>JAKZAP010000009.1:12522373-12937458 GCA_023053575.1 Branchinecta lynchi | reverse complement strand
GAGTGTTCTAGACTGACGTTCACATAAGCATACCTCTACTGTAACCTCAATATGTAGCCTACATCACGGCTATATAGAATTGCAATACAATTTAGTCAACACCCCAGAATTGAGCCATAAAATCGACAATCACATCAGCAGTTGTTTGTCGACAAGCCACAAAAATCATGTCGGTCGCAGAAAAACACTTGTGTGCTTTGTGCTGCACAAAAGGCTGTGGAAGCCCTTTTTTAGCAACAATCGACCCACGAACTGTTTATGATAGCATAGAAAAATGCCTAAAGTGCTTGTCCCTCTACGCTTGCAATATTTACCAACAAGAATTTCTCGGATGTTGAACCTTTAGCCTCTGAAATACAGGCCTTTGCTTACATTCAAATTCTCCGCGCCTGGAGCAGTGTTGCCACACCAAGTTGTTTTCTGGAAAAAGTGTACTTCAAAAAACTTTTTTAGCGTTTTGCGCTTCGCGCAACACGCATCACCCAACCTGTATCCTGCCTGTACCTGACTCGACCACACTACCACTAACATCTTTTTATCTTCTTTTCCCCCTCCATTTTGAAATGCAACTATATATACAGTTAAGATAATTTCGTAAACAACATTGGCCTGACATATCACAAAAGTTGACGAAGAAACTAACGAAAATGGTGTTTGTAAAGGCCAACGAATATACTTAAATAAAATTAAAAAAATTTAGATAAACTTTTTTATTTCAGTACATTCGTTGGCCTTTACAAACCCCATTTTCGTTGGTTTCTTCGTGAATTTTTTGTGATATATACACAGTAGCCTACCTAAAAAGCAGTAGCTTTGCTTTTGCTTCACCTCCAGAAACTACTGCACTGACTTACAAGGGTGCAGGAGCCTTATAGCCTAAGCAGTTTTTTTCTACTAGAATTTCAATTAAAGTTTATCAGTAAGCTATATATATTATTTTGCACTGATAGTTATAAACAACTGAACGCTGGCGAACGTTAATTGTCACAAAGCCAAGGTCGTCAGAGTGAATCTATTTCTTCTTACCTGCCCAGTTGGAAAATGTAACCAATGGGGGAAGCGAAGCCATGGTATCGGATACTTGTCGTGAAATGCGACCACAGTTCACTTTAATTGTGTTGCGAGAGCAACACTTTGGTTTTGTCCTCGTTTTTTTTTTTTTTTTTTTTTTTTTTTTTCCTATGACTCCGATTTCATTTTATTCCTGGTAACTGAGAAGGGTCTAACCTGTGCGGTTTTTACGGAAAGTGTGGACCTTAGGCCGGATTGATGAATATGACATTACATTTTGGAAAGCTCCGTAGAACTCTTGCCTGGGGCCAATAAGGATGGTTTTTGCTTGTCCGCGAGCCAGAGCTTACGGTTTGCGAAGTGAAGTGGAGTTGTATAGCCTATGTCAGAGAGGACTATCTGAAGTTGTGTAGCGAACCTTTCGTTTCATCAAAAGATGTTTCTGCTTTCGAGTGGAAAGCTCCGTTCTAGCACGCAAGCAGGCAGGCACCAGTTTCAAATTGAAGATGGACTAAAATCTATAAGTGTTAAATATATGCGGCAGTTACCCGGCCCCACAGCCAACATATCTTCTTTGAGTGATAAATAGAAAAATCTACAGAGACAAAAAAGTGGCTTTTTCCCACGGGTCCGAAAGTGCTGCCATCTATTGTTTCTGTCTATGTCTGCGACGATTTCAGCTGAGTTTATAATTTTTTTTTTTGCACTTTGGTTTGTGGTAGAGTAACGGTATCAGATGTGCCTCTTAAACTTTAAAAGTTCTCTCATTGCTAAAGAAACTAGAGCTTATCCTTTGCTCCTTTCTAAGTCGTGACGTTAGAAAGTTGGCCTACGGCAAAAAAGTCAACTTTTGAACTAAGACAGGTAGAATTTTTTTTTCGACGGCAATCGATAGCCATTGATGAGCTGATCAAAGTATATGTCATCCATTTTTTGGTACAAAAATTCCTTCATGAGATACACCAGTTTGAAAATTTCAAAGGGGTTGACAACTTCATAGTAAGGTACATTGAAACCAAAAATAGGCGATACCAGTTATGATTCATATAGGGGACTTTTAAGCAACAGTCGACTGTTAGCCCATAATCATCTTCGGTAATGAGGGGTTTGCAGCTTTTGCTAGTTGGTATACCTGTTATTTGTTTCCGGTGTATTCGATGGTAAGAACAATTTGGTTCCCAATGGTAAGATATGCAAGGGACTTGTAAGTAATAATCGGCTGTTATGCTACAATCATCTTCTGCGATGATGGGCTTGCAGCTTTTGCTAGCTGGTGTACCCATTATTTGTTTCCGGTTAACTTAATGTATATCACGGGAGAGGGACTTGTAAGTAGGAATCGGTTCACGAGGGGCTAGGAATTTTTGCAAATGGGTGCACATTGTATTCGATTTATATAAATCTGACGATAAGAAATTTTGTATCGATGGTCTATCGCTGTAACCTAGGATTTACGTAGGTTTACGCATAATGTAAAACAAGGTAGTTTCGTAATAATTAATAGTGTCATCTATAGTATTTTAATTACGGATAGCTTTCTAATGCCAACTAGATTATGTAAGATATTGTTCCAAGTTTTCATCCGTCACGATGTCTACGATTGAAAAGGATAAAGTACAACTGACTGCAAAGTAAATTTAGTCCCTTCTTCCTATATTATTTTGTTGTTGTTTTTACAACGCTGAAGAATACCTTTTGATCATATGATTAATTGTTTTAGAACATCCCGTTTAAAAAGCTTATGCTATAATCATCTTCAGCGATGAGGGGCTTGCAACTTTTGATAGCTGGTATATCCATTATTTGTTTCCGGTGAATTTGATGTCAATCACGGGAGACGGACTTGTAAGTAAGAATCGGTTCACGAGGGGCTAGAAATTTTTGAAAATTGGTGCACATTGTATTCGATTTCTGTAAATATGACAGTAAGAAATTTTGTATCAATGGTCTATCGCTATAACCTAGGATTAACTGTTTACGCAACGGGTACAAACGATACGGTAATGTAAAACAATAAGGTAGTTTTGTAATAATTAATAGTGTCATCTATGGTATTTTAATCCTGAAAAGTTACGGATAGCTTTATAATATCAACTAGATTATATAAGATATTGTTCCAAGTTTTCATCCGTCACGATATCTACGATTGAAAAGGATAAAGTTCAACTTCGACGGCAATCGATAGCCGCTGATGAGCTGATCAAAGTATATGACATCCATTTTTTGGTAAAAAAAATTCCTATATGAGATACACCAGTTTGAAAGGGTTGACAACTTCAGTAGTAAGGTACACACTGAAATCAAAAATAGGCGATACCAGTTGTGAGACATTTAGGGGACTTGTACGCGACAGGCGACTGTTAGCTCATAATCATCTTCGGCAATGAGGGGTTTGCAGCTCTCGCTAGTTGGCGTACCTGTCATTTGATGAACAATTTGGTTCGCAAATGTAAAACATGCAAGGGACTTGTAAGTAATAATCGGCTGTTATGCTACACAAATCTTCAGCGATGAGGGGTTTGCAACTTTTGCTAGTCGGTGTACCCATTATTTTTATCCGGTGAACTTGATGTCTATCACGGGAAAGGGACTTGTCAGTAGAATCGGTGCACGAGGGGTTAGAAATTTGTGCAAATTGTTGCACATTGTATTAGATTTATATAAATCTGACGGTAAGAAAGTTTGTATCGTTGGTCTATCGCTGTAACCTAGGATTTACTGTTAACGCAACGGGTACAAACGATACTGTAATGTAAAACAAGGTAGTTTTGTAATAATTAATAGTGTCATCTATGGTATTTTAATCCTAAAAAGTTACGGATAGCTTTATAATACCAACTAGATTATATAGGATATTATTCCAAGTTTTCATCCGTCACGATGTCTACGGTTGAAAAGGATAAAGTTCAACTGACTGCAAAGTCAATTTAGTCCCTTTTTCCAATATGCTTTTGTTGTGGTTAGGGCAATCGATAGCCCTTGAAGAGCTGATCAAAATATATGCCATCCATTTTTTTGAACAAAAATCCTTCATGAGATAAACCAGTTTGAAAGTTTCAAGGGGTTGACAACTTCAGGAGTAAGGTACACACTGAAACCAAAAATAGGCGATACCAGTTGTGAGACATGTAAGGGACTTGTAAGCAACAGTCGACTGTAAGCAACAGTCGACTGTTAGCTCATAATCATCTTCGGCAACGAGGAGTTTGCAGCTTTTGCTAGTTGGTATACCTGTTATTTGTCTCAGGTGTATTCGATGGTAAGAACAATTTTCTTCCCAATTGTAAGACATGCATGGGACTTGTAAGTAATAATCGGCTTTTATGCTATAATCATCTTCAGCGATGAGGGGTTTGCAACTTTTGATAGCTGGTGTATCCATTATTTGTTTCCGGTGAATTTGATGTCAATCACGGGAGACGGACTTGTAAGTAAGATCGGTTCACGAGGGGCTAGAAATTTTTGAAAATTGGTGCACATTGTATTCGATTTCTGTAAATATGACAGTAAGAAAGTTTGTATCGATGGTCTATCGCTATAACCTAGGATTAACTGTTTACGCAACGGGTACAAACGATACGGTAATGTAAAACAATAAGGTAGTTTTGTAATAATTAATAGTGTCATCTATGGTATTTTAATCCTGAAACGTTACGGATAGCCTTCTTCCGATATTGTTTTGTTGTTGGTTTTACAACGCTAAAGAACAGCTTTTGATTATGTGATTATTCTTTTTAGAACATACCGTTTTAAAAGCTTCGATAAGTTGACAATTTCAGCATTTAACCGACAGCGAAGAAACAAAACCAAAGTGTTGCTCTCGCAACACTTTAGCCGGCGAAGCCGGACAAAGGTTGCCGCAACACTTCACGTTGCCCGAGCAACGTAGGTCTAGTTCTACTTCAGTTACTTCATGCGAGCACTATTTTTCAAAATAATTGTGTGCCTGTAAACGGAATAGTAGTTGAACAGAAGAAAAGGGTTCTTTTTAAAGCAAAAGTTGTTACTTTTGCTAAAAAGTGCTACAATAGTGCTATGTTTTCTTAATAGTTCTACTTTTAGAAAAAAATGTTAAAAGTAGCACTTTCGTGCTACCCATGGCAACACCGGTCTGGAGCAACAAAAATAGAAAATCCCTCAGATGATATTTCTATTCAAATATCAGATGTAACAAGACCAAAGTTTTTTGGTGGGATTCCAAAAGTTCAATATTTCATCCGTCTATATGACGAAGTCCAAAACACGCCAGCGATTCTCAGGAAGAAGCAGTAAGCGTGTCCGTACGACTCAAACTCAACAAAACAAATCCTGTGTCGATCAATCACCGCAATGTTTGGGACCAGCTGTGACACCACTTCCGCCTTTCTTCCGCTAGATACCCCGAGAGGCCGGAGATTTTACATCGGCAAGGAGAGATAGTCATCATGAGTATTGGGTCTTGTCTTCGCTAGATCCAGTCTTCGCCAGACTCCCTGAACATGTTTACTATTAAAATTTAGAAACAGATTAAGGCCAAATAGCTAATCATCTGAGGAAACCAAGTTCAGATATGGATTCAGCATGTGTGTTTACCCCTATAAGTCATGTCTATTTTAATGAAACAGATCGAAACTTCCTGCCTTACTTCTGCCAATTTTCCGGTTTCGGAGAATTCCTGAACAACGCATATGACCTTTCGGTCGAACGCGTCAAACCCCAAACAACAATTCCTGAACTCCTTATCTGGCGAAAAACAAAGCTCAAAACGAAAGCTAACTTCAAATAAAAACTGAACTTAAAACAAATTTTCCGGTTTCAACCGGATTACGGGCAAACTGTATGTCTGGGTAAAAATTGATTGTCACAAAAGGATTCAGTATCTCTTCTTACTCGAAATCGGACATCTAATCAACTACAAATACAACTTTTGCTTATGAAGAATCTTCCGGTTTTGGCCGCATTCCGGGCGAGCTACTTGTCCGGGTAGAAAATAATTTTCACATAAGTTTCCAGCATGTCTTCGTACCCTAAATCAAACATCAAACCAACTTCAAATAAAACTTTTACTTTTAACAAACTTTCCGGTTTGGGCCAGCTTTCAGGCGAACTACTTCTCTGGCGAGAAAATGGTTTTCATAATCGTGTTCAGCATGTCTTCTTACCCCTCAATCGACTATCTCATTGGCTCTTTAAAAATATTTTGTTTGCCCCTTAATTTGAACCCTCTCCCAACCCCCAAATATAGGGCTACAGGGCCCATCCACGAACTCGATCTTACTCTTGACCCAAAGAATCGTCACACCAAGTTTCATTAAAATATCTCATCCCCTTCAAGAGTTATCGTGCTCACAGACGGGACAACTTTCGTGACGTCATAGGTATCCCTCCACTTACGTTTTGGGATCCCAAAAAGGACTCCCTTTCAGATTCGGAGGGGGATAATTTTCCTGGTTTGGTGTAATGTAAAATTAATTAAAAACCAGAATAAACTAAACCAAAGATAAAGTAGATCAATGTCGCACCTTTGAAATGAAGGCCTTTGTTTACATTCAAATTCTCCGTGTCTGGACTCTGGATAAACAAAAATACAAAATCCCTCATAGGATAGGATACTTATTTTATTAATAAACAAAATTTAACTCTTCTATATTTACATCTACTGCACTAATGAAAAACCTACGTTTTTGCTGGTGTGCAGTAGTAAAGGTTAACCATTTTCTAAACACACCAACAAAACAACATAATAAATAACTAATAAAAAAAGAAAAAAAGACCCCCCCCCCCCCCAAAAAAAAAAACAGACCAAACTCCTTCACATTGTCACCTCCAAAATAAACATATACCTCCCAACAACCCTACTCAGACGATATTTATTCTCCACTACGAAGAATTTCCGGTAAAATCTCAATTTTACCATGAAGCCGCACTACCCCCATATCAGGAAGATATCGGGACGCTCCTGCACTGTCAGAATTTTCATAATAAATAACACAAGGATGCGTGGTTTCAACAGATAACACTTAGAGCGTTTTCCACCCTTCCACAAATAGTAACTATTAGTTACTATTTCCCTTCCATCCTCACGAAAAGTTACTACGCTGACCGTTCCAACCTTGTCGGAATAGTAACTAATAGTTACTATTTGCTTACTATTCTCCGGAGCGTAGTAAGCGTAGTAACTACGCATCTCTGTTACGTGATTGGTCGGATTCGCCCCTGGCGTGAGATCTTGCTGGAAAATAGAAAAATCGTTCCAGCCTTGACGGCAAAAAGCCAGAATTCTTGACGTCATGCGTAGTAACTACGGTAAGTAGGATGGAACACGCTCTTAGTATGCTAACTTGTAATTTTTTCAAATGTTACGCAAAAACGCTATGCATCCAAGAAGAGCCGAAACACCGCCAAAAACATCTATTGACATTTGTGTTTGTCATCATGTTACCGGAAAACTCATCAGATGCTTTTCGGCTATTCCTGACAATGTTATGCACAACGTTTACAAAATCATAACAGATAACATCCCGAGTGTTTTATAATGAAACTGCGCATTCTTGATTTGTCTGTTACGAAACCTCTGACAGTGTGGACTGAAACAACATACCTTAGGTTGAAAGCCAGCGCCAACTGATACACGGCCATATCACAAAGGTGGCTTCTCGTCCGGTCGCTGGCAAGTCTAAATCCACTATTCAGTCTATTCCGATGTTTTACCGGCTGCAAGCTTAAAGTTCGGAGCGCCATCTAACTACCCGGATAGTCGGCTGCGGATAAATGGCGCTATATGCGCCAGACGGGCCTGTTCAAATAAGAACCCAAAGGTTCTTATCAATGCAACGTCCGGTGTTTTCACGCTGATACAATTTTTTGAGTATAAAGTGTTCTTAGTACTACTTCAAGTACACGCAGGGGCGTCGCAAGTGCCTTTTCGGTGGGGGGGTGCAGGGCCAAAATTTTACCGGATCTTTCAAAAATTTTACCGAATCCTAGAACTCAGAATCTGAGCCTCTAAATTATGCAACAGAAACGATTACGTAGGAAGAGTAACAATAAAGGGCAGCATGAAAGACGATAAGCCAACTATTAGGCAGCGTTCTGGCGAAGTCCACATGGAGAACATACT
Organism: Branchinecta lynchi; assembly: GCA_023053575.1. Classification (NCBI taxonomy): domain Eukaryota; kingdom Metazoa; phylum Arthropoda; class Branchiopoda; order Anostraca; family Branchinectidae; genus Branchinecta; species Branchinecta lynchi. The sequence goes on along the minus strand of JAKZAP010000009.1, from coordinate 12,929,348 downwards.
GCCGGGCTTGATTGCAGTAACAGCTTCTACCTCTTATTAAATCGAGCGCCGCAGGCGAAAATTTTGGAAATCAATTTTTTGCTGTAGGCTAAAATCTAACTGCTTCTCTTACACATTCTATCATTTACCGTTGATTAAATACTGAGACCCCAACAAGTTCCAGAAACCGATGGAGCGACGTTCCGGTAGCAGCAGCAACTGTAGTCTAGTTAATTTACTACCCATATCATATAAAGTGAGCGCCGCAGGCGAATTTTTTTTTGCTTTTAATTTTAATCATAATTTCCATCCAAATTCTAGCTTTTAATGTTTCGAAATCTCAATCCTAAAACTGTCTTGAAACCCCCGTCAAATGACGCGCCCATCCACAAAATAGAGAATATTACGAAAAGGGCAGCAGGCGGAATTTTCGAAATATCTATGAACAGATATTCTTTTTGGGGTCCAAAATAAAAGTAAGGACTATCCATGATATCATAGATCATCCCTTTGTCTACGACCAGTGCTTCACTCGGCCTCTTCTGAGTTTCGAGGTTCGTGGTAACTTCTGAATCCTGGCAAGTATAAAGAATAAATTACCGAATTCCAGTTCTTATACCGAATAAGTATAGACCGATAGCATGTTCGGGATTGTGTATAACTAGTGTATCCCGGTTATTATACCGAATTGTTTCGGTATAGAAAGACTACCGAACAATATTTATATTCGGTATACTTTCGTCGAAACTGGAACAAAGTCAGTATTCGTGGTTAACTTCCTAATCCTGGAAATTATAGTGAATAAGTTACCGAATTCCAATCATGATACCGAATAATTTTGAACCAATAGCTTATTCGGGGTTCTGTGTAACTACGGAATCTCCATAAATATACCAAATACTTCCGGCATCGAAAAATTACTAAATGATTTCAGTAAATTCTCACACCAAATTAATGAACACTACCGAATACTGGCAAATATACCGAATCCCGATCATTATACCGAAGAGATTTGTACAGATAGCCTATTTAGGATTCTGTAAAACTACCGAATCCCCGTAAATATATCAAACAGTTCAGCTATCGAAAAAATACCGAACAGTTTTATTAAAATTTTGGGCCTCCGGCCCAAAATTTTACCGAATCTCAAAAAGGTGGGGGGGGGGCTGCACCCCCCCCCCCTTTGCGACGCCCCTGAGTACACGAGTACAATTTGACGCCCAATATATGGTAAAAAGCTATTAAATCTACAGATGGACAGCATTAGCCCTCGAACTAACACTAACCAGTCGTAACAGAACAAAACGTGCTCTTTTGAAGAAAAGTTGTTTCTTCCAACAAAGTAAAATTTAGTGCTTCCCGTGGCAACCATGACCACGCTGATCCTGTCCTCGGCCTGGTGGCGGAACCAACCAAGAGATCTGATTGGCCCTACATAACCGAGAATAGAACACGAGTCTGTTCTCCTTATTCACCTTACTACAGCACTCTCCGAGGAAAGAGTAATCTTTAATAAACCTTATACGCCGTAATACACTGTATAACACCCATTTGAACAATGCATTAAAGCTGCAACAACGAAGCGGGAGAAAAGTTGGAGAAAAGCAAGACTAGATGGGCCTGTCAAAGTTAGTGCTGATATCTCTACCTTTTTTCTAGTTCGCAAACAAACCCTCTCCAGTGAAGCAGGCTAGAAGATCAGTAATTCCGCTTGAGGCAAATTAACCCCCAAAAAAGCTTCACTTCTTCTTGTCACGGGTTCGAGCCCTATTCCCGAAAAAAACAACACGAATATAGCTCAATACTCCACATGACTAAGTCCGAAACACGAAAGTGAACCTCGAGAAGAACGAGAAATTACGAACGGACGAATCCTCAAACTTGATTCAAATCCTATGTTAACCAATAAAACAACGTTTGCTGCGTGTCGCGCGAGTGACGTTACTCTATGCACACGGCGATTCTTCGTCGACACGAAGAGTTAGACATCAAGACTATTCTCAAACTTTTTAGCAAGGTGGGCCATTTCACGAAAGGAGGGCAGCCGCGTCGTTCCGGATCAATAGCTCGGCATAGAACGGTCAAATTTAAGCGAGAGACCTTCTTAAGATCAACTTTTCGCAACTGCCTGTCATAATTTTGTCAATGAATTTGTTACTCGCAGATTTTATGATCTGTCATGGGTAGCTGCCCCCCCCCCCCTAAATCACACCTCTGCTATAAAGGCTGCAGACGGAAAACTGTACGTAATCTCTTCCCCATGAACCCTATAGCCGTTCCGTTCCGTCGAAGTAAAAACCTGACTGAAGTTGTTCGCAACGTGATTCCAAATTTTTTTAACTTGAGAAAGGCAAGGTAGCCTACGAAGAGGAAGAAGAAAATTAATTTAATTCTAATAAAGTTTATTTACGGATAGAGTTTATGTAATAGTTGTAAAGTATGGTAGGTTAAAGTTAATATTGTTAGAAAAATCGTTTTGTGAAATACTCTAGATTGGCATTAGTAAAGGAAAGGTTAGGGTAAGTTAGAATTGAATGTCATCGAGGGAGGAGGAGCAGGGTTGCCACATAACAAATATTTAGAGAGTGACTTTTAGCCTGAAACAGAGAGTGATTGGGAGTGAAGTTTATTTTCATGAAATGTTCACTTTTGATCGGAATCGCCTCTGTAAAATGACACATCTTAGTTTTTTCAAGAAAAAACTTGCAATAGTCAGTTTTGGTCGGAATCCATGCTGCAAAAATGACACATTTGGTCATTTTCTGAAATACAGTGATTTTTATGTCATACGTATCTACCTGTTTGTCCGAGAAATGTCCTTGGTTTACTGAAAACACACACTACAGCACACCTCGCATCATTTACTGTTATATTCGAATATTCGAAGCTATCCGAATACCGTAAAACCAAGCTCTGCTTCTCACAGATTATCTGCGGCTCTGGCTGTTCCAAGCCTTTCCCAGACCCGTTTAATTCTAACAAAAACCTGGCAAGATTCAGAAAACCGGTTTTACGCATCAATAGCATGATACGCGAACTTCCGTCAGGAGCATAATGCGCATGGACAATAGTGAATCGTGGCAAGTGCAAATATTAGTGAAGTGTCTTTAGCGGTTTCAGAATGTAACATACGAATTTGGGTATCCGGGTTTAGGAATTAATGAATGCAGTTACGGATGTAGGATGCCTTGGCATTATTATTATTATTTTTATTTATTTCAAAATATAGCCAACTGGGGCTGCTACATAACAACTCGTTTATATACACTAAACAAAAAACAAATATGCTGAAGGCACGAAGCCTCCAACAAACAAAGTACTCAATCAGAATGGGTCAACCCACTCGAATCAGGATGGGTCAAACCCACAGTAAATTTCTTTCCCCCATGCTTGCCACAGAGGCAGAGACATGCGCATTTGCGGACCACACAGAATCACCAGCAGAGGATTGCTCGACGCCAGAATTCGAGACTGAAGAGAATTCGAGACTGTACGAGGGTCCTTTACGCGATGAAAAACTTAGAAGAAAAGGAAGTTCTGCAATTTGACGCTTATGCCTGTATGTCCCGATGAAAAAGTTATAGCCTGCGAAGTTGTACGAAACAGTTGCATGTATCGATATGTAATAGTAAAGAATATCATTTAATCTGTCTCAGACTGGGCCAATCTTAAGCAGTAGTATCCAGTAGCATCCAGTCTTGCTAATAGTAGCATGCAGTAGAATCAAGTAGAATGCAGTAACACGGTAGCCTTGGCATAGAAGCATGTAGTAGCATCAGTTCGTACTGCATGCATGCTGCATTGTGACGGAGAGCGTGTTCCACCCTTCTAACAAAAGTTACTAATAGTTACTATTTCCGTTCCATCCTCACGAAAAGTTAATACGCTGACCGTTCCAACCTTCTCGAAATAGTAACTAATAGTTACTATTTGCTTACCGTGCTCGAGAGCGTGGTAAGCGTAGTAACTACGCATCTCTGCAACGTGATTGGTCGGATTCGCCCGTGGCATGATATTCTGCTGGAAAATAGAAACATCGTTCCAGCCTTGACGGCAGAAAGCCAGAATCCGTGACGTCATGCGTAGTAACTACGGTAAGTAGGATGGAACACGGTCAGAGTCTACGGAACGTAAGAGATTACGGAAGCGCAACGTAAGGTTGTAGGCTACGTGTCAGTCTGCATGGAAAATTCTCCACATGAGATCAAAGCGGTAATATCATAATTTTTTTATTCTACAAGTTCGTACCGTCTCTACATTCATAACAAAAAAAGAAAGTTTCTCGCAATCTTAACCAAGCAGTTTCACCATTACCGCCACTTACGACTGAAGTCCATTAAACGCGAAAAATATGTATCGCACTTCGAGGAATCACACACAAAAAAACTACAGTTTATAAAATATTCCATATCTTTCGAAATTAATGTCCCCACGACAAGGGCATGTACATACCCCGTCCTTGCATGACGTGTTTCGTTTCGGGTGCCAAGAGCGCGTCAGTTGACATAAAGATACACACACTATTATCACGTGGTTGGGGGGGGGGGGGGGGTAGGGGGGGGTATTAGTAGGTAGGACCATTCTATAAGGCTATTTATATTACTCCAATCTATTTCTTCGTTTGCTGCCTCCAAACATTTTCAAACAGATTTAAAATCTTGCATTTTGAACCGAGTACAGGTAATTAAATGAGTTTGAAACAACCGCCGAGAAAAAAAAAAACATGAATAAAAATAAATACAATCCACCATCTAACTGTGAATCCTGACAGCGCCGTTTTCGAAACCACGAACACATGTTTTCAAAAAAAAAGTCCCTTTCCACTACAGTCCACAGTAGGGGGTTGGGAGAGGAGTTTTCGTTTTCACACAATTTACTCGTTTTTTTCTTTTCACTAATTGACTGAATGTACGATAACTTCAATCCATGAAGTGACAATGATCGCCCTTACTAAAACACATGTTCGACTTCTTCTCCTAACATATGTTAACGACCTCCTCTATAGCTTTAAGCTATTTGGTTTCAGAAATTTGACTGACTGACTGGTATTCTTAAAGGACCTCTCGTACTATTTACTCTCCAACGGACAGTATTTTCAAATATTTGAATACTTTAAAACTAGGCTGTGCTTTGAGCAAATAACCCACGTTTTTTGCCGTTTTAAGCCTTTTCCGAGACCCGTTGATTTGTAGGGAAAACAGGGAATACATAACCGGTTTTTCTGATGGAACAAGACCAAAGGTGTCGCTGGGATCCCAAAAATCTAAGATTTGATCCAGACAATTGGGTCTTGTCTTCGCCAGATCCAGTCTTCGCCAGGCTAATCATCAGAGAAACCTAAGTTCGGATATTCTATCTATCTATCTATCTATACCTCTATAAGCCATATCTATTTTGACGATACTGACCGAAACTTCCTGCTTTACTTCTGCCAAATTTGCAGTTTCGCCCGAATCCGAGCGAACTACTAGTCCAGCAATAAAAGACAATTCAGAAACGAATCCGGCGTATCTCCTTATCCCTATAAAGAACATCTAATCAACTTCAAATAAAACTTTGACTGAAAAAAAAAATGCGGGTACAACCGGATTCCGGACTAATTATTTTTCCGGGTAAAAAATGATGTCTCTTCTTACCCCTAAATCTATCATCTAATCAACTTCAGATAAAACTTTTTCTTTTAACATATTTTCCGGTTTTGACCGGATTCCAGGTGAACTAGTTGTCCGGCAAGAAAATGGTTTTCACGGTCTTGTTCAACATGTCTCCTTACCCCTAAATCAAACATTTAATCAACTTCAAATGAAACTTTTACTTTTAACAAACTTTCCGGTTTTAGCCGGATTCCGGACAAACAAATTGTCGGACGAGAAAATTATTTTCACCATCATGGTCAGCACGTCTTCTTACCCCTAGATCAAACATTTAATCGACTTCAAGTGAAAGTTTTACTTTTAACAAACTTTCCGGTATTTGCCGGATTCCGGACGAACTACTTGTCCGGCGAGAAAATGATTTTCCCCATCGTGCTCAGCATGTCTTCTTACTCCATAATCGACTATCACATTAGCTGTTTAAACATATTTTGTTTGTCCCTTAATTTGAACCCCCTCCCCCACCCCTAAATATAGAGCAACAGGGCCCATCTACGAACTCAACCTTACTCGTGACCCGAAGAATCGTCACACGAAGTTTCATTAAAATATCTCATTCCCTTCGAGAGTTATCGTGCTCACAGACGGACGGACGGACAACTTTTGCGATGTCATAGGTATCCCTCCACTTACGTTTTGGGATCCCAAAAAATAATCGCAGACAACCGTTGACAGCGTGACACATCGAAGGTAGCAAAACACGGCTAGTGAGAAAATCAGCATGGTTTTGTTAGAGAGGTTAGAATGTACCGTACGGAATTGGGGTTTCACGGTTTAGAAATATATTGCGTGATTATGGAAATTGGTTGCATTAGTATCATAGGTAAGACAGGTCCTTTAAAAACACATACTATTTACTAGTACAAAGGTTGCAGGGAAAGAATTTATGTTTTACACTGTGTACTCGAACTTTTTTTTTGTATGAATATTATCTGCCCGCTGCTGTCTAATACAGACTGACAAGGCGTAAACATAAACTGTCAGACTATACTCTACTTTCGTTCAAGAGAGCGAGACCAGTCAAATAAAACACATCTGTTACAGTAGGCAAGGCAAAGTAGAGGTATGCTTATTTGAACGCTATTCTACACTGTAAAAAGCTTTTCCGAGAAAGGATTAAAGTAAGTGAAGTATTTGCTACTGGGATTAATCTTATCTCTACTGGGATAAGATTAATCTGAATTATAAATAATCTTGTCTCAGTGGAGCAGAGATGGGCGAATCCTATCATGAAAGGATTCGAATCCAATTCCGAATCCGAATAACCCTTTCATGCCGAGGATTCCAATCCGGAATCGAGTCCAGATCCGAATCCAACCTTAACAAAAATCAAAGCATGTACATAATTTATATTTTAAAAATCAGAGGTGACAAAAAGCACTGATATAATCAGATAACGTGATAGATTACTAAGGATGGTTGGTGGTAGAGGTAAAAAAGTTGGGTTGCCTAAGCTGACTGTGTAAAAATTGGGAAACGGAAACGAAGGATGTAGACTAGAAATTTGATCAGATTCGTCACATTGAAGGTTTGGAATCCGAGTCCGAATCCAGTCTGACAAGCAGAAGATTCGAATCCGGATTTGAATCCTGCCAAAAGGACGAATCCTGGATTCGGATTCGCCCATTTTTGCAGTGGAGACAACATTTCCAGTAGCAAATACTGCAAGATTTTGTGTACACTGTAACTGTTTCAATACACTGGTTTTACCACTTGCTTGTAAAATAGTCAAATGGCAAGAAAAAATAACAACTTGATACCCAACTATTTCAGGGTTGTCCTGGCACAGACTTTAAGTTTGAAGTTGAGAAAAATAAATTTATTTAAAATTTACAAGTGTGCTCATTTTTCTATCTGAGGAATCTGTTAATCTGAACTGCCATCTGCTCTGTTGAAGGTATACTACACTGATTCAAATTGTGAAAGGGATGCCAGGTGACAGTTAACAGACAGCTGCCTAAACAGAAAGCAACATTTTCAAAACAAGATGAACATGGCTGAAATGAATGTGAATTAAACATTTTGGGAAGTGTTTTGCTTTAAAAGTTGCCGGGTATGGGTTTTAATTTTTCTTCGGCGAGAGTTCACTGTTAGCAGACATTTTACAAGTAGTGAACTGAAAGACGAAATGCTCCTCAGCCCAAGCTGACAAGTTCATTTTCCAGCTTGAGCGGCTTGAGCCTGAAGAGGACCCTTGCCAAGAAGGGCCGAAATGTAGATCCAATAAAATGTGGCTGACTTATCGGTTTCGCACCGTCAAATATGCTCCTCAGCCGGGTTTTGAACTCAGGACCCTCTACTTACAAGGCAGGCACTCTCACCATTTGAGCTACAGAGGGGCTTGTGACCAGAGTGCGCAAATCACTACAATAGTCTGGTAGAAGCCGGCCATAAGAATAGTGATCCCGCTCGAAGGCAAATTCATCTAATCAGTTCACTTCCCCATGGATGTGAAATGGAGTCCTAGACTTCTAAATTAAATTCGAGAAACTGTTTCTGGTTTATTGTCACGGTACAAGTCCCTTGTGTAAAGTGCCATCTATGTATTACTGTTAGCAGACGTTCATATAAGCATACCTCTACCGTCTTAACACTAACTTGTTGACTGTTAAGATTTTTTAGACACTAACTACAATGCGTTACCCAAGTCTGTTACATCAGCCTCTTTTTCAAGAACACTGGGCCCACTATTTATGATGAAAATACGACGAGATGTATATCTCGTCCCTTATGCTAAACGCACATGCGGTCCGTTAAGATTTAATAAGCGAAAATACGCATGCGAGTTTCGCGTCACTATTTAGACACATGAATGCGAAGGAGGAAATTCGCATCCAACTGCAAAAATCGGACTGTGTGTGGACAGAGCAAACTAACTCTTGAGAGTACCGCGCGAACTTTGAAAAAGTGACATAGAGAGCCTGTTCCACCCTTCTAACAATAGTTACTATTAGTTACTATTTCCGTTCCATCCTCACGAAAAGTTACTACGCTGACCGCTCCAACCTTCTCGAAATAGTAACTAATAGTTACTATTTGCTTACCATGCTCGGGAGCGTAGTAACTACGCATCTCTGTAACATGATTGGTCGGAATCGCCCGTGGCATGATATCCTGCTGGAAAATAGAAAAGTCGTTCCAGCCTTGACGGCAAAAAGCCAGAATCCGTGACGTCATGCGTAGTAACTACGATAAGTAAGGTGGAACACGCTCAGAGTCAATCGCAGCGACACTAGCACGGCTGGCGGGCCTGAATGTCCCTACTGAAACTCGATCAGTCCATAACGAGTGCAAGATCAGAAATTTTCTGCATCCGCCACTGCACGTCTGAACGGCTCGCTGAAGCTTCTCTCGCCAAGCGTGCTCCGCGGCGCTTCGACGGAGGCCCATTTTGGATGCATGGGAAGGATAGGTTTTGACATTACTATCTTGAGTTAGTTTGCTCTGGTGTGGATCTACCTTTAGAGCGGGTTCCACCCTTCCAACAATAGTAACTAGTTACTATCTTCGTTCCATCCTCGATAAAAGTTACTACGCTCACCGTTCCAACCTTCTCGAAATAATAACTAATAGTGACTATTTCCTTACCACGCTCGGAACCGTAGTAAGTGTGGTAACTACGATGTCTGTGTCGTGATTGGCCCGATTAGCTCGTGGCACGATATATTACCGAAAATATAAAAGTGCGTTCCAGCCATGACACCAAGAAGCTAGAATCCGTGACGCCACGCGTAGTAGCTATGGTAAGTAGGGTCGAACACGCTCTTAGTGTGTAAGGCTGAGGGTAATAGCTGGTGTACAGATAATTGAAATAGCAGAATAACGCATGTCTGCTTTTATTCAGACCGCAGGGTCGAACTTAACTTTTTTTTTTCGCTTACTCTGCCCCAAATGTTCGTCTTGTAAGCGGGTAATAAAATAATCCTTCACACACTAGTATATCTTGCAAACGTCCCCCCCCCCCCCCTTCATCCCCAAAAACGAATTACGGTGCTTGTGCCAAATCCGACACGTTAACGCCATCTAGTTCCGAAAACTTGGGGCTATTTAAAGAATCCTTCTATAGTGGTTCAACCATTCTTCCATCAACTGAGCGACAAGAAGGGGTCGCCGTCCTAGGCGTTGCCTAGCAATGAGACAGCCACCATCCGAAAGATGGACATCCATCCACTGGTGAAGCAGCAACTCCTCTTGACCAATCTGAAAGGCAAGCGTTAGAACGTGTCACGAATCTTTCAAAACAACGCTACAGAAGACCGCAGAGTTGCAGTCAACCAGAGTAAAATAACACTAGCGAGTAGCGCCAGAATCTATGCTTTACATGCTTCACAAATGGAACATACTCGTAGCGCCGCCCACTTCGCTTGTGGCATTTAAAGCGAGACAAACTTGCAGATATAGAAATTTCTAGAGAAACAATGGAGACTTTATCATTTTACTGCTATGTTCAGGATATGAAGTTATCGGAGCCAGCGCTGGTGAACGACTGAATGAGTTTCAGTAGGGACGTTCTCTACCGCTAGTTCTGATAGTATCGCTGCTACTCGATTGTGTGTCAGTTTGGTCAAGTCTTAGCGCTACTCCCTAATATTATTTTGCTCTGCAGTCGACAGACGCTTCCAAAGGACGCCTGGAAACACTATCAGACGTTAATAACAGATTAAACATATGTGCGCATCCCTGTATTAAACACTGTGAGAATTATGTGTTATGAGCCTTCTAAGTGTGATGTTCCGAGAAAAAACTGACCCTTTTAGGTGATATATTTCGCGAAAGTGTAACCTTAAACGGGTCATAACAGAGATACTCTCATAACGTTTAAACAAGGGTGAGCAAACATGCTGTTATCAGTCATCAAACTTCTGAGAGTGTTAGTGATAATGATATTTCAGTACAACGAATTTCACAGCATTGGCCTGCCGAACTTGCCGTTCAGGTACATCGTAATAGGGTGACGAGCTGAGGGGATACTCACTCTCCGGCATCAGATGTGCACTCATTCATGACACCCTCCCGGCCCCAACAGCCGATATACATGAGACTTGGGAGTGAGTATCCCCTCGCTAGCTGACTTATCCGTTTACAATAATTTATTAGATATCATCATTATCCGAAGCAAAAACTGTAATTACGGCTAGAGAGAAAAGTAGAGCATTGTGTTGCCAGTCGGTGAGATGAGCTGTCAGGTGTCGTAACTGCGGAAATAAGCCTGGTTGGCCCTTTAGTTCAACTTTAACACTGCCAGAGGCTTAATAACGTTCACAAGGATGAGCAATAGTTACAGAATACTTTAGACACCAAATGACACAGAAAACTTGACTACGCAACTTTCGGCCATCAAACCGACCTGGGGGGGGCTTAGATAAAGATACAGGAACTTATTGTCGACAGGACACCCGTTCTTTGTTATCTCGAACCCCCTAGTTACGTGTTCCCAAAGCTAGCTGGCAGGCCCTTGCTCCTTACGCACTGTAATTATGCACTCTAAAAGTTCGCCTTTGGCCGCGTTGACTAACACATCGGGATAGTAGTCAAGGGGTCGCGAGTTCGATTCCTACTCCTGACACAAAAACCTTTTGCTTTTTTTCTACTAACTCAAAAGTCAAATTCTCGGAATCTACCCGCAAACTGCCATGGTTGCAACGAAAATTTTTCTTACTCTCAATACAGACTCAGGATACATTCTTGATATGCCAGCTAGCTCCCGAATGAAGTTTGAGTCAAGTTTTATGTTCCTTTAAAGGACCCATCTTGCCTTCTGCCTTTTAATATATACCTAACTCCCTGATAGAATTATAAGGTTCTACAATGTTCTAGTAAGAGATGTGCTTTAATGCTATGTTTTCAATGTCATTTTAACGAAAAGATAATATTAACAAGGTCAGAACAGAAATACCCTACAGTCTCTACAGACAGCATCAGTGTTTTTGTCCAGCCTTATGTTAAAAGTTATCAAACATCTGACGACGGACGGAAACGGTAATGACGTGGAACCTTTACATACAGTAGAGGTATGCTTATTTGAACACTTTTTCAACTGTTCCATTACCTTGGCTTTCTTACTTGCATATAAAAAAGTAAAATGGAAAAGAAAAATTAGAAACTTGATATCAACTAACAGTCAACTATTTCAGGGTTATCCTGGCACAAACTTGAAGCAGAAATTCAATTAAATTTCTTTGATTTTGAATTCATTAAAAAGGTACTTCCTCTTTTGAAGGCATCTGACGGTTCGGACCGCCATCTTCTCCATTGAAGGTGCGTTCCTCCCGGCAAACTTTACAAATTATAAAAAACAAAACAGAGGTGTCAGCTGAGTCACTTTCATAGGTGAATGGTGAATTAGCAAAATATTCAAAAAGTGACCAATGTGTGAGTGATTATTACTAGTATTCATAGGAAAAAATGCCTGGTTTGGGTTTTAGTTTAGTCTTCGGCGATCGTTCACTGTTAGCAAACGTTCACATACGCATACCTCTACTGTAAATAACCTTTCCAAATCCTTTCCACTCCAATTTATCATCTTTCACTGCCTTCGTGGAAAAAATGGAGTGACTAGTGGTTCGTTGATTTCGACACATATGTGGTTATGTGTGATATGTAGGCTAGTGATTTATTTATTTATTTATTATCACCAAAAGTGGTAGGTCATAAAGACTTGTCACTACACTGTGATAATGTGTGTTTTTCTTCTATGTATATGGCTACGGCTGAAGTAAATAAATAAATAAATAAATAAGAACTACCTCTCCATCCATCAGAAAATGCACCGGTAGCAACTGCCCATCACTCGTGATTAGCGGCAAATACGTAGACTTGACTCCGTCTTCCGGCCGTATATCCCCGGAAGGCAAATCATCCGGTTCCACTGGGACTAAGGCAGAGAAGTGGCCCCTAGTGTAGCCAAGGGCTATGGGAACTTTCCAGCAGAAACTTGGCTCCCAAAGTAAGGGGAGATATACTCCTGGAATTAAAAAAGGGAGGTAAGATGAATTTCCGGAAAAACTTAAATATTCCTTTAGCCAAAGCTGACTGCCGATCGTAGCTTAGCGCAGTCAACCTGGAAAAATAACTTTGGAAACCGCAAATGAGGACAACGCTCCCGATTGTTACGGAGCGTCTTGAGGCGTATTCTCGCCGTTCCCCGAGGACTCCACTTGAGGAGTCCTCACGTTTTTGTTTGTCCCGGGGACTCACTCCCCGTATTCCCGCGAGTCCCCACGGACGGGAAACGCTCGGATTACCATTCAACAAGACCAAAGGAGTCGATGGGATCCCACAAATCTAAGATTTGATCCAGACAATTGGGTCTTGTCTTGGCCAGATTCAGTCTTCGCCAGGCTAATCATCAGAGAAAACCAAGTTCAGATATTCTATCTATCTATCTATCTATACCTCTATAAGCCATTTCATTTTTATGGCACTTGCCCTTCGGCCAAGTGCCATATAGCGATCGCAATTTCTGTCCGTCCGTCGGTCTGTCGGTCTGTCCAGGTTTTGCTAGTTCGGGCACTTCCACATAAGCTAGGACGATAAAACTTGGCAGGCATATCAGGGACCCCAAATGATTAAGTTGGAAATAGTCACTTCCCCGATCCGAGCACCGTGGGGGGAGTGGAGGGAGGGGGAATCCGGAATCTTGAGGTATTTTTAACTTTTGAACGGGTGATCGGATCTCGATGAAACTTGATATTTGGAACGACCTCATGCCTCAGACGACCCACTTAAAATCCGGACCGGATCCGGTGACTTTTTGGGGGAGCTGGAGGGGGCAACCGGAAATCTTGGGAAACGCTATGAGTGGAGGGATCGAGATGAAACTTGGTGGGAAGACACCTAGCAAACACTAGATACATCATTGACATAACCGAGCCGATTCGAGCACTGTGGGGGGAGTGGAGGGAGGGGGAATCCGGAATCTTGAGGTATTTATAACTTTTGAACGGGTGATTGGATCTCGATGGAACTTGATATTTGGAAAGACCTCATGCCTCAGACGACCTACTTAAAATCCGGACCGGATCCGGTGACTTTTGGGGGGAGCTGGAGGGGGCAACCGGAAATCTTGTGAAACGCTATGAGTGGAGGGATCGAGATGAAACTTGGTGGGAAGACACCTAGCAAACACTAGATACATCATTGAAATAACCGAGCCGATTCGGGTACTGTGGGGGGAGTGGAGGGAGGGGGAATCCGGAATCTTGAGATATTTATAACTTTTGAACGGGTGATCGGATCTCGATGGAACTTGATATTTGGAAAGACCTCATACCTCAGAGGACCCACTTAAAATCTGGACCGGATCCGGTGACTTTTGGGGGGAGCTGGAGGGGGCAACCGGAAATCTTGGGAAACGCTATGAGTGGAGGGATCGAGATGAAACTTGGTGTGAAGACACCTAGCAAACACTAGATACATCATTGACATCACCGAGCCAATTCGGGCACTGTGGGGGGAGTGGAGTGAGGGGGAATCCGGAATCTTGAGGTATTCATAACTTTTGAACGGGTGATCGGATCTTGATGGAACTTGATATTTGGAAAGGCCTCATGCTTCAGACGACCCACTTAAAATCCGGACCGGATCCGGTGACCTTTGGGGGGGAGCTGGAGGGGAGAACCGGAAATATTGGAAAACGCTATGAGTGGAGGGATCGAGATGAAACTTGGTGGGAAGACACCTAGCAAACACTAGATATATCATTGACATAACAGAGCCGTGCCTACTCGTAACAAGTGCCATATGAGCTCGTAGCTCTTGTTGACGATACTGACTGAAACTTCCTGCTTTACTTCTGCCAAATTTGTGGTTTCGCCCGAATTCGAGCGAACTTACTAGTCCAGCAGCAAAAGAAAATTCAGAAACGAATCCAGCATATCTCCTTATCCCTATAAAGAACACCTAATCAACTTAAAATAAAACTTTGACTTAAAAAAAAATGCGGGTACAACCGGATTCCGGACTAATTATTTGTCCGGGATGTTTGTCATATACGGATACAGCGTCTCTTCTTACCTAAATCTATCATCTAATCAACTTCAGATAAAACTTTTGCTTTTAACATATTTTCCGGTTTTGGCCGTATTCCAGGCGAACTAGTTGTCCGGCGAGAAAATGGTTTTCACCATCGTGTTCAACATGTATCCTTGCTCCTTTGTCAAACATTTAATCAACTTCAAATGAAACTTTTACTTCTAACCAACTTTCCGGTTTTGCCGGATTCCGGACGAACTACTTGTCCAGCGAGAGAATATTTTTCACCATTGTGTTCAGCATGTCTTCTTACCCCTAAATCTAACATTTAATCAACTTCAAACGAAACTTATACTTTTAACAAACTTTCCGGTTTTTGCCAGATTCCAGACGAACTACTTGTCCGGCGAGAAAATGATTTTCACCATCGTGCTCAGTATGTCTTCTTACCCCATAATCGACTATCACATTAGCTGTTTAAACATATTTTGTTTGTCCCTTTATTTGAACCCCCTCCCCCACCCCCAAATATAGGTCTACAGGGCCCATCTACGAACTCAACCTTACTCTTGACCCAAAGAATCGTCACACCAAGTTTCATCAAAATATCTCATTCCCTTCGAGAGTTATCGTGCTCACAGACGGACAACTTTTGCGATGTCATAGGTATCCCTCCACTTACGTTTTGGTATCCCAAAAAGGACTACCTTTCAGATTCGGAGAGGGATATTTTTTATGGTTTTGGTGTAATGTACAATTAATTAAAAACAATCAGAATAAACTAAACCAAAGATAAAGTAGATCCAGACTGATTTCGTCAACTGCATATTTTTTTTTTTTCGAACAAAATCCACCTTGGAAGCATTTCCCGTGTTCTCGCTGGTTCTGTATGCGGAGTCCGCGTTGAGTGACTCCCTCTATTCTCGCCGTTCCCTTCGATTCCCCGAGGAGCCCTGGGGGAACGGCGAGATTACGCCTTTTGGTCTGTTTATCCTTAAAGTACACCTCACACTATTTACTGTTTATGTTGTATGTATTTTTTATTTTATTTTATTTCTGTTTATTATTGTATGTATTTTTACATAGTTTAATCCCATCATTTATCTCTGGTCATATCTTGTAAGACAGAAAATGCGCAACAGACAACACTTCGGATGTTATCAGTTGTGTTTCAAGATGTTATGCATAATAATTTTATTTCTGTTTATTATTTTATGTATTTTTACATAGTTTAATCCCATCATTTATCTCTGGTCATATCTTGTAAAACAGAAAATGCGCAACAGATAACACTTCGGATGTTATAACACTTCGGATATTATCAGTTGTGTTTCAAAATGTTATGCATAATAAGTGTTACCACCAGGGAGAACCGAAAACCGACAAAAAGTATCTGCTGAGTTTTCCGACATCATGACGATACGGAATAAAGTCAGTAGATGCTTTTTTGGCTCTTTCTAATAAAGCCTGTTATGCATAACATTTCATGCATAACCTTTTCAAACACAACGGATAACATACTAAGTGTTATCTGTTAAGATTTATCTGTTGAAACCGCGCGTCCTCGTGTTATGTTATGAAACATCTGACAGTGTAGTTAATTTGTTTCGTGTTTGTGTATCTCCTAAATATCTTATTCCTCTTCTAGCTTTCAGCTATTTGGAAAATGAACTTGATTGATTGATTGATGCTTCAGTATCCAAAACTATTTGAACAGCCTACTGTAAAACTAGGCTCTTCTTTTAAAATTACCCACGGCTTTGGTTTTGTTAGTTTTTTGGTCTTGTTAGTTTTTCCTTCTTCTTTTTCTCCTTTAGTTTGTTTTCTTTTCCTTTTTGCTTTCCTTCTGCTTTGTCTGATTTGATTCTATGAATAAGCTATGAATTAAAAGTGAGCCCCACCCACTGCCAGGCGGGAGCCTTATGGTGAGGCTGGAAGTATAATGATGTTTTTTTTTTTATTATTAAACGAAATTGAATTGAATTTGGCTGTTTTCAGTTCAATTTCAATTTATTTTAAAAATTCCTTTACGGGCAAGCCGAACATTCGATTTTTCGTCATAAACATAATAACATCAACACCTTTGTCATAATTTTGTCATAAATAATAAACTTATATACAATTCGAATCACTGTAAGTGATCATTTACAATTACACTTATATTAGAACTGAAATTCAAATCACTATAACATAATCAGGCACATTGACTTCTAGCAAGAACTCGGCAAAATCCAGATCACCCATCAACTCACTAGCATAAACTGCGAACACTCATCGGGAGCATAATGCGCATGGAAAATACTGAAATGTGGCAAGTGTAAAGATTAGTGAGTTGTCGTTAGCGGTCTTAGACTGGAACTTATGAACTTTGGGTCTTCGGACATAAGAATTAATGAATGTCATTACGGAAGTGAGTTGGCATTGGAAGTATAGACACGACGGATCCTATAAATTTTTATTTATAGGATCCTATAAATTTTTATCTATAAATTTTTATTTATATATTTATAATTTTAGCCATTTTACTATCCGTAGCTCCCCTGTAGAATTATAAGCTACAACCGACATTGTTTCCTTTTGCACTTGCGTTTTCTCTGCCGAGTCGAGTTTGCTACTTAAGCAGGGCATAATTCGCCAAAAGCTTCAAAATCCGCCAACGGCTTTTTCATAAATAAGGGGATGAGAATCTTCAAATTTTATTTTTCAATTTGGAAGAGAGCCAACAGCCAGAGCAGGTCTATCTTGCGTTACAAATCTAGCGAGGATGGGGGATAGCGAGGATGATAGCGAGAGGAGATAGCGAGGATGGGCACTGCAAGTGCTAGAAGTTTCCATTCTAACCCCTTTCATGAAGCCGGTCTACTACGGAGCTTTCATTGAAGCCCACTGTTCTGCCAGATCTCGCATTTGCTATTTTTATGAAGTTTGCAACCTCTATGCATGAAGACAGGGGTTAAAAAGGGCAAGGTGAGGGTACCAGTAAGTAAGTAAGTAAGTAAGTAATTTATTTGTTACCCGCCGTTTCGAACAAGACCAAAGGTTTCGATGGGATCCCAAAAATCTAATATTTGATCCAGACAATTGCGAACGAACTACCATACTTGTCCAGAAAAAAAAAGTTCAGAAACGAATTCAGCGTATCTCCTTATCCGTATAAAGAACATCTAATCAACTTCAAGTAAAACTTTAACTTATAAAAAAAAAATCCGGTTTCAACCGGATTCCAAACGAACTATATATCCAGGTAAAAAATATATCCAGGTAAAAAAAAGATTGTCATATACAGATTCGGCGTGTTTTCTTACAATCTAATCAACTTCAAATAAAACTTTTGCTTTTAAAAAAATTTCCGGTTTTGGCCGAATTCCATGCGAACTACTTGCCCGGCGAGAAAATGGTTTTCACCACCGTGTTCAGCACGTCTTCTTATCCCTAAATCGAACATCTAATCAACTTCAAATAAAACTTTTACTTTTAACAGACTTTCCGGTTTTGGCCGGATTCCGGGAGAACACCTTGTTCGATGACAAAATGGTTTTCACCATCGTGTTCAGCATGTCTTCTTACCTCATAATCGACTATCACATTATATGTTTAAAAATATTTCATTTGCCCCTTAAATTAAACCCCCTCCCCCACCCCTAAATGTAGGGCTACAGAGCCCATCTACGAACTTGACCTTACTCTTGACCCAAACAATCCTCACACCAAGTTTCATCAAAATATCTCATTCCCTTCGAGAGTTATAGGGGGTACAGACGGACGGACAGACGGACAACTTTTGTGATGTCATAGGTATCCCTCCACTTACGTTTTGGGATCCCAAAAAGCGGAGTAAATGAAAGAAAATAAATAAAAAACACATAAAGACACAGAAAAGACGCTAATTTTCAATTCTAGAAAGCAGTGGAGAAGGTAGTGCGCTTGTTGGGCTCTGTTGTCAATGATATTGGATAGCGAAGAAGAAACACCCAAAAGAGTAACACTTGCATCTTGAATTCTGAACTTCTCCGTCAATGTGTCGTTATGGCATAATTTCGACAAGTGGAACAGGTGCTTTGCATATTTAAAATAAGATGATCTCATCTTTTTAATATACTATATACTATCAGCCTATAGAGGACTACCTACCGGTGCTGATCTATGATTCCCTCACCGGCCCAGGAAGTGCAATGGGCCGCTGGGGGCAAGTCCCAGTGCTTTCGCACCCCCTTCCTGTCACTGTCCCTAAATTTCTCTCGGTTCGGTTTCTTAATTTAAAACACGGTAAGAATACAAATCGATCACTGAAGACCGGCAGGAATACAAGCTCGTTAGCTCCGCCCACATTATTCACCTGGTTAGGTACCCATTTGAAGCTTGGTAGACTTTCAATGTCTCTATTTTTCTGTTTAGAAATGTGGGTGTTTCAGTGTGGAATAATCTGCCGGAGAGCACTAGGATGGCCGAGAGTGTATATTCATTTAAAAAAGATGAAAAGTTTTTTAGTGAGTAAAGATGAGTGAGGAGAGAGGGTTACCTTAGGTATGAATCGGTTCTGGATTGCCACGAGGTTTAATTGTCATCTATTCATCTATAATACTGAAAAAAAAATCTCTTTAAATAGTTGTTTATGTATGGTATTGCATTTATTTTTTTTTTCTTTCCCTTTTTGTTCCCAATATAATTATGCTAAGTGATTAAATTACTGAGACCTGCCACAAACAAATCTGCACAGATTTTCACGTGGCAGGTCAGTTTTGATACTGATTTTTTTTTTTTTTTTTAAATTCCATTATACATTAAATTTGTCTCTCTCTCTCTCTCTCTCTTACAGTGTCTCGCCACTATCCCCCACCTCAAACCAAACAGCAGGCATCAGCGAGAACTCAAACCAGCGCTTCCGCGGCTACGAGTCCAACATTCGGTCAGGACGGACGATAGGGGTGGCGACATAAATTCCTTACCTTGGAACCTCGCGTAGTCCAAGGGCTCCCCAACATGGCTTTTCACACAGGTCGCACCGTACACTATTACTGGCCGCCTCAAAATATGCGACAATGCCCAAATATGCAGCTGATCCAATGGTGCACCAGGTCGACGAGCACGTGACACCAAATCTGACCATTCAGAAGAAAGGTCTGCTTCCGTAGGGATGTAACCGACATTCATCTCTGCTGCCGTGCGAATTTCATACTCTGCCCAACGCTCGTACAGTCTACAAACATACAAATTCATTGAGTAAATATTATTTCAGCCAAAGCTGACTGCGAAGCATAATTGACAGTGCTAAACGGGTACGTCAGCTGAATTTTACACAAGCTATATTTTAGCCCTTCTCGGCAAACGAAAGTACACCCAACTACAGAAAAATCTCTACCCGATCAACGACCCAGTCGAGCAAAAACAAGACCAAAGGTTTCCATGGGATCCCACAAATTTAATATTTTATCCAGACCTGATCCTGACAATCGGGTCTTATAGAGATCCAGTCTTCGCCAGACTCCTTGAGCACTTTTCTAATAAAATTTAGAAACAGATTAAGGCAAATCATCTGAGAAGACCAAGTTCAAATATGGATTCAGCATGTGTCCTATAGCCTGCATCATATCTACTTTGACGAAAGTTCTTGCCTTACTTCTGCCAAATTTCCGGTCTCAGCCGGATTCCGGGCGAACTACTTGTCTTACAAAAAACTGATTCAGCGTATCTCCTTACCCTTATGTCAATAAAACTTCAACTTTTAACAAATTTTCCGATTTCAACCGGATTCGTGGCGAACATGTGTCCAGGTAGAAAATGATTGTCATACACGAATTCAGCATGTCTTCTTACCCGTAAATCGAACACCTAATGCAATTCATAAAAAACTTTTACTTTTAACAAATTTTCGGGTTTTGGCCGGATTCCGGGCGATCTATTTGTCCGGCGAGAAAATAGTTTTCATATTAGGATTCAGCATGTTTCCCCGTCATTACATCGAACCTCAAATCAACTTCCTAATAACTTTTATTTTTGAAAAATTTTCCGGTTTTGGCCGGATTCCGGATATTCGGATTCATCATGTCTCTTTACCCCTAAATCAGACATCTAATCAACTTCAGATAGAACTTTTACGTTTAACAAAATTTCCGGTTTTGGCCGGATTCCGGATGAACTACTTGTCCGGCAAGAAAATGGTTTTCATATTCGTGTTGAGCATGTCGTCTAGACTATCTAATTAGCTTCTAAAAAATATTTTTTTCGCCCCTTAATTTGAAATCCCTCCCCCTCCCCTAAATATGCAGCTATCGGGCCCATTGACGAGCTCGACCTCTCCATTGACTCGAAGAATCCTCACACCAAGTTTCATGAAAATATCTCATTCCCTTCGAGAGTTATCGTGCTGAGAGACGGAGGGACAGACGGACAACTTTTGCGATGTCATAGGTATCCATCCACTTACGTTTTGGGACCCCAAAAACAGCAGCCGTGTTCAAAATAAAATCACAGCAACCTTTTTAACTCCAAGCAACTCTCACAAAGGAATTCACGAAGTCAAATATTCAAGGATCCCCTTCAGGCTCAAGCCGCTCATGCTGGAAAGTTCATTTTCCCCAGCTTCGTACCATTGGGCACTTTTTTTTCAGCAGGGGGGGGGGGGTAAATCTAAGATGATGTACCACTCTAAGCAATCACCGTGTATATATGCCCTTAACTTACATGTATGGTATGCTTTTCATAAGTAGTTTCATAAGTATTTATGTGTTAATGATTGGACCAGATGGTTTAGGTATAGTTCTGTTTTATACAATATTTTGTACTCCTCAGTTCTGAGGGAAACAAATGAATAAATAAATAAAAATGTTCCTCAGTCGGGATTTGAACCTAGGACCCTCTGCTTACAACGCAGGCGCTCTTACCATTTGAGCTACCGCGGGGCTTGTGAACAGAGTTCGCAAACCACTACAATAGTCTGGTAGAAGCCGGTCATAGGAACAGTGATCCCCCAAATTCATCTAACCAGTTCACATCCCCATATCACGGAAATTAATAATAATACGTAGATGGTACTTTACAAAGAGATACATTACTGACATGACCCCCGGATTCGGGCACTGTGGGGGAGTTGGGGGAGGGGATCCGGAATTCTGGTGATCTCGCAAGTTCGGTACTTCCTGATGTACTAAGACGATGAAACTGGGCTGGCATATCAAGGACTCGAACAAACTGACTTGAGAATAGTCGTTTACATGATCAGACCATCGTGGGGGAGTGGAGGGATGGGGATTCCGTAATCTAGTGGCATTCATAGCTTTTGATGATGTCGTTAATGATGTCGAGCGGAGACATGACAACATTTTAGCTACAAAGTAGCCTCAAATGTCTCATTGATTTTGTATACATTTCTCCACATGTATGCCTTATCATTTATGATAGTAAATACTGTCTTTTTCACGTTCTAAAAAAAGGGGTACGCAACGTTTTCGAACCTTGATTAGGGGTACGCTGCACGGAAAAGGTCGGGAACCCCATCAACCCAGTTGATCGATGATCAACTTATGTGTCTCGACCAGATTCGGCCGTGGTAGGGGGAGTTTGAGGGGGACGAGTACCGGAAATATTGTGCCCTGACATTTGCTCTAGACGATCTGAGGCGATGCCGGGTATGCTCATCCTCGAGTGAAACTAGATATCCTGTTTCTAAGTCCGATCCTAGGAGGATGAAGGGGATAATTTGTGACGTTCTATCTACTTCCTTGCACCACCTACTCGTAACAAGTGCCATATGAGCTCGTAGCTCTTGTTTAATTTATCTGTGACGCGCTTTTGGATAACAGCGGAGTATGAGTAAAATACACATATTAAAACACAAAACTAAACACTGTAAATAAACATGACTACATTCTTCTCATATCGTTTAACAACAAACTAAATAGACTTAAAGGACCCCTCGCACTATTTACTCTTCAACTTCCAGTATTTTAAAACATTTGAATACTTTAAAGCTATGCTGTGCTTTCAATAAATAACCCATGACTTTGGCTGTTTTAAGCCTTTTCCGAAACCCGTTGCCTTGTAGCGAAAACAGGGAAACAATTTACATAACCGGTTTTCTGATAGAAAAATTTCTCGCAGACAACCAGCGACACCGCGATACACATTGATGAAATCAGTTGATGAAATCAGTCTGGATCTACTTTATCTTTGGTTTGGTTTATTCTGATTGTTTTTAATTAATTTTACATTACACAAACCAGCAAAGTTATCCCTCTCCGAATGAAAGGGAGTCCTTTTTGGGATCCCAAAACGGAAGTGGACGGATACCTATGACATCGCAAAAGTTGTCCGTCTGTGAGCACGATAACTCTCGAAGGGAATGAGATATTTTGATGAAACTTGGTGTGAAGATTCTTTGGGTCAAGAGTAAGGTCGAGTTCGTAGATGGGCCCTGTAGCCCTATATTTGGGAGTGGGGGAGGGGGTTCAAATAAAGGGACAAACAAGATATTTTTAAACAACTAATGTGATAGTCGATTGTGGGGTAAGAAGACATACTGAGCACGATGGTGAAAATCATTTTCTCGCCGGAAAAGTAGTTCGTCCGGAATCCGACAAAAACCGGAAAGTTTATTAAAAGTAAAACTTTCAATTGAAGTTGATTAAATGTTTGATTTAGGGGTAAGAAGACACGCAGAACACGATGGTGAAAACTATTTTCTCGCTGGACAAGTAGTTCGTCCGGAATCCGGCAAAACCGGAAAGTTGGGTTAGAAGTAAAAGTTTCATTTGATGTTGATTAAATGTTTGGCTTAGGGGTAAGGATACATGTTGAACACGATGGTGAAAACCATTTTCTCGCCGGACAACTAGTTCGCCTGGAATCCGGCCAAAACCGGAAAATATGTTAAAAGCAAAAGTTTTATCTGAAGTTGATTAGATGATAGATTTAGGTAAGAAGAGACGCTGTGTCCGTATATGACAATCATCCCGGACAAATAATTAGTCCGGAATCCGGTTGTACCCGCATTTTTTTTTAAGTCAAAGTTTTATTTGAAGAACTAACTATTTGAAGAAAAACTAAAACAAAGCAGAAAACCAACAAGAAACCGAAGATTAAAACAAAATTGGACGAACAGAAAGCCTAAAATAAAGACACGAGAGCCACTCACCTATACCTGCGAATAACAATTACAACTGTTCTCGTACTAGGGAGTGACAAACCCCATTTTTGTTGGTTTCTTCGTTGAATTTTTGTCACAAAATACCCCATTCAACCCCCCCTGGGATCGGACTTACAACTAGGATATATAGTTTCACTCGAGTCTGAGCAGCGGTATCGTCTCGGATGATGTAGAACAAATGACTTGTCTACCTTCCAAGTTTAGATCCACTCGTTTGATCCCTGGACGTTTTCCCGTACCCCCTCAAACTCACCCTACCGCGGCCGAATAAATATATCATATAAAGTATCTTCTCTAACCGCCTATACAGTTTCACTCGAATCTGAGCATTTTTCGGGAAACTACGGTAGGCCCTATCCCCCGCCCCCCACCGTGCTTGGATCCTGTCTGGACCCTAAAACCCACTCGTTTGACACTTATACGAGCCATAGAATTTCCGGGACTCCCCCTTTAACTCCCCCCGCTGTGGCCGAATGCGGCTCGGACACACAAACTTCGCATCTCTGACATCTCTTTTTTTCCGCCAAGTTTGACTCGAATCGGAGCATACATTCAAATTTACGGTCCCCACTTAACCCTTCTCCTACCGCTGCCGGATCCGGTACGGACACCAAATAACAAATCTAGGCCACATAAACTCGGCACATCCAACTTGCACCCCATTCGGCCCATTCGTTTGGCTTTGGTGCATGTCACAAAGTTTCCGACTCCTTCCCCCCCCCCCTCCATCCGACTCCTACAACCATAGCCGCATGTGGTTCGGACACATATTTTGCATATCAGGATCATCAGTTCTTTTCGCCCATAAAGTTTCACTAGAATCGGACCACCCGTTCGCAACCTAAGGATGTCAGTAATTTCCGGATTCCCCTTCGCTTAACTCCCCCAAAAATGGTCTGATCCAGGGAAAGAAGTATTCCTGTGTTCCGAGTCCTTAAGTCTAGTTGGTCGGGTCACTAATATGCCGGCCAAGTTTTATCGTCCTTAGCGCATCTGAAAGTATCCGGACTCGCGATAACCCCCTCCAACCCCCCCCCCCCACCATACCCCTAAAGAGCCTCGATATGGTCCGGTTCTGTCCATAACGTCTCTAATCCTTATGCTTGATCTTCCCACCAAATTCCATCCCGACCCCTAGACGCTAAGTGTTTCACGAAAACTGCAGTTCCCCCCTCCAACTCCCCCTCACAAGTATCGGATCCGGTCCGGACTTGACTTGGAACATCTGAGAAGATAGCTCTTTCCACTTGCCAAGTTCCATTCAAATACGATCGCCCGTTCAAAAGATATAAATACCACTAGGTTCCGGATTCCCCATCCCTCCATTCCCGCCATCATCGTCGAATCGTGAAAACGACTATCTTCAGGTCAGTCTATCGGGGTCCCTCGTATGCATGCCGAGTCCCATCGTCTTAGTACGTCAGGAAGTATCACCTGGATTGATAATCCCGTGCATTTTGTTTTATCCGAATTTTGGGAATAAATGAATTGAATTGATCACCAGAATCCCGCCCCGCCGCCTCCCCCCAACACCCCCACAGTGCGCGTATTCGGTCCGCTTATATTAATGAGGTATCTAGGGCTTGTGCTTGCTCTTCCCACCAAGTTTCATCCCGACCCCTCCACTCTGGAGTTTCCCAAGATTTCGCCCCCCCCCCTTCAACTCCCCCTTAAGTCACTGGATCCGGTCTGGATCTAGTCTGGGTTGTCTGAGAACACGAGGTCTTTCCGAATATCAAGTCTCATGAATATCTGATCAGCACAAGTTATAAATACCTCACTACTCCAGATTCCCCCTCCCTCCACTCCCCTCACGATGGTCGGATCGGAGGAATGACTATTTCCAAGTTAATCTTTTCGGGTCCCTGATAAGCTAGGACGCTGATAAGCTAGACCAATGCTAAAGCTAGATCCCTACATGAAGCTAGGTCCCTGATCAGAAGGTGCCCGAACTAGCAAAACATGAATAGAACGACCGACAGACCGACGGACGGATAGAAATTGCGATCGCTATATGGAACTTGGTCAGAGGGCAAGTGCCATACAAACGTCTCAGTCTCGGTGGTCCCAATCTGTGTAATGTGCAGATCGCAAATACTGGTCGCTTTATGAGGCGCTTTCCGCGATCCCACAAAGAGGTTGTAGTTGAAAAAGAGTTTTTCGGCGGTCGTTTCTTTGGTCCACAAGTCTGTTTCCTGGACCAACAAGGTTTATGTGACTCGCTATGCGGTCCAGTATGACAAACAACTCTTGAAGAGATTTTCGACTTCCTGACTGTTAACTTTTTCCCATTGAAAACTTGATTGTACCAGTATACCTACGTACACTGGTGTGCTCTTCTCCGACACTCAAACAGTGTGAACTGTCTGCTGTTCACAGTGAGCTTGTTCCACCCTTCTACAAACAGTAACTGTTAGTTACTATTTCCGACCTCACCAAAAGTTACTAGGCTGACCGTTCAAACCTTCTCGAAATAGTAACTAATAGTAACTATTTGCTTACCACGCTCGCGAGCGTAGTAAGCGTAGTAACTACGGATCTCTGTAACGTGATTGGTCGGATTCGCCCGTGGCATGATATTCTGTTGGGAATAGAAAACTCGTTCCAGCCTTGACGGCAAAAAGACAGAATTCGATGACGTCATGCGTAGTAACTACGGTAAGTAGGATGGAACACGCTCAGTATGAACTGCAATAGTATGAACTGTCCTGCTAAAGTGAATTATTTGCATATGTTTACATCTGACATATCTTTGTCACGGTTCTCATCGCTTCACTGTTTCGAAATAAGCAAGACCGCTCTAAGTAAGTAAGTAAGTAATTTATTTCTGACCCGCCATTTCAAAAGCGGAGTATGTAAAATAAAATAAAAAAATTAAATAAAACACAACAAATACAATATACAATTTTTCGTTGATCGGCCAGAAAAGAATGTGGACTGTCTTGTGCTGGCTGGGCCCTGTTGTCCATGATTTTGGCAGAGCCGACGAAGTTTCCAAAAGTGTGACGCTTGCATCTTTAACTTCGAAACGCTCTGTTAGCAGGTGGCTGTAGCATAACTGTGAAGTCCCCGAATGTATTTCATTTTACTGTAGCTTTAGAGAGGAAAACACATTTCTCACCATCATCAGGAAGGTAAAACGAAGAACTTAACATGGCGACTAATGGCGAGGGATAAGATTTTCAACTTTGAGACTGAATTATGTGCGTTTTGCAAATATGCTACTTGTGAATACCTGCAATTGTTTTTCCACCCTTTCTTGATTAATGAAACACAGTTTTAGAACAAAATATAATCGAAATGTGTTTTAAGAGACTTCAAATTTTGCTACAAAAAAAGGAGTCCGCCATACAGCCTCTCGAGGAGTATTCTCGCCATTCCCGTGAATCCTTCGTAAAATCGAGGGGAACGACAGGAATAGATGGAGTTACTCCACGCGGACTACGCGGACGAAAAACAACAAGAACACGAGGAATGCCTCAAAATAGAATTTGATCGAAAAAAAACAAACAAAAAACATTCCGGATTTACGTCTGGGTATATTTTATTCTCGCTTTTGTTTATTCTATTCGATTTTAACTTAAGTTTATATCGTTAACAAAAACAAATCGGAACTACAATAAAATAGACTTATTTTTTTATCTGTTTAAAATCACAAATAAACTCAATATTGACCTCAGAAATTCTTTTTAGCCACCCCTAACATCTGTTTTCCCCAGCTCCCGAAACCGATTCCCCACCGAGTCTGAAAGGGCGTCCCTTTTTGAATGATAATCTGAGCATTCTCCGTCCGTGGGGACTTGCTAGAATACGGGGGTGAGTCCCCAAACAAAAACGTGGGGACTCCTCGGATGAACGGAAATACGGCGAGAATACGCCTTTGGTCGGCTAAGACACACACGTGAAAAACCGACCAAAAAGACGCGAGATTTGATTTTGTCGCAAAAGTTTGAAGCCTTCTGGAATACATTTCCGACTTAACTTGTTTCCAAACCTATATGTAATCAATCCAAAAACATCGGAGAAATTTTTTAAGTTACTTACAAGCTTGGAATGCCAACCAAACGCCCACAACTTAGTCTCGCAGTTGGAACTCATATACCCCGCAATCTTAAAAAAAAAATTGTTGTCCTCTTCCGTTTTCGTCGGGTAGGGTACAATCCCTTTATTACAGGCGCTCTGCATCCTTTCTTCTCGTTCGAGCGAGATGGCACTACAGAGCTTGGAGCCGGATGGCGCTACCGAGCCTGGAGCCAGATGGCGCTACAGAACTACTAGCCATTCATACTTACAGGTGACCGGAGTTGTGCAAACAGTCTGCCAAGGTCTTCCTCATCAGACCGTCACGGTCTAAGATACCCCAAGTTGCTTCTAGGACTGAATCTAGCAGGCAATCACCAGCTGTCCGATTCCACAGAGCTAGTAAACGCGTTCCAAGAGTGAGCGTAAGCTCTCTGCTCCAGTTTATGGCACAACAGTCGTTTTCCAGTTCCTAGAGGGTAGAACACGATTTAGGACTATTTACAGCTCCACAAATCCATAAATCCCCTGAAAAACCTCGACTAACACTCGATTCCCGCCACGTGTTCTTGGGGTATTTCCATTTTCATTAACGTATTTTTTTTCCTGTTCTTTCAAGTCTAGCAGTATTCGTAGTTGTTTTACTTTCAAGGTTCAAGTTTAAGTTCAAGTTCTGTTTATTTCAAACTATATGCAACATAAAGAACCAATTTGGCAGAGAGAAGCTCGAGGCCAAATGGCGGACATTTTCTTCTACCACAAGCTAACGACCAGGGTGAGTTGGGATTAACCGCGACAAACCATACATTTTTTTTCTTTAATCATTTTTTTATTATTATTTATTAATAAGGACAATGCCCTTTTCCGTACTTCAGTTAAGGCCCTAGCTCGCCCAACAGTAGAATACGGCCACGCAACAATAGGGACATTCTGTAATAAAGACTTCTCCGCAATTGAAAAGGCAGATACGGGCAAAGAAAGCTACTCCGGCCGTTCTCAACCGGCTTGACTTTAAAGCATTTGGCTTGAACAAATTTCGCCTACACATTCCTCCGTGGTGATCTCATTCAAACTTTACAAACCTGCCATAATCTTTATGACAATATCATACATACCAGACAATAGTTGCGTTTTTGTTCGACTTTTCACTCGCCTTTTCGACGGCTTTTTACTTTTTTTGCGTTTTCGTAAAATGATCCCAAGCACTGTTTGACAATTTCCCGTTTTTGTCAAAAAGGCAAACGCCGACTTTCGCCTTTTCCCTCGGCTTTTTGCAAAAAGGCAAACTTGGTAGGGGACCAAGTTACGCTCTCCTTTTGGCTTTTTGCCTCGCTACTTTAACCAGTTT
Organism: Branchinecta lynchi; assembly: GCA_023053575.1. Classification (NCBI taxonomy): domain Eukaryota; kingdom Metazoa; phylum Arthropoda; class Branchiopoda; order Anostraca; family Branchinectidae; genus Branchinecta; species Branchinecta lynchi. The sequence continues at coordinate 12,900,232 of JAKZAP010000009.1, read as the reverse complement.
ATCCCAAAATCCAATAAAAGAGGAATTTGATTCAAAGTGAAAATCAGTATTTCGAGACTGTCTCGGATTTTAAAGATGAAAAATTTGAAGTGCAAGTAAAATACAAATAAAATGGCATTTGTCAAAATAGCGTTTTTATCCGAGAAAAGTGTAAAGTCCTTAGTAGTAACGGCAAATTGCGAAAACGCGAGAATGTTAAAAAGGCCTGAAAACGATAAAAAGCCAAAGCTGAAAAGGGTAAGGCAAAAGTCGAACAAAAACGCAACTAATGTCTTTGAACCGAAAAGGGCTGAGGTGGGACAATCTAGTTCTCCATCCACGGGGGCACAGGTATGAAATCTACTGACATCTAACGTAAAATCAACTCTCAAGAAAAGGAAAGAAACATATGTTCAAACAATGTTTACAACGGATATACGTCAGCTACGATTGTTCATCAGCGATATTTCGGCCCTTCTTGGCAAGGGTCCTCGTCAGGCTGTCAATCTTCTGGGTCAACTTCGGGGAAGGAAAAAAAAACCCGTAATAAGTAACTGAAGCTACTACCGACTATAAATATCTTATTAGGACAAATTACTTTCAAATACCATTGTAAGGAAAAAACAAGAGCTACGAGCTCATATGGCACTTGTACGAGTAGGCTGTACAAGAAAGTAGATGAAAACGTCACAAAATACACCCGCCATCCAAAAAGGCGGTTCGGAAATAGAAATAGGATATTTAGTTTCACTCATTTCTGAGCAGTTCCGGCATCGTCTCGATTGCAAATGCACATGACTGTTCAAACTTTCATCCCAATAAATCCATTTGTTTGATCCCTAGACGTGCTACACGATTTCCGGTACTCACTCTATTTCCACCTACCGTGGCCGAATCTGGTTCGGAATAAAAAAAAATCGACCACCTAAAGCATCTTCGTTTATACCATCTACCAAGTTTCACTCGAATCTGAGCATTTTTGGAAAGTTCTGGTACCCCCCCCCTTCCCACCAACGTTGTCGGAGCCGGTTCGGGCCCAATCTCTTAATCCCTCATCAAGTTTGACTGCAATTGGAGCATAGCCTATCTGCAAGTTTCCAGTACCCCCCCCCCCCTACCTTGGCCGAATCCGGCCCAGACGCCAAATAACAAATCTAGGCCGCATAAACTCGGCACTGTCGAATTGCATCTCATTCGGTCCATCCGTTTGGTTTTTGTGCATGTCAAAAGTCCCCCCACCCCCAATTCCCCTAATCGTGGTCGCATATGGTTCGAACGCATGTTTTACATGTCGAGGCCATCGATTCGTATCACCCATGAAGTTTCACTCGAATCAGACCACTCGTTCGCAATTTATAGAAGTCCATATTTCTCTTCTCTTGCTCCCCCAAAAATGCTCGGATCTAGGAACGGAAGTTTCCGGGGGTACGTTGTGTCAGGTTTTTAAGTCAACATAATTCGGGTCGCTAATATGCCTGCAAAGTTTCGTTGTCGTTTTACATCTGGAACTATTCTAACTCACGACTACCGGAATTCCATGAAACCCCCTCCAACTCCCCCCACAGAGCCCCGAAACCATCTGGCTCCGTCAATTTCATCTAGGCCTAATGCTTGTTCCATCCATTAAATTTCGTCCCAATCCCTCTACTTTTAGAGTTTCTTGAGTTTTCCACCACCCCCCCCCCCCCATCCCCACAGGTATCGGACCCGACTCGGACGTGACACTGAACGTCCGAGGCGATAGCTCACCAGACAAGTTTCATTCAAATCCGATCACCCGTTCAAAAGTTATGCACGCCACTAGATTCCGGACTCCCCATCCACCCACTCCCCCCACGATGGTCGGGTCGGGGAAACGGCTGTTCTCAAGTCAATCTGTTCGGATCCCTGACATACCTGCCAAGTTTCATCGCCCTAGGACATCAGGAAGTATGCCGAACTCGCGGGATCGCTAGAAATCCGGACCCCCACCCCAACTCCCCCACAGTGCCCTGATCCGGTCCGGTTATGTCAATGACGTGTCGAGGACCTGTGCTTGTTTTTCCCACCAAGTTTCATCCCGATCCCTCCACTTTAAGCGTTTCTCAAAATTTCCGGTTCCCTCCTCCAACTCCTCCCAGTGTCATCGGATCCGGTCCGGTTATGTCAATGACGTGTCTAGGACCTGTGCTTGTTTTTCCCACCAAGTTTCATCCCGATCCCTCCACTTTAAGCGTTTCTCAAAATTTCCGGTTACCTCCTCCAACTCCCCCCAGTGTCATCGGATCCGGCCCGGATTTAAAGTGAGGTTTCTGAGACACAAGGTCACCCCCATCCCAACTCCCCCACAGTGCCCTGATCCGGTCCGGTTATGTCAATGACGTGTCTAGGACCTGTGCTTGTTTTTCCCACCAAGTTTCATCCCGATCCCTCCACTTTAAGCGTTTCTCAAAATTTCTGGTTCCCCACCCCAACTCCCCCACAGTGCCCTGGTCCGGTCCGGTTATGTCAATGACGTTTCTTGGACCTGTGCTTGTTTTTCCCACCAAGTTTCATCCCGATCCCTCCACTTTAAGCGTTTCTCAAAATTTCCGGTTCCCTCCTCCAACTCCCCCCAGTGTCATCGGATCCGGCCCGGATTTAAAGTGAGGTGTCTGAGACACGAGGTCATCCTAAATATCAATTTTCATCAAGATCCGATCACCCGTTCGCAAGCTAAAAATACCTCAAATTTTGGCTTCACCCTCCCTCCACTCCCCCCCTCAGATGGTCGAATCGGGGAATTGATGATTTCCTATTTAAGCTGGTCGGGTCCCAGACATGCCTGTCAATTTCCATCGTCCCAGCACATCAGGAAGCACGAAACTCGCGGGATCACTACAAATTCGGACTTCTCCCCCCCCCCCCCCCAACTCCCCCAAAGTGAGCGGATCCGTTCCGGTTATATCAGTCATGTATCTAGGACTTTTGCTTGTACTTTCCACCAAGTTTCTTTCGGATCCCTCCACTCTAAGTGTTTTCCAAGATTTCCGGTTTCCCCCTCTAACTCCCCCCAGTGTCACCGGATCCGGTCTGGATTTAAAATGGAGGGTCTGAGACACGAAGTCCTTCCATGTATTAAGTTTCATTAAGATCCGATCACCCGTTCGTAAGCTAAAAATATCTCATTTTTCCTATTTTTTCCGGATTCCCCCTCCCTCCACTCCCCTCCAGATGGTCGGATCGAGGAAGCGACAATTTCTAATTTAATCTGGTCCAGTTCCTGATATGCTTGCCAAGTTTCATCGTCCTAGCTTATCTGGAAGTGCCCGAACTAGCAAAACCGGGACCGACAGACCGACTGACGGACAGAAATAACAATCGCTATATGGCACTTGAGTAAGCTCAAGTGCCATAACTAGTTCTGAGATTTAATTTTTGACACGGCCGCTCTTTTTGCTGCACTATTGGTGCGATGACAGGGAAGTATTATTGGGATCCCAAAACGTAAGTGGAGGGATACCTATGACATCGCAAAATTTGTCCGTCTGTCCGCACGATAACTCTCGAAGGGATTGAGATATTTTGATGAAACATGGTGGGAGGATCCTGTGGGTCAAAGTACAGGTCACCTTCGAATATTTGAGGGTGGGGGAGGGTTTTCAAATTAAGGGGCAACGCAAATATTTTTTAAAAGCTATTGAGATAGTTGATTTAGGGGTAAGGAGACATGCTGAATTGGAATATGAAATTTATTTCTCGCTGGACAAATAGTTCACCCGGAATCCGGCAAAAACATTCTTTATCTCAACGGCTTCCCGAATAGTTTGATGGAGTCCGTGCATGTTGAAAGAATTTGGGCTTTTTCAAAATATACTGTAGGGGATGGGTTTTGGAAAATATGTTCTGCAAGTGCAGGTTTGAAAGTATAGTTATGACGGTGTCCGTTGGAGAGGGCGTGGTCAATTTCTTGCTCATGCTCTGCAAGTCGTTTTCCGAAAGTTCTCTCTGTCCTTCCAACGTAACGCTTTCCGCAATCTCTTTTCCCGAATTTAGGTAAGACAGCAAAGTATTTTGGGTTCTGTGAAAAACTTGGATGTTGTATTTTTTCAAACTTTTGGACAATTTTTCGGTCACTTCACGGACGTACGGAAGGTAAACGCGGGCCGAAATATCGCTGATGAAGAATCGTAGCTGACGTCTATCCGTTGTAAACATTGTTTGAATATATGTTTCAAAGTCAGCTTGGGCTCAAAGAATATTTAAAAGGAAAGAAAATTTTCCAGCCGAATTTCACGCCACGGACGAATCCGACCAATCACGTTACACACATGCGTAGTTACCACGCTTACTACGCTCCCGAGGATGGTAAGCAAATAGTTGCTATTAACCAGAAGAGGTCGTGCAAAGTGATGCTTGGTCCGAATTATGTTTCCTATGAGGATGCACTGGTCAAGCTTAAGTTGCCGACCCTTGCGGATAGGAGGCATCAACTGACGATGAACTTTGGAAAAAAATTGTTTAACTTCTGACCACCACCGGACTATTTTTCCCAGACTTCGAAACTCCAGACCAGACCAGACCGAACACAAGGGGAAGACTAGCTAACACTGACAAGCCACGGCTTCTTCAACCCCCCCCATAAACTCAACCGAAAGGTGTTTATCTTCGTTTGTGCCTTATTTTATTCGTAATTTTAACTGTCAGAATATCAATCAGTCGTGATTCGTAATTTGTTATGATGACGATCCGCAGCTAGCAGTTGTAAAAGCTATTAAGGAAATAAATAAGTTATTATTATTATTATTAATTACTATTTCAAGAAGGCTGGAATGGTCAGCGTAGTAAAGTGCCTACCTTTTGTACGTCTTGATCCAGGAGCTCTTCATACAGTTGCGACTGAACAAGCGGTGGCAGATCTGACACTTCTAAAAGGAATAAAGTCGGTAGTACCTTGTATCTCGTCATTCTCGTCGTTTAACTTTAGATTCAGTGATTTTCCGGTAAATCCTACGTCAAACACACCTCTAAAGGAACGAGAGATCCTTCCAGAACGCGAAGAGTTAAAAACCAAGTACCTCCATTCACTAGTACAAAAGTTAGTAATAAGTTAGTTAGCTAGTATAATATATCAGCTATACATCAGCTAATTATCCCTCTAGGAAGATGTGCGAGGGATAAATATAAATTCGGATATTTCGGTTGCACTTCCGCCAAACCGTCCTCAGCGAAAAAAAATAAACAAGAGCTACGAGCTCATATGGCACTTGTTACGAGTAGGCAGTACAAGAAAGTAGATGAGAACGTGATAAAATACACCCGCCATCCAAAAATGCGGTTTGGAAATAGAAGTAGGATAGTTTGTTTCACTCACTTCTAAGCAGTTCCGGCATCGTCTCGATTATCAAATGCACATGACTGTTCAAACTTCCAAGTTTCAGCCTAATAAATCCACTAGTATGATCCCTAGACGTGCTACAATATTTCCGGTACTCCCTCCATCTCACCTTAAACGTGGCCGAATCTGGTTCGGACTACAACATGGATCATCTAAAGTATCTTCTTTTATACCACCGCTAAAGTTTCGGTCGAGTCTGAGCATTTTTGGAAAATTCTGGTACCCCCTCCCCCCACCAACGTTGTCGGATCCGGATCCTTGCCCAAAATATGTCATCTAGGGTATATGCTCTCTCGTTCTATGTTTCATTTAAACTGATGCACTCGTTTGACTCCTATGCGAGCCTCAAAGTTTCCGTCAATCTCCCTCCAATTCCCGCCACTGTGGCCGAACAGGACTTGAAAACATAAACGTCATATCTCCTAATTCACTCTTCCTGTCCATCAAGTTTCACTGAAATTGGAGCATAGCCTATCTGTAAGTTTCCAGTACCCCCCCCCCCCCCCCTACCTTGGCCGCATCCGGCCCGGACGCCAAAGAACAAATCTAGGCCGCATAAACTCGGCACTGTCGAACTTGCATCTCATTCGGGCCATTCGTTTGGTTTTTGTGCATGTCAAAAGCCCCCCCCCCCAATTCCCCCAACCGTGGTCGCATTTGTTCGAACGCATCTTTTACATGTCGAGGCCATCGACTCTTATCACCCATTTGTTTGACCCTAGTTGGTCGTATCCTAGTTTAAATAAATAAGTCAATTATGTCGGGTCGCTAATATGCCTGCAAAGTTTCATTGTCTTAGTACTTCTGGAACTATTCTAACCCCCGACTACCGGTATTCCAGGAAACCCCCTCTACCCCCCCCCCCCCCACAGAGCCCCGAAACGATCTGGCTCCGTCAAATTCGGATCTAGGCCCCCACTATGGTCGGATCGGGGAAACGGCTGTTCTCAAGTGAACCTGTTCGGGTCCCTGACATACCTGCCAAGTTTCATCGCCCTAGCACATCAGGAAGTATGCCGAACTCGCGGGATCGCTAGAAATCCGGACCCCCCCCCCCAACTCCCCCAGAGTGCCCGGATCTGGTCCGCTTATATCAATGACGTATCTAGGACTTGTGCTTGTTCTCTCCATTAAATTCCGTCCCAATCCCTCTGCTTTAAGCGTTTCTTGAGTTTTCGGGTCCCCCCCCCCCCCATCCCCACAGGTATAACCCGACCCGACCCGGACTTAACAATGATCATCCGAGGCGATAGCTCTTTCCACCATACAAGTTTCATTCAAATCCGATCACCCGTTCAAAAGTTATACACGCCACTAGATTCCGGACTCCCCATCCATCCACTCCCCCCACTATGGTCGGATCGGGGAAACGGCTGTTCTCAAGTGAACCTGTTCGGGTCCCTGACATACCTGCCCAAGTTTCATCGCCCTAGCACATCAGGAAGTATGCCGAACTCGCGGGATCGCTAGAAATCAGGACCCCCCCCCCCAACTCCCCCAGAGTGCCCGGATCTGGTCCGCTTATATCAATGACGTATCTAGGACTTGTGCTTGTTCTTCCACCAAGTTTCATCCCGATCCCTCCACTCTAAGCGTTTCTCAATATTTCCGGTTCCCTCCTCCAACTCCCCCCAGTGTCATCGGATCCGGTCCGGATTTATAGTAGGACGTCTGAAACACGAGGTCATCCTAAATATAAAATTTCATCAAGATCCGATCACCGGTTCAAAAGTTATACACGCCACTAGATTCCGGACTCCCCATCCATCCACTCCCCCCACTATGGTCGATCGGGGAAACGGCTGTTCTCAAGTGAACCTGTTCGGGTCCCTGACATACCTGCCAAGTTTCATCGCCCTAGCACATCAGGAAGTATGCCGAACTCGCGGGATCGCTAGAAATCCGGTCCCCCCCCCAACTCCCCCAGAGTGCCCGGATCTGGTCCGCTCATATCAATGACGTATCTAGGACTTGTGCTTGTTCTTCCACCAAGTTTCATCCCGATCCCTCCACTCTAAGCGTTTCTCAAGATTTCCGGTTCCCTCCTCCAACTCCCCCCAGTGTCATCGGATCCGGTCAGGATTTATAGTGGGACGTCTGAAACACGAGGTCATCCTAAATATAAAATTTCATCAAGATCCGATCACCCGTTCAAAAGTTATACACGCCACTAGATTCCGGACTCCCCATCCATCCACTCCCCCCAGTATGGTCGGATTGGAGAAACGGCTGTTCTCAAGTGAACCTGTTCGGGTCCCTGACATACCTGCCAAGTTTCATCGCCCTAGCACATAAGGAAGTATGCAGAACTCGCGGAATCGCTAGAAATCCGGATCCCCCCCCCCCAACTCCCCCAGAGTGCCCGGATCTGGTCCGCTTATATCAATGACGTATCTAGGACTTGTGCTTGTTCTTCCCACCAAGTTTCATCCCGATCCCTCCACTCTAAGCGTTTCTCAAGATTTCCGGTTCCCTCCTCCAACTCCCCCCAGTGTCATCGGATCCGGTCCGGATTTATAGTGGGACGTCTGAGACACGAGGTCATCCTAAATATAAAATTTCATCAAGATCCGATGACTCGTTCGCAAGATAAAAATACCACACATTTTGGCTTCCCCCTCCCTCCACTCCCCCTCCCAGATGGTCGGATCGGGGAAATGACTATTTCCCATGTAATCTGGTCGGGTCCCTGACGTGCCTGCCAATTTTCAGCGTCCCAGCACATCAGGAAGCACCAAACTCGTGGGATCACTAAAAATTCGGACTTCTCCCCCCCCCCCCAACTCCCCCAAACTGAGCGGATCCGTTCCGGTTATATCCGTCACGTATCTAGGACTTCTGCTTGTTCTTTCCACCAAGTTTCATCCGGATTCCTTCACTCTAAGTGTTTTCCAAGATTTCCGGTTTCCCCCTCCAACTCCCCCCAGTGTCACCGGATCCGGTCTGGATTTAAAATGGAGGGTCTGAGACACGAAGTCCTTCCATATATCAAGTTTCGTTAAGATCCGATCACCCGTTCGTAAGCTAAAAATATTTCATTTTTCCTATTTTTTCCGGATTCCCCCTCCCTCCACTCCCCTCCAGATGGTCGGATCGACGAAGCGGCAATTTCTAATTTAATCTGGTCCAGTTCCTGATATGCCTGCCAAGTTTCATCGTCCTAGCTTATCTGGAAGTGCCCGAACTAGCAAAACCGGGACCGACAGACCGACAGACCGACTGACGGAAAGAAATAACAATCGCTATATGGCACTTGAGTAAGCTCAAGTGCCATAAAAAAACCATAAAATCCAACACAATACCAACAGAAAAGTGATGCGAAACCAACAAAACATACACCGATATGTAACTAAAAACCAGGAGAACGATGCTGACTGAAACGACAAACAAATTCAAATAACATAACGAATATTAAAATGTGCGTGTTAAAAGTGTATATGTACAAATCTGTGATTATTTTACAATTCTGAATTCTGTGTCTATTTACAATTTACCAATTCCCTGGGAAAGCGCAGAAGCTTTCACCCAGCAATTGTATAAAATGGCTGGGACAGACGAATTCAGACACAACAGACACAGAATTATATTTATCCCTCGCACATCATCCTAGAGGGATAATTAGCTGATCAATAAAAAAAACGAAAATCACGGTTTTATATTTCTTTCGTAATGAATGGTAGCATGGCTTGAAACCTTATATTTGACTAAAAAGCTTTCCTCCTGCTTTTAGAGGACCTGTCTTACATTACCTATAATACTAATATCACCTACTTCCATAATCACTCCATGTATTTCTAAACCCGGAGACCCCAATTTCGTACGGTACATTCTAACCCCTCTAATAAAACCACGCTGATTTTCTCAGTTGCAGTGTTTTGCTACCTTCGATGTGTATCACGCTGTCGACGGTTATCTGCGATAAGTTTTTCCATCAGAAAAAAAGGTTACGTAAATTGTTCCCTTTTTTCGCTACAAGTCAACGGGTCTCGGAAAAGGCTTAAAACAGCCAAAACCGTGGGTTATTTCTTGAAAGCATAATACTAATATCACCTACTTCCATAATCACTCCATGTATTTCTAAACCCGGAGACCCCAATTTCGTACGGTACATTCTAACCCCTCTAATAAAACCACGCTGATTTTCTCAGTTGCAGTGTTTTGCTACCTTCGATGTGTATCACGCTGTCGACGGTTATCTGCGATAAGTTTTTCCATCAGAAAAAAAGGTTACGTAAATTGTTCCCTTTTTTCGCTACAAGTCAACGGGTCTCGGAAAAGGCTTAAAACAGCCAAAACCGTGGGTTATTTCTTGAAAGCACAGCATAGTTTTATAGTGTTCAAATATTTTAAATACTGTAAGCTGAAGTGTAAATAGTGCCAGGGGTCCTTTAAAGGACACCTGAATTAAGAATACCAAGTATCGTCCCTATCTGTATGACTTCCGTTAACACTGCCTGCAGAAAACCCAATCCAAATACGAAATAGTGTTTCCCAGCTATGATTTTTGCTCCATTTTGCATCTGTTCTTATTTCAGTACCGAACTATTTTAGAAATGAACAAATGTCTCCAATCAGCCGTTCTTCTGGAATATTTTTTAACCAGTTAAGCCCAAACGTATATCTAGAAGAAATTCCAATGTGATCCGGCCAGCGCTGTACAAGATTTGAATGAATTGCGCTTTTTGTCTTGGAGTCTGCATGTGCAAACCTCCAGAAACGAACATCCCTATTTTGAAAACGTCACGCTCAGGAGAAGAATGCTCTCCGTGGCCATGTCTGTAAATGCATTCTCCATGGTGTGTTCAAGTATGGTTTCATTGTTCAGGTGTCCTTTAAGGCTGGAGCCACTCGATGTCCGGCGGGAAAAATCTAATTATTTGCTTTGGCCGGACGATCCTTGCCAGTGAAAAGCACAGAGACATACTGCCCGAACTAGCACCCGTGACAGAATGGACGCGGCACCAGAACCTCTTGGAGCAAGTGAAGGGTCGTGCTAACCGGTATTTGAATTCCTTTGTCCCATATTTTACTGAGAAAATTAAAAATAAGGTGTTGAATTCTAATTGAAAATTTTTTGTGTAGTGATTGTACATATTCAGTTATTTTAACCTGTTGAATGTAATTGTCGACAAATTTAGTGCCAATTCGGCGCTACGATTTGTATCAATAAAATTATCTATCTAAGATCAATCTAAACCGAATAATAGTAATATACTACAGATCGATACTGAAATTCGACAAGGGGGAACTCTGAGAAAAAATCTTTTCAGCAGAGCCCCCCAAAAATAATTTTTGCGCCGTGACCCCGCTATGCAATTATTCAATTTGTCAAAAAAGGGAGTTGACCGCTACTGAACTTTGCCATCTGAAGTGTTACGAGGAAACGGAAACGACCAAAAGGAAGCGCCTCAAAAAGACGCTCCAAATATGCACGACGACAAAATCACAATTTTCTTCTTTTCTTTTATGCCACGGATCTCTACAAAGTTCGTCTTCGTTTTTAGAGGAGACCTGATTGAAACATTCAAATTAATCAATGGAAGTTATGACAATTTTGAAGTGGCTGATTTAGTAAGATTCAGCATTAACCGTCATCATCGGGGGCACGCGTACATGCGAGGGGTCGACGACTCTCCCGGAATGGTGTACATGTCCCGAAGGAATAATCCGGAATGGTCAGGAATAATCCGGAATAATCCGGAATGGTCAAGAATAATCCGGAATGGTTAGGAATAATCCGGAATGGTTAGGAATAATCCGGAATGGTTAGGAATAATCCGGAATAGTTAGGAATAATCCGGAATGGTTAGGAATAATCAGGAATGGTCAGGAATAATCCGGAATGGTCAGGAATAATCCGGAATGGTCAGGAATAATCCGGAATGGTCAGGAATAATCCGGAACGATTAGGAATAATCCGGAATGGTTAGGAATAATCCGGAATGGTTAGGAATAATCCGGAATGGTTAGGAATAATAAGGAATGGTCTGTAATTTTTCGGACTTTCCTCATCCAAAATATCATTTCACAACAGCGGTCTTCGGTATTCGTGACTTTCAAGAAAGACGAAGGTGTTGAAAGGCATGCGGCCTAAAAAGATAAAGGACGTGCACGAATAGTGTCATATTACAGTGGAGACCAAACCTCTTTTGCGGTTGTCTCTGCAATAAGCAATGGTTATTTATCTCAATAAGCAATGGTGATTTGTCATGCAAATGGTTCCCCTATCTTGTAATGTTAAACAGCACTATAGAGCCGGCAGATGACACAAAATGCCGTTGTTGGAAGGCAGTTATGTCGCACCAGAAACCTATTATCACTCACAAAATACAGTAGGCTGGCAAGACCTATTACCGCTCACACTTGTCCGGTGAGAATAAGACCAAAGGTTTCGATGGGATCCCAACAGTTCAAATTTGATCCAGACAATTGGGTCTCGTCTTCGACACATCCAGTCTTCGCCAGATCCAGTCTTCGCCAGACTCCTTGAACACTTTTACTATTAAAATTTATAAACAGATTAAGTTCAAATAGCTAATCATATAAGAAAACCAAGTTCAGATGTGGATTCAGCATGTGTGTTTACCCCTATAAGTCATATCGATTTTGACGAAGCAGATCGAAAGTTCCTGCCTTACTTCTGACAATTTCCCGGCGACAAAATAAAGCTCAAAAACAAATTCAGCATGTCTCCTTACCCCTACATCCAACCTCTAATCAACTTCAGATTAAACTTTTACTTTTAACAAAATTTTCCGGTTTCAGCCTGATTCCGAGCGATCTATACGTCCGGTGAAAATGATTATCATATGCGAATTCAGCATGTCTACTTACCCGCAAATATAACATCTTATCAAATTTAGATAAAACTTTTACTTTAAACAAATTCTCCGGTTTTGGGCGGATTCCGGCCGAACTAATTGTCCGGAGAGAAAATAATTTTAATATTCGGACTCAGCACGTTTCCTTGTCCCTAAATCCAACCTACAATCAACTGCATATTAAACTTTTACTTTTCACAGATTTTCCGGTTTTCGCCGGATTCCGGGTGATCTCTTGTCCAGCGAGAAAATAAATGTCATGTCCAGATTCCGCATGTCCCTAATTCGACTATTTCATTAGCTTTAAAACAATATTTTTTTCCCTTAATTTCAAATCCCCCACCCCTAAATATAGAGCTGCATAGCCCATCTTCGAACTTGACATGTACGTTGACTTTAGCTTTTTGGGATCCCAAAACGTAAGTGGAGGGATACCTATGACATCGCAAAAGTTGTCTGTCTGTCCGTCCGTCCGTCTGTAAGCACGATAACTCTCGAAGGGAATGAGATATTTTGATGAAACTTGGTGTAAGGATTCGTTGGGTCGTCGGACCAGTCAAGTTCGTAGATGGGCTTTGTAGCCCTACATTTAGGGGTGGGGGAGGGGGTTCAAATGAAGGGGCAAACAAAACATTTTAAAACAGCAAATTTGAGACTCGATTATGGGGTAAGAAGACATACTGAACACGATGGTGAAAACCATTTTTTCATCGGACAAGTAGTTCGCCCGGAATCCGGCCAAAACCGGAAAGTTTGTTGAAAGTAAATGTTTTATTTGAATTTGATTAAATGTTCGATTTAGGGGTAGGAAGACATGCTGAGGACGATGGTGAAAACCATTTTCTCGACGGACAAGTAGTTCGCCCGGAATCTGGCCCAAACCAGAAAGTTTGTTAAAATTAAAAGTTTTATTTGGAGTTGATTAGATGTTCATTTAGGGCAAGAAGACATGCTGAACACTTATGTGAACAAATTTTCTACCTGGACATGTAGTTCCCCCCGAATCCGGCCAAAACGAGAAAACTGTTAGAAGCTTAAGTTTATTTCTAGTTGATTAGATAACCGATTTAAGGGTAAGAAGAGATGCTGAATCCGTGTTTGACAATCACATTTTACCCGGAAATTTAGTTCGACCGGAATCCGGCTGGAGTCGGAAAATTTGTTATAAGTTAAATTTTTATTTGAAGTTGATTAGATGTTCATTATTGGGGAAAGAAGATACCCTGAGTTCGTTTTTTAGCTTTCTTTTTTCGCCGGACAAGTAGTTCTGGAGTTCGGCCGAAACCAAGAAATTGGCAGAAGTGGCAGGAAGTTTTCGTCAAAACAGATATGACTTATAGGGGTAAACACACATGCTGAATCCATATCTGAACTTGGTTTTTCTCAGATGACTAGCTATTTGGCCTTAATCTGTTTCTGAATTTTAATTGTAAAAATGTTCAAGGAGTCTGGCGATGACTGGATCTGGCTAAGACAACAACCAGTTGTCTGGATCAGATACTGAATTATTGGGATCCCATCGAAACCTTTGGTCTTGTTTATTGAGTTGGGGCGACGCTGTAAAGAGTCCTCGTGCCAAGTTTGATCAAAATATCTCAACCCCTTCGAGATTTATCGTGCTAACAGACGGTCGACGGACAACTTTTGCGATGTCATAGGTATGGGATCCCAAAAACTGATATTGACAGAGACGTCTTCAGCTTTTGGTAAAGATGAAATGTCCGTAATGACCATTTAAAATATCCCTGTGCCTGGTATCGCATGTTCTGGCTAATTCCTTGTCTTAGTCTACTGGTGGGTGGTAATAGTTTTCAGTGAGTGGTAATTGCCCGCCTACCGTAGATATTGACAGAGAAGTCTTGTGGTCCTGGAAACTAGGAAATGTCTGAAGTGACAAGCAAACCTGCTAGATGACCTGGTATTCCAGGTTCTGGCTAATTCCCAGTCTTACTGGCAGGGGCGCCCCGAAGGGAACGAATGCCCGCCTCCTACGTTTTGGGCATTCGAAGGCGAAAAATTCGGTCAAACGGGCATCGCGGCGAAGCCGTGATGCCCTTTTCATAAAATCTTTTGTCCCGGCATTTCGAAATAGGGTGATTTAACGTGTTCATTGGTTCCACTTTCTTTATCTAATTAGCTAAGTCATCCAACTTTTGTTCGCTCCGCATCGATTTCACCGTGTCGGTCTGCCCCTTCGTAGATTTGGTGGTTTAACCTGTTTATTTCGTCTCGTTCGTTAGCGAATTCGGTAATTCACCGGACTTCTTTCAAGTCCGTATCCGTTTTATCGCACTCGGTAACTCCATTTCATAATTCGGTCATCATTTGGTTCTGATTCGTGACCGAATTCGATAATTTATCCAGCTTTTGTTCAGTCCGCATCGATTTCGCCTCATTCGGTCCGTCCTTGCGTGAATTAGGTGATTTTAACCTGTTTATTTTGTCTCATTCTTTACCGAATTCGGTAATTCGATCGCATTCTGTCAGTCCATTTCATAATTCGGTCATTAATCAGATTCGTTTGGTTCTGATTCGTGACCGAATCCGACAATTCATCCAACTTTTGTTCAATCCGCATCGATTTCGCTCCATTCGGTCAGTCCCTGCGTAAATTCGTCGATTTAACTTGCTTATTTGGTCTCATTCTCTACCGAATATGGTTATTCACCGGATTTTTCTTTAGTCTGTTTCTATTACTAGACTTGCCGAATTCGGTTGTTTTAGGTGGTTCTAACAAGAGTTTTATTCCATTACGAAATTCTGTTGTAATACCGCTCTCGATCTGTTCCTTATTTTTTTAGTTAGTTAGTTTTTCGGTATACTACGGATCCATTATTTGCTTCAACCCAGTACTGAGTTCGGTAATTTAAGTGGCATTTACATAGCTCTTGTTCTTTGCCATTTACGGTAACTTCAACTGGTTGCTGTTCATTTTTTTACTTCCTAGGATTGCAATACTTCAGTTAGTAAGTACTTCCGGTAAGCACGTCTCTTGACGTGAAAACTAGCCTACTTTTGTTTCCTGTAAATTCCAAACAAATGTATCGCCCCTTTCGTTGCCAGACTACTCTGGGTTGAATAGCTAATGTTGGGATCGCAGAGAGGCACTTTATCATCTGTGTTTCCACAAAATTTCGCCTGCGGCGCATTTCGCAGCTTTGACTAGTTAGACAAAGGTTTCCTTATTTAGTTGGCGTTTAAGGCTTGGAATTTTTGGGGGCTTGTTAAAGCTAGGTTGTTATGTTGAAAGCTAGGATTTGCACGGGAAGTAGCTAAATGTTGCAAGAAAAAAAAAAGGCGGATTCAAAAAATTTCGCATGCGACGCCTTAACTAATCATGGCCACGGCCACTAGCGACGTTGTCGCTATGCAGCAACACCGCTTTTAGCCATTATTTCAAGTCCTGTTAGCGAAACTAAAAGGCTAGTGACGGCGTATCCAGGAAAAAAAAAAACCAAAGCGGGAAAGCTTGGAAAAGCTCCAGTTTTTTTTGGGATCCCAAAACGTAAGTGGAGGGATATCTATGACATCGCAAAAGTTGTCCGTCTGTCCGTCCGTCCGTCTGTCCGTCTGTAAGCACGATAACTCTCGAAGGGAATGAGATATTTTGATGAAACTTGGTGTGAGGGTTCGTTGGGTAATCGGGCTTTGTAGCCCTACATTTAGGGGTGGGGGAGGGGGTTTAAATTAAGGGGCAAACAAAATATTTTGAAACAGCTAGTTTGATAGTCGATTTAGGGCAAGGAGACATGCTGAACACTTATGTGAAAAAAATGTCTACCTGGACATGTAGTTCCACCCGAATCCGGCCAAAACCGGAAAATTGTTAGAAGCTTAAGTTTTATTTCTAGTTGATTAGATAACCGATTTAAGGGCAAGAATAGATACTGAATCCGTGTTTAACAATCATATGTTACCCGGAAATTTAGTTCGACCGAATTCCGGCTTGAGTCGGAAAATTTGTTATAAGTTAAATTTTTTATTTGAAGTTGATTAGATGTTCATTATTGGGGAAAGAAGATACCCTGAGTTCGTTTTTGAGCTTTCTTTTTTCGTCGGACAGGTAGTTCTGGAGTTCGGCCGAAACCAGGAAATTGGCAGAAGCGGCATGAAGTTTAGGGGTAACACACATGCTGAATCCATATCTGAACTTGGTTTTCTCAGATGACTAGCTATTTGGCCTTAATCTGTTTCTGAATTTTAATTGTAAAATGTTCAAGGAGTCTGGCGATGGCTGGATCTGGCTAAGACAAAACCCAGTTGTCTGGATCAGATATTGAATTTCTGGGATCCCATCGAAACCTTTGGTCTTGTTCTCTTTAGGCTTGTTTGTATATACTCTGCAACTTTTTACGTTGTAGCTTCATGAAGGCAACTCGCTTTGTTTTTACAACTTTTTGTCATAAATTCAGTAAGCATCAGGTACCGATTCGGTCAATTTTACAAGATGCGCCCCCCCCCCCCCCCCCCCATGAAGAAAGGCTCGGGACGCCCCTGCTTACTGGTGGGTGGTACTAGCTAGTTTCAATTGGTTTCAGTGAGCAATATTTGTGTGCTAACTGTAGCGCATTACATCTTTGTAGGTGCCATGTTGAGATTTTGTCTCGCAAGTACTTGCATTGCAGTTAACAGATATGTGCAGGGACACTTCTAGCATCTACCATTTTCCCAGTCGATCCCATGAACTACTGAAAACCATCGAATTTCTAAGAAAAGAACATGGTCAAATCTCGAGCGCCATAGTAAGTTGTGCATGGTCGATGACTGAAGGGCACTTAAGTAATATTTGGTCCCTCTCGATCCGTATTGCAGTGTAATGTCGCTGTAGTTCTGATAAGAAACCGAAGACCACGCAGTCGGCGGTAAAGTCTCTGAATCGTCGAGAATATACCCGAATGGTTGAGAATATTCGGGAATGGTTGGAGATACTCCTCAATGGTTTACAACTGGTCAGGAGTATACCAGAAGAATTGTCAGTAATATTTCGGAATGGTTAGGAATAATCCGGAATGGCTAGGAATAATCCGGAATGGTTAGGAATAATCCGAAATGGTTAGGAATAATCCGGAATGGTTAGGAATAATCCGGAATGGTCAGGAATAATCCGAAATGGTTAGGAATAATCCGGAATAGTTAGGAATATTCCGAAATGGTCAGGAATAATCCGGAATGGTCAGGAATAATCCGGAATGGTTAGGAATAATCCGGAATGGTTAGGAATAATCCGGAATGGTTAGGAATAATTGGGAATGACCAGGAATAATCCGGAATGGTCAGGATTATTCCGTTATTCCGGAATGGTGTACATAAAAAATCAGAGTCGTCGACCCCTCGCGTACATGCTTGCAAAATCAAGATTCCACAAGGAAGTTTTTAAGCGGGGTTTCGGCAACAGAAATGTCGATCCTTGGAACAGCCTTACCGAAGATGCGGTTAATGCTGAATCGATCAATAGTTTCAAGTGCATTGTTGATGGGATTTTTAACTCTGATCACTTCGACTACTCAAAATTTCTTAGAGTTATTTCGAGGCGAAAGCCTTTTCTCTTGCTTTGTATTATTATTATTATTAAACACTGTTCCTGTCTACAAAGTTGGTTTGAAACGCTCTTCGTTACACATTCTTATAGCGTGTAGATTGCCATAACTAAGTTTGAAAGGGAGGAAATAAGGGATTTGAAGTTGTAGGGCAGACACTCTGGCACTTGGGGGGAGAAGTCGGTACCTCGGGAGGGCAAGGGGTAGGTCAAGTCCCTACTCATGTCCGATGTACGTTTATACAAAAATCGACGCATACGCTCGACATACTTCAGATATCTGACGTTTCTTCTCTACCTACCACGGCGCACGCAGAACCGCTACCTGATCCGCCGTTTGCTAATTTCCTACCCATTGTTGACGCTTGAAGCCCTCTCCTCTAATTTGTGTTCTCCGATTGGAAACTTACCTGTCCACGATCCCACCAATGTGATTCTAAATTAGTGAGCCTTTATGGAAAATATTTTTGAGTGTTTTACGATTATTATATTTCTTTGTCCTTTTCTACTGCACTTACGTCCTTGGGCAGTTCGTCATAAATCGCTCATTCATTCATTCATTCATTCATTCATATAAATGAGAGCCTAAAGTATTTGATGTATCAATGTGAACGCTTGAGTGAACAGTCTGAAAATCAAATCAAATCAAATTTATTAGTTAGCCATATTATCCAAAAACGAATAGCACTGGCACGTCAGAGATAGAAACACTTGAGGTAACAATTTAAGTCAAGTCACTGTTAAAATTTTTGCAAAAGTACGGGACGAATGAACGGTCATACCGAACACTGGAGGTTGCAGGAGGGAGCTTTAACTTTTGCTTTCCCGAATTCGATCCTCGAGTGGGTCGTTTATTTTAAGCTGCTGACTGGAAATCTGCCAAATGTTGCGAAAGAGCTCCGACGACAGACAGGACCTCCCAAAAGCCATGAGAAGTTTATGCCGTCTGTTTGATAAGGTAGCCAGGACTAGTGACGCCAGACTCGCTCGTACGATACGAACTCGTGCCCGAGGATGAAACGACATACACGCTTTTGAGTGCGCTCAATTTTCGAATCCTGGGCTTTAGTTAGTCCGGCGTGCCAAACCTGGCATCCATATTCAAGCAGGGCAGGACGAATGTATGTTTTGTAGAGGTTAGTGAGAGTGTTGTGGGACATCCCAAATCGTCTTAGCTGAGCAAAATGCTTGAAGAGACTGGCTCCCCTTTGAACCAGTTTAGAGGTTTGGGATTCCCAGCCAAGGTTGTTATCGATTACGATCCCAAGAATTTTGGTGGTGGATTCAGCTGCTATAAGGTCTGCCTCAGATAAAAAAAATATTTCAAGCGAATGGACGGGTGTCGAATGAAGAATGAATGCGCAGGATCATGGGGAAGAGTTGTTTCCACAATACAAAACAGTTCGCGCGGTTTCTCAGGGTTATACTGGAACGTAGGGATAGGTTCCTGTAGAGTATCATATGTGTTTCAATATTTGTCTGTTTGTGTTTACTCTTTATGTTTTGTATGGCCGTTGGCACTTGGAGCAAATCAAATCTTATCTTATCTAGGCTGTCAAGGAAACAACCACATATCTGGGGAACTGAATATGAGGATAATATCAAGACTCCTTACGTCCCATTCTCTATAAGGAGATACATGTTCTGTGTTTACTGTTTTGTGTTCACGTCTCACAGGCCTTCGGGGCTCTTCGTGTACGAATACAAACATATACATACAAATGAATATATTCTCATCAAAACCAAAGGGGTGGGGGGCTTAACATCCCTGACGGGTTCGAAATTTTCGGGAAGCTCAGTAGAGTTTTAAAAGAGTAACGTATTTCACAATATTGCAGCAGGAACCATTCCTACTGCAAACAGAGGCGTTACTAGCCAAAATGTTTGGGGGGGGGGAGGTATTTACCGACTGGCTGGTCCTTTTTACCGACTGTTTTTGCAGAAAAAACGACTGAATTTCAGAAAACTATACTATTTTTTAGAAAAATCTACTGTTTTGATGTAAAAATCGACTGCTTTTCAGAAATACCGACTGATTTCATCACAAAATCGATCGTTTGTACAAAAAAATCAACTATTTTACGAAAAACAGCGGCGCTTCGTGCCGACTCGGTTATTTTTTACCGACTAGCCGACAACATGGAGGGGGGGAGGGGCACCCCCCCCCCCATACGTGACTCCTCTGACTGCAACTTGTTTGGGAGAGATGCGGAAATCGCTACTAACCTTGTGGGATGGCAAACGTCGACATTTCCTGAAGATAAACACACGGCAGTCCCGACTTGTGATGCCGGATTGTCCCACTCAGGTGTTTCCTGATGTCTGTCGCAAGTTCGGGTGCTATGTGATGCGGGGTCCTCTTTGTACCTTGGGCACCCTGGATGGCGTTTAATATCGTTTTCAAAACCTGCAAAAATGTACAAGTAGGGCCCATCTTATTTGTTTGCCCTACACTTTTATTTTCACAAGGGGGTAAATGAATATCTTCCACCACAATAGATGATAGTGAAAATGAACTAAGAGCCAGTACGCTGAAAAAGTTTCTCCGAGTAAGGATTAACGTTAACTGCAGTATTTGCTACTGGGATTAATCTTATCTACTGGGATAAGATTAATCCGCAATAGAGATAACCCTATCTGAGTAGAGACAAGATTAATCACAGTAGAAGATGGTTGGGTCGGAGTACTGACTATTTCTAAGCCAATCATGTCAGGTCTCTAATGTTCAAGCCAAGTTTCATCTTCCTAGCACATCTGGAAATACCTTAACTCGCGATAGCCGGAATTTCGGACTCCCCCCATCTAACTCCCCCCACAATGCCCAAATTCGATCCAGTTCTATCACTGACGTATCGTTCTTGTGATTGTCCTTCCCACCAAGTTTCATCCCAATCGCTCCAGTCTAAGCGTGTCACAAGATTTCCGGACCCCCCCAACACATTCATTGGATCCTGTCCGGACTTTAAACGGGTCATCTAAGACACGAGGTAGGATTTTTTTTTACAGTGATACGCTAAAACAAACACAAACCTAAAACAGACTCGCAACTGAAAGTAGATTTACGTTGCCTGTCAACCTGAAGTGTTGCAGACTTTTTCGTCGCAAACGATTAAACGCTTAAGTTGTCAACCCACCGAAACTTTCAGAATGGCATATTCCAAGTAGATTTTTTTTCTTCAGGAAAAATGATGACACCGTCCGTAATCACACTATTAAAGACTCGGCGCTGAAAAAAAAAACCCAACAGAATGAAGAAGGAATTAAAAAAAAAAATTACTTGCAGCCAGTTGAAGTTTATCCTTTTCATTCGCAGACATCTTGACTGATGAAAACTTGGGACATAATCTGATATAACCTAGTTGGTATTATAAAGGTATCCGTAAATTTTCAGAATTAAAATACCAAAGATGCCGCCACTCAACTAATTATTATGAAACTACGTTATTATTTTACGTTATACATTTATTCTTTGAGCGCAAGCTGACTTTGAAACATTTATTCAAACAACGTTTACAACGGATACGTCAGCTACGATTCTTAGTCAGCGATATTTCGGCCCTTCTTGGCAAGGGTCCTCGTCAGGCTGTCAATCCTCTGGTTCAACTTCGGGGAAGGAAACAAACCTGTACACCGCGCACGGGGTTACGGGAAAAGGCGGGGGACCCAGGGTCCAATTTTTTCTGAACGAGCCGCCATTTCCCGTAACTCCGTGCGCGACCACTTGGTTTAGGGAGCTGCAGCAGCAGCCGCAGCAGTCAGATTACAGGTTTGTTTCCTTCCTAAGTTGAACAAGAGGATTGACAGCCTGACGAGGACCCTTGCCAAGAAGGGCCGACATATCGCTGACGAAGAATCGTAGCTGACGTATCCTTTGTAAACATTGTTTGAATTATATATTTGCATGCGTTGCATAAAGACTTAATTCTAGGTTACAGTGATATACCATGGAGACGAATTTTCTTACCCTCAGATTTCGACGTACTGTATGGGAAAGAAAAAAAAACCACGACAAAACCAAAGTGTTCCTCTCGCAACACAATTACGGGGATAGAATGTCATACAAAGAACTTGTACCGTAACAAATAAACCAGAAGTAAACTTGAACTCAATTTAGATGTCAAGGAATGTCGGCACCACGTAAACAAACCAGGATACACATACGGCGGGGTCTTGTTGAGAAAATCATACATAACCAAAGATTTGTTTTAGCCATTTTTGGCGGTTCTTCTGTTCACCAAGTGTTGATCAACGAACGATTGTTACGCGCCAAAACATCCCTGCTGATCAACTAAGGTGGATCTTCGCCAAAACACTGTTTGGAAAATATGGTATACTACTCCACAAATCGACAAACCGAGTCGATCAACAACACTTTTAGTTGTTGGTCGATTTGACCAGCAATGTTGGCAACAGAGAATTATGTTGGTCGCTAGAACATTGTTGATCAACATTGGCTCAATGTTGAACCGCTAAAGAACGCCTTTTGATGGGGAAGATGCCCTTGAGATGGAAAGATTTGATAAAAAGTGAACTGATAGACTAAAATACTCCTCAGCCGAGATTAAAGTCCTTTCTCGGCCAGCGCTTTACCACTGAGCTACCGAGGAGCTTACATAGCTGCAGAAGATGACAAGATGCTACTTTATGTATGCGAAGCACTTGCTGCCAAAGTTATACCACAGCCACATGCTAACGGAGCGTTTCGGAGTTAAAGATGCATGCGTCACACTTTTGGAAATTTCGTCGGCTCTGCCAAAAATCATGGACAACAGGGCCCAGCCATCACATGACACTCTACATTCTTTTCTGGCCGATGAGTGAAAAACTGTATATTGTATTTGTTGTGTTTTACTTAATTCTTTTATTTTATTTTACATACTCCGCTTTTCAAATGGCGGGTCAGAAATAAATTGCTTACTTCGCAAACCACTACAATAGTTGGACGCAGGCGACTCACGACTGGGGGGTGGGATGGGGGCGCCCGCCCCAGCACTCGTCAGAACAAAACGTATTTTTTAGAAGAAAAGTTGCTTCTTCAAGTTCCAACAAAGCGGAAACTTTGTGCTCCCCGTGACAACCCTGACAAAGCTTCTCGTTTTTCGCTTCGCTGGCAGAACCCAACCAAGCGATCTGATTGGCTCTGTATAGGACAAATCAGAACCAAGGTCCATTCCCCTTATGCAACTTATTACAGAGCGTCCTGAGGAAAAGACGAATTTGCATACGCGGTATTACACCTTATTACACCTATTTGAACAATGCTTCAAGCCCAGGGTCCTAGTACCAAGAACAAATAATCAGATAGAACCTCTGTCTTTGGTACCATGCAGCGACTATGAATACCCCGACAAAACTGAGCGGATCTAGAGGTATTTACTGTAGCTTTTTAACCCTCTACTCTACTTCTGTCTTCGCCGTTGCTCAGCGCAGAGAAAGAAAATGCAGGAGGCGTACTCCGCGGGCTGACCCGCTCTTGAGCGCGTCCAAAGAACCAATCAGCTTTGTCTTCTACTTTTCCTCAGGGTGGTTTCACAGCGATATAGCTAATTGTATGTAACGAAACGTGATGTGGCATGAAGCTACTAACTCGTTCACAGCCGAAAAGGTACGGGGAAATACTCGACTCCGCATAGTCTTAGTACAGAGATAGGGAGACGGAGGTTCTATCTGATTATTAGTTCTTGCTAGTACTTAGACAGTACTGACGATCAAGGGAAAGAAAAGCGAACTTACTTCCTCATTTTGATATCTTAGGGCGATCTGGACCAAGCTCTGTCCCTGGTCAATACCGGCATATCTTGGAAGGATTGCTAGCTCGCTTTGTGAGAGGTGACGTAATGGATCTCCGCCAGCATTCAAGTATGACGCAATAGGAGTGACGTTACCTTCTATGACGCCTTGTATGGCATTGAGCCATGTCCAGTCGGCTTCTCGGTGCTGAAATAACAAGACCAAAGATTTCGATGGGATCCCAAAAATTCAAATATTTGATCCAGACAATTGGGTCTTGTCTTCGCCAGATCCAGTCTTCAGCAGACTCCTTGAACATCTTTACTATTAAAATTCAAAAACAGATTAAGGCCAAATAGCTAATCATCTGAGAAAACCAAGTTCAGAAATTGATTCAGCATGTGTGTTTACCCCTATAAGTCATATCTATTTTGACGAAAACTTCCTGACACTTCTGCCAATTTCCCGGTTTCGACCGAATTCCGGAACTACTTGTCCGGCAAAAAAAAGAAAGTTCAAAAACAAACTCAGCGTATCTGCTTTCCCCAATAGGCTACTGGACATCTAATCAACTTCAAATAAAAATTTAAGTTATAACAAAATTCCCGGCTCCAGCCGGAATCCGGTCGAACTATATGTTCGTTAAAAAATGATTGTCATACGAGGATTCAGCATCTCTTCTTACCCCTAAATCGGATATCTAATCAACTACAAATAAAACTTTAACTTTTAACAATTTTCCGGTTTTGGCCGGATTCCGGTCGAACTACTTGTCCGGGTAGAAAATTTTTCAAATAAGTGTTCAGCGTGTGTTCTTACCCCTAAATCGAACATCTAATCAACTCCAAATAAAACTTTTACTCTTAACAAACTTTCCGGTTTTGGCCGCATTCTCGGCGAACTACTTGCTGGACCAGAAAATGGTTTTCACCATCTTGTTCAGCATGTCTTCGTACCCCTAAATCGAACATATAATCAACTTCAAATAAAACTTTTACTTTTAGCAGAATTTCGGTTTTGGCCGGATTCCGGGCTAACTACTTGTCCGGCGAATAAATGGTTTTCACCACCGTGTTCTGCATGTCTTCTTACCTCTAAATCGAACATCTAATGAACTTCAAATAAAACTTTTACTTTTAACAAACTTTCCGGTTTTGGCCGGATTCCGGGAGGACTACTTGTCCGATGACAAAATAGTTTTCACCGTGGTGTTCAGCGTGTCTTCTTACCTCATAATCGACCATCACATTATCTGTTTAAAATATGTTATTTTCCCCTCAATTTAAACCCCTCCTCCGACCCTAAATGTACGGCTAAAGAGCCCATCTACGAACTTGACCTTACCCTTGACTCAATGAGTCCTCACAACCAGTTTCATCAAAATATCTCATTCCCTTTGAGAGTTATCGTGCTTACAGACAGTCGGAGATTTTTGCGATTTCATAGGTATCCCGCCACTTACGTTTTGGGATCGCCAAAACTAGTAAATCTAAGGTTGCTTTCAAGAAACTTAACAATTTTAACAATCCATAACTTTACTTCGGGGCGGAGCTAGCTGCGCAGCTTTAACGATCGTTAACTTTTTACAATTCTACAACTGTTAACTTTTCCCAACGATGCTCACCAACCATCGTTACAAAATAGTTAACAATGGTTAAGCTAACCAACGGAAATTGTAGGTGGGCAGAGCTTAAATTTCGAAATCAAAAACCTGGAACGCAACCTAAGCTTAGTGACACCCTACAGCCGAACGACAACCGCCACTCAAGGCCACTCAGAAATCTTGCACAACTTTTCCCAACGATGCTCACCAACCATCGTTACAAAATAGTTAACAATCGTTAAGCTAACCAACGGAAATTGTAGGAGGGCAGAGCTTAAATTTCGAAATAAAAAACCTGGAACGCAACCTAAGCTTAGTGACGCCCTACCGCCACTCAAGAAATCTTGCATCATGAAGCAGTATGTATTCAAATAGTGTGCTAAGAATATGACCCACAACTAGTAGGATCTTTACCACACTTTAAAATCGATGTCACAGTACCGCATAGAAAGCTATCTGGTACAAAAGAATTACAAATGCACATCTGGTAAAACAAGACCAAAGGTTTCGATGGGATCCAAAAATTCAATATCTGATCCAGACAACTGGGTCTTGTCTCCGCCAGATCCAGTCTTCGCCAGACTCCTTGAACATTTTTACTTTAAAATTCAGAAACAGATTAAGGCCAAATAGCTAATCATCTGAGAAAACCAAGTTCAGATATGAATTTAGCATGTGTGTTTACCCCTATTAGTCATATCTCTTTTGACGAAAACTTCCTGCCATTTCTGCCAATTTCCCGGTTTCGTCCGAACTCCGGAACTACTTGTCTGGCGAAGAAAGAAAGCTTAACAAGACCAAGGGTTTCGATGGGATCCCAAAAATTCAATATCTGATCCAGACAACTGGGTCTTGTCTTCGCCAGATCAAGTCTTCGCCAGACTCCTTGAACATTTTTACTATCAAAATTTAGAAACAGATTAAGGCCAAATAGCTAATCATCTGAGAAAACCAAGTTTAGATCTGGATTCAGCATGTGTGTTTACCCCTATAAGTCATATCTGTCTTGACGAAAACTTCCTGCCATTTCTGCCAATTTCCCGGTTTCGTCCGAACTCCGGAACTACTTGTCCGGAAACCTTAACAAGACCAAAGGTTTCGATGGGATCCCAAAAATTCAATATCTGATCCATACAACTGGGTCTTGTCTTAGCCAGATCCAGTCATCGCCAGACTCCTTGAACATTTTTACAATTAAAAATCAGAAACAGATTAAGGCCAAATAGCTAATCATCTGAGAAAACCAAGTTTAGATGTGGATTCAGCATGTGTGTTTACCCCTATAAGTCATATCTGTTTTGACGAAAACTTCCTGCAGCTTCTGCCAATTTCCTGGTTTCGGCCGACCTCCAGAACTACTTGTCCGGCGAAAAAAGAAAACTAAAAAACGAACTCGGGGTATCTTCTTTCCCCAATAATGAACATCTAATCAACTTCAAATACAAATTTAACATATAACAAATTTTCCAACTCCAGCCGGATTCTGGTCGAACTATATTTCCGGGTAAAATATGATTATCAAACACGGATTCAGCATCTCTTCTTACCCTTAAATCGGTTATCTAATCAACTAGACATAGAACTTAAGCATCTAACAATTTTCCGGTTTTGGCCGGATTCGGGGGGAACAACATGTCCAGGTAGAAATTTTGTTCACATAAGTGTTTAGCGTGTCTTCTTGCCCTAAATCGAACATCTAATCAACTCCAAATAAAACTTTTAATTTTAACAAACTTTCCGGTTTGGGCCGGATTCCGGAAGAACTACTTGTCCGTCGAGAAAATGGTTTTGACCACCGTCCTCAGCATTTCTTCCTACCCCTAAATCGAACATTTAATCAACTTCAAATAAACTTTTACTTTTAATAAACTTTCCGGTTTTGGCCGGTTTCCGGGCGAACTACTTGTCTGATGACAAAATGGTTTTCTCATCGTGTTCAGCCTGTCTTCTTACTACATAATCGACTGTCAAATTAGCTGTTTCAAAATATTTTGTTTGCCCCTTAATTTGAACCCCCTTCCCCGCCCCTAAATGTAGGGCTACAAAGCCCGTTTATGAACCTGAATGGTCCGACGACCCAACGAATCTTCACACCAAGTTTCATCAAAATATCTCATTCCCTTCGAGAGTTATCGTGCTTACAGACGGACGGACAACTTTTGCGATGTCATAGGTATCCCTCCACTTACGTTTTGGGATCCCAAAACGAACTCAGGGTATCTTCTTTCCCCAACAATGAACATCTAATCAACTTCAAATACAAATTTAACTTATAACAAATTTTCCGACTCCAGCCGGATTCCGGGCGAACTATATCTCCGGGTAAAAAAGTATTGTCACACACGATTCAGCATCTCTTCTTACTCCTAAATCGGACATTTGATCAACTACAAATTAAACTTGAACTTTTAAGAATTTTCCGGTTTTGGCCTGATTCCCGGCGAACTACATGTCCGGGTAGAAAATTTTTTCACATAAGTGTTCAGCATGTCTTCATGCCCTAATCTAACATACTTCAGAAACGAATCCTTCTCCCTATAAAGAACATCTAATCAACTTTAAATAAAACTTTGACTTAAAAAAAAATGCGGATACAACCGGATTCCAGACTAATTATATGTCCGGGTAAAAAATGGTTGTCATATACAGAGCTCAGCTTCTCTTCTTACCCCTCAATCTATCATCTAATCAACTTCAGATAAAACTTTTGCTTTTAACATATTTTGCGGTTTCGGCCGGATTACAGGCGAACTAGTTGTCCGGCAAGAAAATGGTTTTCACCGTTGTGTCCAGCATGTCTTCCTACCCCTAAATCGAAAATCTAATCAACTTCAAATAAAACTTTTACTTTTAACAAGCTTTCCGGTTTTGGCCGGATTCCGGGCGAACTACTAGTTTTCAGGCAAGAAAATGGTTTTCACCATCGTGTTCAGCATGTCTTCTTACCCCATAATCGACTATCATATTAGCTGTTTAAAAATATTTTTTTTCCCCTTAATCTGAACCTTCTCCCCACCCCTAAATGTAGGGCTACAAAGCCCATCTACCAACTTGACTTCTCCAGTGATCCAACGAATCCTCACACCAAGTTTCATAAAAATATCTCATTCCCTTCGAGAGTTATCGTGCTTACAGACGGACGGACGGACGGACAGATGGACAACTTTTGCGATGTCATAGGTATCCCTCCACTTACGTTTTGGGATCCCAGAAAAAGTTGCAGGTGACAAAGTAGCTCTGACAAAGCAGGGTTAAGATGCTTTACACTAATCCCATCCAAATCTACCGATTTTGAGTTTAGGCATTTAATAAATAATAAATTCATGCGATACAGTTATGACATACTCTTGCGACAAAGAAAATGGCAGGACTTTACGGACTTGAGCAAAGAAATGGGCGTGCATTTTCTGATTAATATTTGAGAATAGTTGCCCATAATGTTGTAGCCACGACGATTTAGGAGTAATATAACTTTCGTAATCATCACTAAATTTGGAACAATTCGTCACTTTTTCCATTCACTGATATTTCTGGGAAAAACAGCTGCCTGACACACGTAGACCGTACATATTTCTTAAACGACAACTCCGTATTTTGCTTGATCTCAAATACCGCGCCATTTTTAGGCCTCCCACAAGCTATCCATATCAGTAACCACATTTTGCTTTATTTTTTACTTTTTTACTCTGTTTACTTTGAAGTCTGGGCTCACAGTTTTGGGGATGGGCCATTTTAAAGCCTAAAATTTGTTCGAGAAGTAGTTAGATTTTGTTAATACATGCAGATTCAAAAAAATT
Source organism: Branchinecta lynchi (assembly GCA_023053575.1). Taxonomy (NCBI): domain Eukaryota; kingdom Metazoa; phylum Arthropoda; class Branchiopoda; order Anostraca; family Branchinectidae; genus Branchinecta; species Branchinecta lynchi. The sequence goes on along the minus strand of JAKZAP010000009.1, from coordinate 12,871,410 downwards.
ACGGCTGCGGCGCTCATTGGCATTTTGTTGCTACACAGTCGTTATTTTATTTTTTTATTTTTTTTAAACCCGTAGCCATAATTTAGCTTATTTTTATATTACACAGTCGTTATAAGTTACTGTGACGGCTTCGTTCTCCAGCGAGTTTAGTTTTCTGGATTTGGTGCAGTATAATTTCTGGGATCCCAAAACGTAAGTGGAGGGATACCTACGACTTGGTAAAAGTTGTCCGTCCGTCTGTTAGCACGATAACTCTCGAAGGGGTTGCGATAATTTGTTCAACTTTGGCATGAGGACTCAAAGTACAGTCCAAGTTCGAGGACGGGCTCTGTAGCCCCCACCCCACCCCCCCAACCCCTTAGGTTTTAGCGCAATGACGCCTCTGATAACAACCCAATGTGTAATCTACTGATGATGATAATTATATTTATAACCAGTCAAAACACAAAGCAAAAAGACTAGTAAATAATAAGGAAAAAAGAGAAAACGAAAGGAAAACACGAAAGATAATTAACTTATGAAACACACATATTGGAACTGAAAATCTTGTATGATCCGTTGGGAAACTTCTGACAGAGTGGGACCTTCAGAACATGCCCTGGTGGCTTGACATGACAAAGTTTACCCGGACGCGGAGAATCTGCATTCGACATAGCGTGCATTTCAATGGTTAGTGAAGCAAAGAGATCTTCAATTCCAGATAGTAAGGTCACTTCCGTAGAAAGCCTATTATTGCACGTGACCCAAAAAAGATTTACTTTTCCGCAATCGTTTACCCGATGTGTTCCCCCCCCCCCCCCGGCACCTGCTGTACACCCTTTCCCGGCACCGCGTGGCACCGTCCGAAGTCGGCGGTGATTGTCACCGGCCACGGCCATAAATTAGGCGATTCATCCCTCAAACGCTTCTAAACATATGCATCGTTGCAACCGGTACCGGCTACGAGGGGCTGCCCACTCTCCGCCACTTGGTGTACACTCTGTTGCGCCACCCACCCGCCACGCGCGCCACCCACCCGCCACGCGCGCCACCCATCCGCCACGCGCGCCACTCTTCCGCCACGCGCGCCACTAACCCGCCTCTTGCTAAATGTGCGATGCGAAATGCGCGCCACCCTTCGCCACGCACGCCACCCGCCCGCCTCTTCCTCAAAAATGACTATTTTCCGCCATGCGCGCCATCCTTCCGCCACGCGCGTCACCCGGCGTACACCTATTTCGAGACTGGGCAACCCCTCGACCGGCTACTCTAGGCCAGTGCCGCACCGGCCTGGCACCGGGTACTTGCAATTTGAGTGGACAAACCCTTGCGTTTACCGTTGTAGTTGCTAAATATTTCAAGCTTAGCGATAAGTTCATAATGGTACCATGGAGATACCATAAATCCGAAACAAAAAGTTTATTCAATGAAAATCGATCATACGAATTAACGGACCAATAAAGTAACTTATTTTCATCGGACCTATAACCTTGCGTAATGGGTAACTAGACTATCATAACTCGGGCGTTTTCGGAGGAAATTCAAACTCTCTTTCAGACAATGCCGCCATAAAATAAAAAGGATCGACGAGGATGGGATTCGAACCCACGCGTGCAGAGCACATTGGATTAGCAGTCCAACGCCTTAACCACTCGGCCACCTCGTCATGTCCGGCGAAAACATTTTACTAAATAGAGATATGACGGGTATCTGGTGGATGAATATATGCCTTTTTCGGCGACACAACTGCAGGCTACACACTTCTGAGCGTTTGTCTCCGAAACACGATCGTGTGCCACACAGTCGAGCCACTATTTGAAACTCGCGGAAACTCCGTTTTGTCTATATTTTTTTTGGCGGGGATTTCAAATCTCTGCAAATAGAAATAAAATTATGTAAAATCTCAGTAAATACATCTCCAGGCTTATTTCCTTACCATTCTGTACAAAAAGTATCCTCAGTTTTAAGTCTATATGCTTGAAAAAGTAGTTAGTTTTATTGTTTAGACACTATTCTGCTGTTTAATTTGAATTTCCCGCCAGAATCGAGCCACAAAATCGACGATCACCTCTCCAGTTGTTTGTCAAATTTGAGCCACAAAGCGAGCCATTGGTCGCGGAAACACACTTGTGGACCGCACTAGAGGCCGGAGAAACACACTTTTCGAGCCACAATCGACCCACAACACAAACTGTTTGTGGGAGCACGGAAAAACGCCTTTTGAAACACTCTGAAGTTCAAAACTCTTGAACCATGACAGGAAAACTCAGTGACTAATATTAACCACAGCTAGAGATAGGACGAATGAAATCCCTTATAGCCTACTAACAGATCCAAGGATTGTCAAAATATTTTTGGAGCTGAGCCTCCCCCACTCCCCGTTCATGGGCAACAGGGCCCAGATTGCCCATGAGTTAAGTTCGTGATCCACGGCAATTATCAAATAAAAAATTGGTAAAATTTCGGACATACTGGTCTAGTTGTGCATTTCGGCCCCCTCCCCCCCATTCCGGGTTAAGGGGCAGCTCAGATGGGACCTCGCGTGGGCACTCGCCCCGTCGTAACTGGTGAACCCTGAATGGTATTTATGTGAAATTTCGATTACTTGTTTTAATTGAGGTTTGGATGTGTCTTGGAGGGTGTCATCACACACATTCAAACGCAGGGGCAACTGGGCACTGATTGCCGAGTGACTTAACTTCGAAAACTGACCACGGATGAAGTGAGAAAGATAAAGTTTTACGTATCAAGAGCATTTTACGGGGAAATTGCTAAAATTAGATAACCTTCTGCACAAGCTGACCGCGAATCATATTTGACAATACAAAACGGATACGTCAGCTACATTTTACTGGAGCTATATTTAAGCCTCCTTGGCAAGGGTCCTCTTCAGGCTCAAGCTGGAAAATGAGCTTGTGGGAAAACAATTAAAGATTCTTCCTTAAATATCTAATTTTGCGAATTTCTTCCCTGAAAATGGCTTCGGAGTTAAAGCTGGTGCTGTGATTTCATTTTGAACGCGGCTGCTATTTTTGCTGCTCGATTGAGTCTGAAAAGGTAGAGATTTTTCTGCATTTTTGTTTTCGAGTCAACTTTCTCTTCTTCTTCTTTCCAGCTTAGAAATTTTCAGGGAATAAAATTCACAAAATCGGATATTTAAGGAAGAATCTTTAATTGTTTTTCCACAAGTTCATTTTTCATCTTGAGCCAGAAAAGGAACCTTGCCAAGAAGCGCTGAAATATAGCTCTAATTAAATGTAGCTGACGCATCGTTCTCCATTGTTAAATATTGTTAACATTACCCCCACCCAACCGTTCGTGGGCAACTGGGCAGAGATTGCCCAGTGAATTAAATTCCTGACCTGACAACAGGTATCAAGTTCGGATTGGGTGTACTAGTCGCCACTGGGGAGAAGATGTGACTTTTGGAGAGTCATCAGCTCCCACGCCCTTCCGGTTCAAAAGCAACCGGTTCTTAGGCTGTTCCTATAGGAAGAAGATATGACAAATGTTTTACTTTCACACTCAGCTTTGAGCATGTTCCACCCTAGCGTAGATACTACGCATGACGTCACGAATTTTACGCGTTATCGTCTAATCCTAAAACATATATCGTATTAATAAGTAGTGAACTGATAGACAAAAATGCTCCTCAGCCGGGATTTGAACCCGGGACCCTCTGCTTACAAGGCAGTCACTCTGCCACTGAGCTACCGAGGGGCTTGTGAACATAGTTCGCAAACCACTAGTCTGGTAGAAGCCGGCCATAGGAACGGTGATCCCGCCCGAAGGCAAATTCAACTAACCAGTTCACATCCCCATGTCACGGAAATTAACAATATAGATGGCGCTTTACACAAGGGACTTGTACCGTGACCAATACCATAAAAAAAATTTCGAATATAATTTAAAAGTCTAGGACTCCCTTTATATCCGAAATTATATTCGAAAAATTGTTTATGGTATTGGTCACGGTACAAGTCACTTGTGTAAAGCACCATCTATTTTATACATCGTAGTATCGGTGAGACATATCCTTCAACTTACCTGTCTTCTCAGATTCCTTAGGCGTTTCTCCACCTCATAATTGTTGGCGGATCCCGACCTGGACAAGGGGATTCTTCCATGACTAGATGTCGTTTGCTGATTTAAAGTTGAAAAATACAGATTTTCATTGCTGTTGTTTCTCACCGGGGCGACGGGTGGGTTTGACCTACACATGGCACAGTGAGGAGATTTCGGCCAGTTTTCATATGTGCAAACCTAGAACAGAAGAAATAGATGAAGATAGGGGAAATGCTTTTGCCAACCTTTGCTGAAAGACGGCATCAGCTGTATTAGTTGCGTTTTTTATCCGAATTCTCCTTGCGATTCTCCTCGCAATTCTCCTATTTCGCGTTTTTGACTATTCAGATGAAGCGAATTCTCCTTTTCTTGCGTTTTTGTCAGAATCGAGAACGCGGAAAGCCTCGCGATCCTGCTGCTCCGGTGCCGAATTCTCGATTCTCCTCTCTCCCTTCTCCACCCTGATTGGTCAACAGAGTGCAGGTGTTCAATATGCATAAACAGGTATACCGGGTTGCGGGTGAGGAATGGAGACTTCAGAAGCGAGAACGGATAACTGAGAATTCAGATAAAAAACGCAACTAATAGTGTTCGGGAGGATCTGGCATCACATGGGCATAAACGGTTCAGGGTCGCTCCGGAATAGTAGGTTAGTAGCTATGATAAGATATTGGGAGAAAGTGACGAGTTTGCCAAGAGTAAGAGTTCTGAAAGCGGCGTATTTGGAAATACTTTGAGGTAAGAAAAGGGATTCTTGGCCTCAACAAGCTAAAAAAATATTGGAGGATTGTGGTTTTGGGGGTATGTGGTGTGATGGAGTGGGACCAGGTTACCCCCTAGGTAAGGTAGCTAAGTTAGTGAAAGAAAGGCTAAGAGATCAAGAGATTCAGAGGAGGTGGCATGGGGGTGTATCAGAGCAACAATCTCTGAAGTTGTATGGTATGGCCAAAGAGACATGGGAGAAGAATTATATTTTAAGTCGGGATTGGGGGGGGGGGGGGGGGGCAGAATTGAAGTGGATGGTGAGTCTTAGGGCGGACGCTCTTCCGGTGGGGATGTGGAGAAATTATACTGGTAGAGATAGGAAAGGTACTGGTCCTTATTTTTGTCCAATGTGTGTTATTGAAGGAGAGGATGCGGTACATTTGATATGTTACTGCGAGGAGCTGAAAGAATTAAGAAAGGAAGTGTTTGATCGGGAGGCTTGGGAGGAAAGGGATTTGGTTTCAAGTATGGGAAGTAAGTGTTTTGGTGAGATCCGAAGGCTGGGTAGATTCCTGAAGCTAGCTATGGCCCACCGTGAACTATTTTTATAGAAGTTGAATTTTTGGTTTGTTGTTGGAGTGTATGATACGGTATTTTGTCATGTTTCCCGCCATGGCCCTTGGGCTTTACTGGGAACAAATTCATTCATTCATTCATTAGTACACAACAGATCATGTTAAAACTGTGTGCTGAAGGGTGAAATTCATGATTTGACAACTGTCTTTTGTCGGTCATGAAGCTTAAATTTAACAATCATACTTCTCATTCTGACAAAATATGATTAAAAACCTTTAAACGACTAGAAATAGCCTGCCTCTCAAAACATGCGACTGAGAATGCAATTCCTCAAGTTTCAAACGCACGAGAACCCAGACAGCCGACGCCTTGGTAACTCGCCTTACTGACTTTTCCGAGCCTACTGCAAGCCCCCCATTTAGCTTTTCTGGGTGAGCGACCAGTTGTGCTGAATTTTCATGGTCCGGCGCTCTGCGTGCGCCCGTTTTAGCTAAATTTGTGGTCGGGCGCTCTGCGAGCGCCCGTTTTAGCTTTTTTCTTTCGTCGGGGGGGGGGGGGCCATAGCGACGCCCCTGCTCCTACTAAAATCGACAAACTGTTGATCAAAGTCCTTAGGCCTAACAGAAGTCTCGCGGTAAGCCCCGAAGATTCGAGCTTTCATAGACCCCAGATTCCTTGATCTTTTCCCACCCATTCGCGATAGCCCCAGAAGTAGCCCCCCCCCCTCCAGGGAAAAAATCTAGAAAGCCCCCGGAAAATGCAAGATACAGGAGAATATTCGTTAAATTTTTCGTGACACTTTTTAGTTCTTAAGACTAAGGAATTTGTTTTCTGTGATTGTTTTGCGGGAGCAACATTTCAGTTCTGTCCCGTTTTCCCGACCTGACCATCGTGGGGGGGGGGAGGGAGGGAAAATCCTGAGTCAAGCATTACTTTCGAATGGGCGTCGGATTCAAGTTCGGGTCTCAGAGTCGTAAATACATTTTTGATAGAAACAAACCCGATTGGCAACCCGATTGTGTGTTTGTGGGGGGGGGGCGGTTGATCGCGAGTTAAGGTACTTCTAGCTAGGACGATGAAACTCGGCAGGTGTATAAGGGATCCGATCAGATTGACTTGAAAGCAGTCATTACTCCTATCCGGCCATCGTCGGGGGAGTCAAGGGAATAGGAATCCGGATTACCAGAACGTTGAGCCATGCTTAACTTTTGAACGGTTGGTCGGATCCAAAGAAAACTTGATAACTGATAAAAAGAACATGGGTTCTGATCTAATGGTCCACTTTCATAATCCCAAGGGCCCATGATCATTTGTGTCCCAGTACTTTTGCTTGCAAAATTGATTACTAACCCTCTTAAAAGTGCGCATTGTAACCGCGTCACTCCCAAGGGCCCATAAGTATATTATACACTGCTAAAGAAATCAAAGCTTATCCTTACAACATACAGATACAACAGTTTGAAAGTTTAGAGGGGTTGACAACTTCAGTATTAAGGTAAATAATAGGCCGATCCCAATTTTGAACATGTAGGGGACTCGTAAGCAATAATCGGCTGTTAGGCCATAATCATCTGGCGCACATGCGACCCTAAACAAAGATCCTTTGTATTTTGGTAGAAAAACATTCAATAATAAGAATTTTTCTCGAGTCCGACGGTTAAAACTAAATCGGTTTCGTGATCATTGAGAGAAGATTTAATGACGGGTCTGATTATTGCAACACGTCAATTGATTTTTATTTTTGTGCTTTAACTCTAAATTCAATTCAAGTCAACTCCCTTTCATTTTTTTTTTTCTAGATGGTCAGTACTTCTTTTTTGGAAAAGCTCGAACTGAGGCGCATTATCCAACTTCCAACTAAATGTCTGACATTTGTTTTGATTCGTCGTGAACAACAAGACCAAAGGCTTCGATGGGATCCCAAAAATTCAATACCTGATCCAGACAACTGGGTCTTGTCTTGTCCAGTCATCAACAGATTCCTTGAACATTTTTACAATTAAAATTCAGAAACAGATTAAGGCCAAATAGCTAGTCATCTGAGAAAACCAAGTTCAGATATGGATTCAGCATGTGTGTTTACCCCTACCCTATAAGTCATATCTGTTTTGACGAAAACTTCCTGCCACTTCTGCCAATTTCCTGGTTTCGGCCGAACTCCAGAACTACTTGTCCGGCGAAAAAATAAAGCTCAAAAACGAACTCAGGGTATCTTCTTTCCCCAATAATGAATATCTAATCAACTTCAAATACAAATTTAACTTATAACAAATTTTCTGGCTCCAGCCGGATTCCGCTCGAACTAAATTTCCGGGTACAATATGATTGTCAAACACGGATTCAGCATCTCTTCTTACCCTTAAATCGGTTATCTAATCAAATAGAAATAAAACTTAAGCTTCTAACAATTTTCCGGTTTTGGCCGGATACAGGGGGAATTGCATGTCCAGATAGAAATTTTGTTCACATAAGTGTTCAACATGTTTTCTTGCCCTAAATCTAACATCTAATCAACTCCAAATAAAACTTTTAATTTTAACAAACTTTCCGGTTTGGGCCGGATTCCGGGCGACTACTTGTCCGTCGAGAAAATGGTTTTCACCATGTTCCTCAGCATGTCTCCCTACCCCTAAATCGAACATATAATCAACTTCAAATAAAACTTTTACTTTTAACCAACTTTCCGGTTTTCACCGGATTCCGAACGAACTACTCGTCCAGCAAGAAAATGGTTTTCACCATCGGGCTCAGCATGTCTTCTTATCCCTAAATCAAACATTTAATCAACTTCAAATGAAACTTTTACTTTTAACAAACTTTCCGGTTTTTGCCGGATTCCGGACGAACTACTTGTCCGGCGAGAAAATGATTTTCGTCACCGTGTTCAGCATGTCTTCTTACCCAATAATCGAAATTAGCCGTTTCAAAATATTTTGTTTGCCCCTTAATTTGAACCCCCTCCCCCACCCCTAAATGTAGGGCTACAAAGCCCATCTACGAACTTGACTGGTCCGACGACCCAACGAATCCTCACACCAAGTTTCATCAAAATATCTCATTCCCTTCGAGAGTTATCGTGCTTATAGACGGACAGACGGACGGACGGACAGACGGACAACTTTTGCGATGTCATAGGTATCCCTCCACTTACGTTTTGGGATCCCAAAAACAGACGGGCAGATCCTGCTAAGTGGCCCTTACCTTCACTTGGGATCCGAAAAGGCGTCCTGATCATACAGGATTCCACAGAATATGCCTGTGGAGCCTTTCGTAGTAGGCTTTATTTACTGGAAAGTCGCATCATTTCATTCGAATTTTAGGCTTGGAATTTCGAGGCTTGGGCTGCAATAAAAGCTATATAGATTTTGTTGCGGAGAAGTAGCGTTTTGTCCGGAAAAAGTCATGGCCTACTCAAAAATTTCGCGTGCGGCGCTCATTTTCATTCTGTCTGATATAAAGCTTTGCGGATATAGTGCTGTGTTTCTTGGCTATTGTTTCTAACTGGTATGACTCTTGGGCCTTCTGTCTGCCAGTCGTATATTTTAAGATACTCACCTCCCACGCCCAAGCCCTTTAAACCGCTTGTGAGCTGGGAGTTACAACTAGGTGATGTGGTTTCGAGGGTGGTTGATGGAAATGGGCCTGGCTTGGAAATGACAAAAATATATTAAGTGAGCTTGGGGCCACAACACTAGGCTTCTAATCTTCGGTCTTCAACGCTTGCAGTTATCACGAGTTTTACTATCACATATGAGAAGAAAAGCTGAAACGGGAGGCAGGGCACCGGTAGGCGCCCAGCCCCCCCCCCCCCCTGAGTTTTGGCTAGCGACGCCCCTGAGTAGGAGACCATGCAGACATAGAACTTAAAATCTGGCGGAGTTTAGGACGAAAGCTGAGCACATATACCATTTTTGACACTTCAACACGGACGCGGCAGCTACATTTTTTATATTTATATTCATATATATTTTATCAGAGCAATATCTCGGCCCTTCTTCGTAAGGGTCCTCTTCGTACAACATATACCCCCTGACAAGAAAAGATGAATAAATTCTACGCGGCTGAATTCTTTTTCGAGTAAGTGAGGTCAGTGTACTTCGAGAGATAGAATATACAAGAAATGCAAAATTTCAGGGAACTTCTGTGATCTTCCCCTCAGAAATAAGACACAAAACCGGTTAAACTGTAATATTACTGAAAATAACACACTGAAACGTCATAAGATAGATTTCCTGCTCGTCATGTTAATATAAGGATGCACAACATATTGATAAATGTTATCGAAGTTCTGATAGTGTGACAGTGATAAATGAAGACAATAGACCATAGCAGCAACACCTTAAAAACGGTATTAGCCTACTATTGGTCAGTTCTGGCGATAGCTTCCATCTATGTTATTTTATTCCCTAGTTTCTCTTCCTGGTAAATCTCCAACTAAAAGTCTTTACAGTTATTTTAATATTTTCCTGTTAGACAAATCCTAGTTTTTCATTGTATACTTTTCCGTGTCCATTATCTAAAGGATCTGCTACCAGTCTGCTTTAAATCATTTTTTCCAGGCCCTCCGTCAGTCCGACCATACAATACTCGTTGTCCTTCAAGTAAGCTTCCTATGCCTTTAAGTATTTCTGAGCGATCAAGATGTTCCCCTAAAAATAGTATTACTAAATATTGGAACAAATATGAATCTTGTTTTAATCTGAGTCTATCGCTCATAACATTAAAACTAAAATTAAAGCTGTACTTATTAATGAATATTAGTTCGTGAGTAGCTCCTGGCCGTTTAGCTATCGGATATATAATAATAATATTTATAAAATACAAAAATTTTGGTATGTATTTTTTGGTGTGAGATAGAGTGAGAAGTGTGATGGCATCCGTCTCTTCTGGGTTTGTTTGTTTATCCCGTTTGTCGCCCGGCTTTCGAGCCAGTCTCCCTGCTGGGGACGTTATGTAAATAGTGTTAAATATGTATATTCAAATAATAAAAGAACTTGAATTTGAGCCGTTAACTTAACCCAACACTAACACTTAACTATGCTAAACCATGGTTTGGAAGAGACTACGCCAAACGCCGATGGCCTATACCAAATGCTTGGCATCTCGACCCAATGTAATATTTATAGTTTGAGTGAAATTCGTAAAACAACCGAGGCTTACCAGGTAAGTGTCGTTTAACCCGTCTATTATTTCGAATTTCTTTGTGGTATGTACAGGCAAAAACCTTTTTGTTTTATTGTGTTGCGAGAGCAACACTTTGGTTTTGTCCTCGTTTTTTTTTTTTTTTTTTTTTTCCTATGCCGCCGATTTCATTTTATTCCTGGTAACTGGGAAGGGTCTAACCTGTGCGGTTTTTACGGAAAGTGTGGACCTTAAGCCGGATTGATGAATATGACATTACATTTTGGAAAGCTCCGTAGAACTCTTGCCTGGGGCCAATAAGGATGGTTTTTGCTTGTCCTCGAGTAGTTGTGTAGCGAACCTTTCGTTTCATCAAGCCAAGTTTCTGCTTTCGAGTGGAAAGCTCCGTTCTAGCACGCAAGCAGGCAGGCACCAGTTTCAAATTGAAGATGGACTAAAATCTATAAGTGTGAAATATATGCGGCAGTTACCCGGCCCCACAGCCAACATATCTTCTTAGAGTGATAAACAGAAAAATCTACAGAAACCAATAAGTGGCTTTTTCCCACGGGTCCGAAAGTGCGGCAAACTATTGTTTCTATCCATTTCTGTACGCGATTTCAGCTGAGTTTATCATTCGTTTTTTTGCACTTGGGTTTGCGGTAGAGAAATGGTATCAGACGTACCTCTTAAAGTTTAGAAGTTCTCTCATTGCTAAAGAAACTAGAGCTTATCCTGTGCTCCTTTCTAAGTGGTGACGTCAGAAAGTTGGCCTACGGCAAGAACGTCAACTTTTGAACCTAAACTAAGAGAGGTAGAATTTGACGGCAATCGATAGCCGCTGATGAGCTGATCAAAGTATATGTCATCCATTTTTTGGTGCAAAAATTCCTTCATGAGATACACCAGTTTGAAAGTTTAAAGGGGTTGACAACTTCAGTAGTAAGGTACACACTGAAACCAAAAATAGGCGATACCAGTTGTGAGACATGTAGGTGACTTGTACGCGACAGTCGACTGTTAGCTCATAATCATCTTCGGCAATGACGGGTTTGCAGCTTTCGCTAGTTGGCGTACCTGTCCTTTGATGGTAACAACAATTTGGTTCCCAATTGTAAGACATGCAAGGGACTTGTAAGTAATAATCGCCTGTTATGCTACAAAAATCTTCAGCGATGAGGGGTTTGCAACTTTTGCTAGCCGGTGTACCCATTATTTTTATCCGGTGAACCTGATGTCTATCACGAGAAAGAGACTTGTCAGTAGAATCGGTGCACGAGGGGCTAGAAATTTGTGCAAATTGTTGCACATTGTATTCGATTTATATAAATCTGACTGTAAGAAAGTTAGTATCGATGGTCTATCGCTGTAGCCTAGGATTTACTGTTTACGCAACGGGTACAAACGATAATGTAAAACAAGGTAGTTTCGTAATAATTATGGTATTTTAATCCTGAAAAGTTACGGATAGCTTTATAATACCAACTAGATTATATAGGATATTGTTTCAAGTTTTCATCCGTCACGATGTCTACGATTGAAAAGGATAAAGTTCAACTGACTGCAAAGTCAATTTAGCCCCTTTTTCCGATATTCTTTTGTTGTGGTTAGGGCAATCGGTAGCCCTTGATGAGCTGATCAAAGTATATATCATCCATTTTTTTTAACAAAAATCCTTCATGAGATAAACCAAGAGGTTGACAACTTCAGGAGTAAGGTACACACTGAAACCAAAAATAGGCGATACCAGTTGTGAGACATGTAAGGAACTTGTAAGCAACAGTCGACTGTAAGCAACAGTCGACTGTTAGCTCATAATCATCTTCGGCAATGAGGAGTTTGCAGCTTTTGCTAGTTGGTATACCCGTTATTTGTTTCAGGTGTATTCGATGGTAAGAACAATTTTGTTCCTAATTGTAAGACATGCATGGGACTTGTAAGTAATAATCGCCTTTTATGCTATAATCATCTTCAGCAATGAGGGGTTTGCAATTTTTGCTAGCTGGTGTAACCGTTATTTGTTTCCGGTGAATTTGATGTCAATCACGGGAGAGGGACTTGTAAGTAAGAATCGGTTCATGAGGGGCTAGAAATTTTTGAAAATTGGTGTACATTGTATTCGATTTCTGTAAATATGACGGTAAGAAAGTTTGTATCGATGGTATATCGCTATAACCTAGGATTAACTGTTTACGCAACAGGTACACACGATACGGTAATGTAAAACAATAAGGTAGTTTTGTAATAATTACTAGTGTCATCTATGGTATTTTAATCCTGAAACGTTAGGGATAGCTTTATAATACCAACTAGATTATATAAGATATTGTTCCAAGTTTTGATCCGTCACGATATCTACGATTGAAAAGGATAAAGTTCAACTGACCGCAAAGTCAATTTAGTCCCTTCTTCCGATATTGTTTTGTTGTTGGTTTTACAACGCTAAAGAACAGCTTTTGATCATGTGATTATTCTTAGAACATACCGTTTTAAAAGCTTTGATAAGTTGACAATTTCAGCATTTAACCGGCAGCGAAGAAACAAAACCAAAGTGTTGCTCTCACAACACTTTAGTCGGCGAAGCCGGACAAAGGTTGCCGCAACACTTCACGTTGCTCGGGCAACGTAGGTCTAGTTTCATTTTGTATTGTATCAACTATCAGAAACAACTCACCTCACATTTCCACTTGAAAGTCCCTTGTGGAGAGTTTGACCGAGATCCACAGACCTCTGAATCTGGTGAGGGTGCTTTAATAAAGCCCGGAGTAGGGCTAACACGAGGGGGTGAAGGGGTTGTCTGGATTCGAAGTGGTCGAATCAAATCATGTATATTATCAGCAGAGATGTTGCTACTTGGGTCCGGGGGCTTGGCTGCCGCACACTGCATGCACCTGAAATAACGGAATATAAGGTTTGAAGCCAAGCTGACCATTCATTACGAAAGAAAGAGAAAACCGTGATTTTCGTTTTTTTTTTATATGCGAATTTATATTTATCCCTCGCACATCAGCTTATGGTCCATTTACACACTGCGTAAAATCCGAGCGTATTTGAGAAATCGGTCCGTTTTGTATCTAAATACGTCCGTATTGCTAGAAATCTTTTCAAGCTCAAAACGTGCGTAAAATACGCTCGGATTTTACGCAGTGTGTAAACCCACCATTAGAGGGATAACTAGCTGGTCAAGAAGAAAAAAAAAACGAAAATCGGGGTTTTCTATTTCTTTCGAAAAGAAGGTAATCAATAGGATGAAGGGAGAGTTTTGCCAAAATTTGGTAAGTTTGTCTATTTATTTATTTATAATCCACTACGATAAACAAAAGTACAGTAAAAATATTTATCAGGAACCTCCCTCTAACTCCTTTGTTTAACAAACTTATGCAACAATGGATCTTCTTTATTTCCAAAACTGTCGACAACATGTGACTCGCTTAAGTACCCGCAACCAACTGACTCCACTTTTCCCGATTTATTATTACAACTGGATGCGGTTAATGGAGCGGGATCTGTCACTTCCTCACATTATTACTATACAACAAAAAACAGAAACTTTTAAAACAGCAGAATCAGAAAGTGCTTCTATGGAGCATTAAGGTGGATTTTTTTATTGGTCGTTGAGTCTACTTAAAGGCCACTCGCTAATACCGAGCGAGAACAGTCCTGTCTGTTGTTCGCAGGTATTATTGTGGCTCGCTGTCTTTATTTTCGGCTTTCAATTCTTCCAATTTTGATTTTAATTTTCGTTTAATTGTTGGTTTTCTGCTTTGTTTCGTTTTTCTTGGATGTTGATCTTCATCCTCGTTTTGGCATTTTTCCTCGAAATTGTCTGTCTGCGCTGAACAAGGGAGGCAGCCGTCCTCCCGAAATATCCGCCTTTTATTTCAGTATATTCGTTGGCCTTTACAAACCCCATTTTCGTTGGGTTTCTTCGTTGATTTTTTGTGATATGTCAGGCCAGTGTGGTTTACGAAATTTTCTAACAAGTTTTTCCGCGATTTCACAAAGAAACTCTGGCTCAAATGTGTGGCCCAAATAACAGTTGCTGCGTTTTTGCAGATACCACGGTATCTGATACTACAGTTTCTTCGCAAATACGACAACTGCGCTTTTAGAAGTCATCCCGGAAGAAATACTAATATCCACTCACATCACAAGTGCCAAACTTCTTTCGCACCAATTTGACAAAAAAACAGACTTTCCTGTGTTCTTGACGACGAAAGTGAGATGAATTTTCGGATACCACGGTCAGTTACCACGGTAGCAGGCCAGATACCATGGGATGTTCTATTTATTGCGATTTTACCTCGATTTTTTTTTTTTTTTTCAGGCCTTTTAAACTATCATAAGAAAAGAAGAAGAAATTGTGTTACTACGAGTTTCGACTTGTGGGTCAGGTCTGTGGTCAGGTGTGAGCGACATACTTCTATTTCCATGACTAACATTAAGAAATTTTCAACTCAGCATCATACAAAAAGCAGCTAAGCCTATAGATGCATATTGCATAGGGTTTCTACGTTTTCGATGACTAAGATCTAAGCGATGTTTCGGCTATTACTAGTTTGACTACCAGCCTTATCCCTGATTCCTGAACCACAATTCAGCATTTCAATCTGAGCTGGGAAAATCACATCATACCTTGCATATATTCCGACTTGTCACCATTAGTTACTAAGCAGTTCCTTTTTACCTGCTATGGTATGGAGCATGGTAGGTCATAGTTTTGACAGGTTGAGTGGGAAACCTAACTTGTCAAAAATAAAAAGCTAAGCTGATATGAGAATTTGTTGACTGGCCCTCCTAATTCTCACATTTAGTTACATTTTAATTACTGTTTCAACCTTGTCCGAATTTAAGCATCAACCACAGACAAACCATAGTTACTCACCATAGAAGGCTGGAACACACCCGAAGTCAGAACAAGTTTTCAGCAGGTATAACAGATTCCAAATAAAAAGACACATTAAATGGACTTACTTTGCTGCTTTGGGCCAGTTTAAATAGGTGCAAACTTGGCAGGTCCATTTGTTCTTAGTTTCACTGCTGTCAAGAAGACAGCTGGCAGAACACTCAATCTTCTGCTCAACCAAAAGGTCTGCTTTGCTTGTGGTAGGACTGATAAGCCGTAAAGGTTTGAGTGATCGACACATTGTACATTTTGTTGCACTTGGCCAGTTGCAGAATGTGCAATAGTCCACACATCCATTTGGCTGGCGATGCCATTGCAAAGTATCTACAAAAGATATCCAAATTTTCAAGCTTGTTACAGGCTAGCTTATTCCAAGGGTAAGGTGGAGGTAGGCTGAGGCAGTCTGCAACCAGTCTGTGATATTACGGTAGGACAAACTAAATGTTGAACACTCTCATAGTTTAAAATAGCTAATGTTGGAAGCACAGCCTAACTGGAGGTTGCCACAGGCTATTCCAAACCATTGTTCTCCTCAAAATCTGGCCTAGCCTACACAAAACCCAGGCCTTTAAGATAGACTGACTGAAAGGCATGTCTAAGAAATTCAACACAGGTCTGACAAAATCGTAGAACCATTTGAAATTCCTTTAAAATGGAAGTTAAAAGCCAGGCTTCACCTGACAGACTCTTCTTTCTACAGACTCTTACACAGACTCTCTTACTTCTCTCTCAGACTTTCCAGAAAGTCATTTTCATCAAATGGATCTGGAAGGTCAAGACTTCCAAAAACGTCTGGAAGTCCAGTTGTTGGACACCCCAGATTCCGGATGCCTGGAAGGTGCCATAGAGGCAACTCATTTAGAGAGATGTAGTAAATATGCAAATGTAGGAAGAAAAGGAAAACAATGAAGTAGCCGACAAGATTACCAATGCAACAGCGAGAAGTCTACAACATCAGCCGACAGCACCAACCACCTTCCGAGACCTCCTTCGCCAGCGCCGAATAGGCTCGAAACTCCGACCCTTGCTGCCAATCTTCAGAGAAGCTGACGACAACAGAGCCTATCTCAAAGTTAAGAGCATGGCACTGATTCTTCGTAAACAACTGTTCCAGTGGAAGAAGACAGCAGACCCAAGATGCCGGCTCTGTAGCGACGCCGCAGAAAACTCTACAGCACTTGGTGCTCGAGTGCCCCTCTAACGTAGAGCTCATAGCTGGTGCAGAAGAACACACGGGACAGCCGGTGGGCCAGTCCTCCATCGGTGAGCTTATTGACTCAGCCCGCCCAGCCCAAGAAGAGCGAACGAATATTAAGAAAATCATCGAGTTTCTCCGAAGCATCGACGTCCTGTGAGCCATCGTGATCGACCCACGAAGAGCAACCTACCCCAGGCCGAAAGGGTTCCGGAGGTTCGGAGCCCAAGCGCCAGAAGTTTTTTGGATTGGATTGGAGTGATTGATGGTTCTAGTTGGGATGCAAGAGATATTAGGAATATGAAGGAGACATCTAGGAAATGTTGACATCATCATGAAAATCTGTAAAAGTTGGGCACTATACAAAAGGCCTGTATATCTAGGAATCTGGAAGGTGAAGCCTGGCTTTTACCCAGTAGTACTCAGCATTACATTCAGCCTTGGAGACATACAAGGCCTTGTCTCTTGACTGTCAGGGACAGCACTGGGACAGCATGTATACTACATTTCATTTTAACAATTTCATGGCAAAATTCGAGGGAGTGTAAAAAACACGTCGTCAGGTACCCCTCCTGTATCTAGTGTTTGACGTTTCGTATACCCTATACCTACCCAGTGCCTAACCCTGGATACACTATGCCAAATGCTGGATACTCGGACCCAATAAAATATTGATGATTCGAATGAAGCAAAGAAATCAACCAATCAGAATACATCTGTAGTAAGGTAGGGCAGGGGTTTCAAATTTCAAATTCATTATATTCTCCAAATATTTTTTTACAACGAATAGCATAGGACGTCAACGAAAATAATAACCCTTTTTGATTTATCACTGACTTATGGCGGTTACATTTAAAGGATTCGTATAAATATAAATAAAGGTTAGGGTACCAACAATCAACAGCTATCCAGTGTTTGGCATAGGGTGTTCAGCGTTAGGCAGAGGCTGTGCCAAATGCTAGAAATACCTAGCGTTTGGCATAGGTATCCAAAAATCAGGGATTTGTGGCTGACTGGGTACAGAAGAGGCATTTGAATGGTTGCCAAAAAAGAAAATTCTATAATAACCCATATCAAGTAACTTTTACCTGTTTACTGCAAATTACTTGCCAAAAATGTTTCTTTCATATTCCATGTAACCATATGTCCAAATGCTTTGAATATTTGCTTTTCATTTTCTTTTGTTTCTTCTTACAGGTTTTGCATTGTGCAAGTTATGACACCTCCCCTGCACCTCCTTTTTCAAAATTAAGAAAACTATTCAATGGTATTGTCAACAGGTGACCTGGGGACTTGATGCAGGAACTTTATTGGTATTTTTACTTCCATAGACAGTGTTCAAATCAACAGACATCTGTTAAATGTAAATTTATTTACATTGCTGCACAGCGGTAAATATCAATGATTTGGAAGAAGATTTTAAAAAACTCAAGAAATTTCGAAAATATAATGATCTGAATAACTTTTGTCTGTTAAAAAGATGGCTAAAGCAGATGGCTGTTAACTATATTCAGTTAGGTATTTTCCATATTCAAGTTTGCCTTTTCTTTCCCCAATCCGTCTGAAATAAAAAATAAAATGCTGTGAATATTCTGCAGTCTACTTTTATAGACCACAGAACTTGTTCGAGGTCTTCTGGAAAGGGGCAGTGTGAAATTACTTTAAATAAGCTCTAACTCATATCTCCTTTGATATTTCTAAAAAAAAATTCCACTACTACCTGTCTAGGAATTAGCAAACTGTTAGCCAAATACCCCTAACCAAGTGTCCAAAAATGTTCAAATTATGTGCCTTTTCTTTGTTTTGAAGCTGCTTAGAAAAGGGATTTTCTGGCTACTGGCTTTGCTAACTCTACCCAGTCATACACAAATCATCAATTTTTGGGCATGGTGTCCTAACGTCTGGGCATGCCTAGACGCATGGGCATGGTACCCCTGTGGAATTTGGTTAAACTGAGACTGGCTACACACCTAAATAGGGTCTTCTTCCTGTCCTAGATCAAAAGATACCTGATTTCACTTTCTATCCAACCTCATTTTTCAATTTTCAAGATGTTAGAGCACTTCCAAGATACAGAGAGTTTTGTGAAGGCCACTTCTTTCCTAGTGGGTTTACTCTATCCTTTTCCAGGTAGTTGCCACTAGGTTACTCAATCCTTTTCCAGGTTGTCGCAGCTAGGTCACTCTATCCTTCTCAGGTAGTCACCGCTAAATAGAGTGGATGAAGTAAACTTTTAAATTATCTTCATTTAGGAATTAAATATCCTTTCCTTCCAAATTCCTTTAGATTGTTTGCCTTTAATAGCAGTCTAGTACACTAGCCCCTTTTCAGGCATGGTGCTCAAACGTCTAGCACCATGCCTGGGTGCTAGACGTTCAAGCACTGTACCTTGGATTTCATGTATGGTGCATGGATTTCAGTATACAGTGCATACATCAAAAACACAGTTTCTGTCATAACAACTGAGCA
This sequence comes from Branchinecta lynchi, assembly GCA_023053575.1. Classification (NCBI taxonomy): domain Eukaryota; kingdom Metazoa; phylum Arthropoda; class Branchiopoda; order Anostraca; family Branchinectidae; genus Branchinecta; species Branchinecta lynchi. The sequence continues at coordinate 12,852,394 of JAKZAP010000009.1, read as the reverse complement.
CCAGCTCGGACAGGGCTGAAATTACTACCATGAATTAGAGAAATCAAAGACAATCCTTTATATATTTTTCACAACAAAAACAAAAGGGCTCGGCTGATGACAGATGTGAAAAACCTCATTTCCTTTTCTACATAGTCAAGGGTTTTGCATGCAAAGTGTCCTGTGCCCAGCCTGTGCCTCAGCTTTTTCTACCTAGCAGCCAACCAGAATATTGGCTCTTGGGGAATAGATAGGGAAAATACATGGAAAATAGATAGGGTGCTGTTGGGTTTTTCATCTCCATCATCATTAGAGCCCTTTTGTTTTTGTTGTGAAAAATATATAAAGGATTGTCTTTGATTTCTCTAATTCATAGTAATAATTTCAGCCCTGTCCGAGCCGGTGCTCAGTTGTGATGACAGAAACTGTGTTTTTTCTGTATGCACTGTATTCTGAAATCCATGCACCATACATGAAATCCAAGGTACAGTGCTTGAACGTCTAGCACCCAGGCATGGTGCTAGACGTTTGAGCACCGTGCCTGAAATGGGGCTAGTGTACTAGACTGCTTTAGTATTTCTTTTGAGTTTAATGAGTTTCGATAACAATTCTTAACATAGTAAAAAAAAAATCACTCAAAATAAAAACAATAAAAGGCAAACAATCTAAAGGAAATGTTTGCTCCAGTGAACAGATTGAAAAGCTTGCCTCATCCATGCTACCTAGCAGCAATTTTCTGAAAAAGGATAGGATAAACCCACTAGAAGAGAAGTGGCATCCAATAAACTCTATATAACTTGGACGTGTTCTAACATTTTGTAAATTGAAAAATGAGGTTAGATAGAAAGTAAAATCAGGTATCTTCCCCACCCCCCCCAAAGCTGTTGGTAAAAAATACCGAGTCGGCGCGAAGCGGCACAATTTTTTGTCAAAACACTGGATTTTTTTTAAGGAAAACAGTCGGTTTTTCTGAAAATTGGTTGATTTTTCGTCAAAATAGTCGGTCTTTCTGAAAATCAGTGGATTTTTCTGAAAATCAGTTGATTTTTTCCAAAAATGTTATTTTTATTGTTGAAAACAGTCGTTTTTCCTGCAGAAAAAGTTACCAGCCAATCGGTAAATCCCTCGTCCCCCTCCCAAACATTTTGGCTAGTAATGCCTCTCTACTAGAGTACAGTGTCTGAACAATATAGCTGCACTATAGCCAGACTATAGCACATTGTCTTGAGAAAGGACACAGCGACCACGAAAATCTATTTATAATAGCCTAGGGATTTACAATTGGCTTGCTCCCTTAATATGGTCGTTTCAAGATTCAGAAAAGCCAGTCTAACACATGCAGTTATATAAATCTCACAAATGTATTCACTAACCGCTTTTGAACTGTGTTATTAGCAGAACAGAACACAACAAATAATAAACAAATGAGAAACTTGCGAAAGCTAGAAACGGTACTCACGACACAGTACGGACCAGACCAGTCAAAGAACTACAGATCAAAGTTGGCCAAAAGTCTCTGTACGTCCGTGTCCAGGGAGACGGACCCAGGACCTACAGAACTTAGGTCGATGGTTGGTCCGCTGGGCAAGGATCTGTCAGGAGGTCAAGGTCCTTTACTCAGTGATTAGCAAATGAATTCCACGCTGAGTCCTTTTCGGCCTCTCCCAGACCAGCTCCTTTCCCGGGTTTCCTTTATTTTAATCTCCCGCGGAGGAGCTTTGCACATAAGTTAAGGGTTGGAGAGATGACCAGAATCTACAACTCGCGGACTCCGCGGTTTCTCATAAACATCATAAGCTCCCTGCGGAAAAGTCGAGATTATTTTAAGATCCTCCCTGAACTGATGGGGAAAAGAAAAAAACGACGCGGTCGCGAAAAATCCTTTTGAGTGTTTCGTTCTCTTACTTATTTCACCTTTAATCTTTGTACAAACAGTCCTATGTTTTGAAGTCTCCGGAACGCTCAGACATCTTTCCATTCGGCCTGAGTGTAACGGTAGTTAAAGCCAGACTTCACCTTCCAGAAATATCTTCCGGATCTGTTTTTGGCGAGATTGATCCGGAACATAAAGCCATAAAAATACCTGAAAGTCCTGGACGTTGGCCCGGACTTTTGAAGGGGTGTTGTCGAGGCACGAAGTTCAAGAGAAAAAATAAATACGGAAATGACTGGGGTATGGCTGTCAACGACCCATAGTGCACTGTCGACCAACCGGTCCCATAAGGAGCAGTCGGGATCGTTACCTTTAAGTGCGGACGAACGGTTCAGTTTTCCCGGCCGTGTTAAATGCACTTTCATCACGAAGGTTAAACAATAGTTGCGTTTTTGCAGATACCATGGTATCTGTTACCACGGTGACTGACCCTGCAGTTAGTCGTTTTTGGAGTTACTGTGGTATCTGATATACGGTTGCTCTGAAAAACGACAATTGCCGAAATTGCGCTTTTCGAAGTCATCCCAGAAAAACTGATATTCAGTCACATCACTAAGTGCCAAACTTCTTTCCCACTAATTTGACAAACATTTGATGAAAGTGAGATGACTTTTTCAGATACCACGGTCGGGCCGTGGTATCTGAATATCAGATATCACGACAACTGCAGAAACGACTTCCGACCGTGGTATCAGATACCATGGTACCTGAAAAAACGCAACTAATCTCTACTTTTCCGTACGACATCAGTGTCGGCGGAGATAACTCTACCGTCTGTCCGAACTATTAGTCACTTCACTCAGTGGCAGGCCTGTGCTAATTTCAGGAACTTCGGGGGGGGGGGGGGCAAGAATACCCGTCTCTCTAAGGCTCTCCCCGTCGTACAACTAGTGGGGCTGTAAAGATGATCCTGAAACACATCTCATCTCTTAGTAACGGACAGGGACGCCGGGTAGCCAAGGGGATCAGAACATCATAGGTTTAGAACTTACAAGGCGTCGTTGGCCACCACTGCTCTCCCGAGTACACAAGTTGAATTCTTGACCCTAAAGTATTGTCCAAATAAGTGTTGTAAGGTGTATTACCGTATAACGCTTATTACAGATTCTTCTTTTCCTCGGGGCGCGCTGTAATAAGGCGAATAAGGAAAATGGAGCTCGGCTCTATTCTCCCTTGTGCAGAGCCAATCAGATTGCTTGGTTGGTTCTGCCAGCGTGCCGAGGAAAGGAGCAGCGCCGTCAGTGTTGCCACGGGAAGCACTAAAGTTCTACTTTGTTGGAAGCTAAAGCAACAACTTTTCTTAAAAAGAACACGTTTTATTCTATTACGACTGCTTACTGCTAGTTCGAGGACCAATGCTGACCATCCGTAAATTTAATAGCTTTCTAAAATATATTGGGCGTCAGATTGTACTGGTGTACTTCCAAGTAGTACTAAGAACACTTTTTCTGATCTTTAGAAACTCGAAAAACTGTATCAGCGTGGCAACACCGAACGCTGCATTCATAAGAACCTCTTGGGTTCCTATTTGAACAGGCGTGTGTATTAATGGTGGGTTTACACACTGCGTGAAATCCGAGCGTATTTTGAAATCCGAGCGTATTTTACGCACGTTTTGAGCCAGAAAAGATTTCTAGCAATACGGACATATTTAGATACAAAACGGACCGACTTCTCAAATACGTCCGTATTGCTAGAAATGTTTTCAAGCTCAAAAACGTGGGTAAAATACGCTCGGATTTCAAACTACGCTCGGATTGTACGCACTGTGTAAATGGACCATAAGACGTAAGCGTCGCGTACAGCGCTATTGAGCTTATTACACCTATTTGAACAATGCTTAAGAGAACCTGAAAAAGACAGTGTTACAGTAGGGATATGAGTTTGCCGCCGGCACCACGGAAGCTCCAATGCCCTAGTGAAAACTGTTCTAGACTTAAAAACCAGTTGCCTCCGTAAACCTTTAATAGTACCACAACCAATCAACAAAATTAGCAGAACTTGGCACACAATGGCACCGTATTGGTTTGGAATGAGTATATCGTTCGCGAATTACATAAACTGGCTCCAATTTCTGTTCGTTCATGGCAAGATCTTAGCAGAACCTATACACTGACTACATGGCTTTTACTGGTAGACATGGACACATGGTTACTACGAGGTATCGGTCTGGCGATGACTATTTGAGACACGACATACGACCTTAGTAGCCAACCTGAGGAACGGAAAAAAAATATCCTGCAGAGAACTGAACCTCACCTTAATTCCACTTTCTGAACCTCTTAAAATTTAACAAAATTCGACATAGGCACAAAATCAGTTATCATCAACAGTTCGCCGTTACAGAAGTCCGTCCCGAAAAACACATATGGTGTGATGAAACTGCTAGTTATACTTATAGGTGTCAGATCACTTAGGTGTGTTCCAGCCTTCTCTCAATAGTTACCAGTGTTGATCGCCAAAACGGACAGCATTGGGACGCAAGGGTATCTTTTAAAGCGGAAAATTTAGAACTAGTAATTGGTACTTCAGTAGCAGTATCTTACAGTAGGATACTAGCAAGTAATCGGTACTTAGTAGCATTATCTTGCAGTAGGATACTAGCAGTCGGCCAAGCAAGTAATTATGCACTGTATACTCAAACAGTTACTTCTTTTTATAGATAACAAATGATTTTAAAAGTATACATTTTTACATTCTGAAATCCGAGCATCACAGCCTGGACCGACGATGGTAGCTCACAGTAACTAGCAGTAAGAGGTTGGAACACAACCGAAGAATATCAGCATGAGTTACCTTTCGCTGGGAACGTTTCTGAGAATAATGAACACTGAACAAACGCAAAAACAACGGGAGCAGATCACAGACGGAAGAAGTACTAAGACTACCACCAAAGCAGATAACTCCGTTTACTCAAACTTGTGCTTTGTCTCATTCGCCTCAGTGATGAAATGCACCAAAGCTCCGTTAGGAGGGCGCTCTTCTCCACTCACCCATTGGATGAAAGAACTGGAAAACGGAAGTCCCAGGTTACTACAATACGTGTGTGCTACAACAATTCGTTCCGTCTCCTACATTCTTTTGGTGTAGCGCTACGGGAATGTTTTCTGATGCTACATTGCCTGATTTTACGGAGGTAATACGGAGGAGCCGGGGATCAATTAGACTCCGGGTTGTAAATAATTGTTGCGAAAATAGTCTTATTGAGGGAGTGAGTACCCCTTTTATGCAGTTATCATTACCCATACGGGGTAAGACCAATTCCGATCTTTTTTGTTTCCCAGGTGGATAGGTGATATTCGTTCTGTTATTGTTACTGTTTTTGTTTGTATGTATGTATGTATGTATGTATTTATTTCCCATCAAATGAAAACAGATGGAGTATAAGATGAAAAGAAAACGAAAAACACACTACGAGAGAATACGTTAACACAAAAAAACAAAGAACAAGATGGATATCGAAATATAAAAGACAGAACTACTGCCTCAAAATGGTTGCCCAAGGATGAGCAACAATACCAGAGCTGTATCTGGCGATCTGAGCTATGATCGCTTCATCAGGGTCGATAATCCCATACCGACTAGTCACAAAACGGTTGCTAGTCCATGGTGGAAGCCGTAGGTGGTACTTCGCATATTTGTAATATGTATACCGCAACTTTTTCTTATCTTCCTTTTGGAATATCCTCCAAAAAAGACTTAGGTACAGATAGTGGGGTAGTGCTATTGCATTGTATAGCTGGGCCAGAATCCACCGATCAAACTGTCGCTTATAAGCTACAACACGGCTATACGCGAAAGAAATCCGTTTCTGCAGATGACTCTGCAAAAGGCGACGCGTTTCAAGCAGAGACCGATGTATTCTTGTATTAGGCTGGCCAATATGGAATTTCTTTTTCCGGATTAAAGAGTAAGTAAGTAAGTAGGCCTCTACCACTCAATACATGTTTTCTAAGTTAAGTTGAAGAAGAATAAATCACTCGGTCAATCTTTACTCTTTATCACTCACAGAACTTTCTCACTCGCATAACGGAGCGTTAAAATTCAACTGTCACCCGTCTGAAATGCCGTAAGAACAATTGAGAACCCTCTCTCATAAGGCGTATTCTCGCCGTTCCCCGAGGACTCCACTTGAGGAGTCCCCGCGTTTTTGTTTGTCCCGGGGACTCACTCCCCGTATTCTCGCGAGTCCCCACAGACGGGGAATGCTCCGATTATCATCACCATCATCAATAAGGACTCCCTTTCAGATTCAGAGGGGAATCAATTTTTGCTGGTGTAGGTGTAATGTAAATTAATTAAGAATAATCAGAGTAAACACAACCAAAAATAAAGTGGATCCAGACTAATTTCGTCAACTGCATATTTCTTTTTAGAAGAAAATTCATTTTGGAAGCATTCATCGTGTTCTCGTTGTTTTCCGGACGCGGAGTCCGCGTGGAGTCACTTCCTCTATTCTCGCCGTTCCCTTCGATTCTCCGAGGAGTCCTCGGGGAACGGCGAGAATACGCCTATAGAGAGATTGCACCCTACCTGATGAAAACGGATATTGCTACGCCATCATCACGGGATCATAACAAAAACATTTAACATTGGGAGGTATAGGACTTTCAACTTTGAAATCAAATTATCGGCGTTTGATCATCATTCTGATCAACGGACTAGCTGGAAATATTAATTGGGCTATTCCTTAATCGTATAATTCTATTTTTGCAAAAGAGTTTTCATGGAAATAAGAGCTTGAAGGCTCAACGCAAAAACGGAGTCTCGAATCCTATTGGTCGGTCATGACGTGTCATTAAAAAACGAACCAATAGGAAGCAGTATTTGTTGTTTGTAGTGAAAGTTTGAAACCTTCAAACTCTCATTTCTGATCAAACTTTCCTATAAAACTACGGTTATAGAATTAAGAAAAACTACTCCGCTTTCATTTATTCCGCTTTCTGAAAAGGGCGGGTTATAAATAAATTACTTACTTACTTACTTACTTACATAGAATCGTTTCCAGCTATTTACAGGCTTATAATAGTAACAAAAGATGTACAAATCTGATTTGTACAAACAGATTTGTACATATACACTTTTAACACGCACATTTTAATATTCGTTATTTTATTTAAATTTGTTTGTCGTTTCAATCCGCATCGTTTCTTCTGGTTTTTAGTTACATATCGTTGTACGTTTTGTTGGTTCCACATCACTTTTCTGTTGGTATTGTGTTGGATTTTATGATTTAGTTGTTTGTTGTTTTCGCTGATGACGGTTTGCCGGAAGTGCAACCGAAATATTCGAATTTATATTTACCCCTCGCACATCATCCTAGAGGGATAATTAGCTGATCAAGAAAAAAACCCGAAAATCACGGTTTTCTATTTCTTTCGTAATGAATGGTCAGTTTGGCTTCAAATCTTATATTTGGCGGAAGAGCTAGAGGAACTTTGCAGTGAAACTAAATGGCTCTACATATATTTCAACGAGAAATGCCCATGTCCGAAAAATGTAACATATTTACTGCACGGTCCGAAAGCGAATAATTTTCTAAGATACAAGGAAAGAAAAAATATTGCTTTTCGATTAACCTTTAAAAGACCTCTCGCACTATTTACTCTTTAACTTACAGTATTTTAAAATATTTCAATACTTTAAAACTAGGCTCTGCTCTTAACAAATAACCCATGGTTGTGTCTGTTATAAGCCATTTCTGAGACCCGTTGACTTATAAAGAAAACAGGGAAACAATTTGCATAACCGGTTTTCCTGATGGAAAAACTTCTCGAAGACCTCTAAGGCGTATTCTCGCCGTTCCCTGAGGACTCCTCCGGGAATCGAAGAGAACGGCGAGAATAGAGGGAGTCACTCCTGGAACACGGAGAATGGTTCCAAAATTGATTTTGTTAAAAAAAAAAAAAATATGCAGTCGACAAAAATTAGTCTAGATCCACTTTATTTTTGGTTTTCTTTATTCTGATTGTTTTTAATTAATTTTAAATTGCACCAACACCAGCAAAAAACTGATTCTCCTCCGAATCTGAAAAGGAGTCCTTTTTGATGATGGTGATGATAATCGGAGCATTCCCCGTCGGTGGGCTCTCGCGAGAATACGAGGAGAGAGTACCCGGGACAAACAAGAACGCGGGGACTCCCCAAGTGGAGTCCTCGGGAAACGGCGAGAATACCCCTTTAACCTTTACTACGCCGTCTCTGCATTTCCCGTGTTTGGCACTTTTTGAGGTAGACCAGGCTCTGCTTATACTCTTAATAATAACAAACTCTTCGCGTCGATGAAGAATCGCCGTACACCTAGCGAAGAGCCAAAGGGAAAGGGAAAGGCAAGAGCGAGCAGTCTCTATGAAAGTCCCAATATTCCAACCAGTAGCGGCCAAACATAGCCGTTACCAAAATAGTTTTATACCAAAGATTGTTGAAATTGTAAATAGCCTTTGACCATTTGTACGTATTTTTAAATGTTTATGTTATACTGATAAATTTGTGCATGACAATACTCACCAATTTTGGTTTTGTAACCGTGAAAGTGTGAGCGAATAAATTACTATTCTATTCTATTCTACATTTCTCGTTCTTCCCAAGGTTCAGTGGCGTGTTTCGGACTTCGTCAAATAGAATATTCCGAAGAGCTCATGGGCCAGAAATAAAGGTTATGCAAGTCTGTCTGTATCTCTCACCAAAGCCAAGGGGCCAAAAAAAGGGGGAGGCCCAACACGGCAAAAAAAAACAGTTTACGGTTTGTAATTAAAAAAAAAAAGTGGAGTTTCAAAGGAGTCACGCAATAATGAACAAATCCTCAATTTTTACACTTTACATTTTTACACACACTCAATTTTTTCACAGTACTGCAACGTCAAGGTATACCCCAGACGTAAGGTAACCATGCCCTGTAGCAAGGGCACAATACACCCATAAAAATGTGTTTGAACAGCAAATTTTCAGCCTCAATTCAACCGATTTGTATGGGGGTACTTTTCTTTGCCACAGGACCAAGGTATGGGCACCAGTGAGGTTTTGCGTATGATCGGTGTCAGATATGTCACTTTTCAACTATTGTGTTGACAAGTCTGGCACAACTAATTCTGAAAAATCGATTAGTGGATTTCTCCTTCTACATACCTTGCAATGAAGTCCAAAGGTGTCCAAGTAGATGTGTCCGCGTCGGGCATCCACTTCCTGTTCATAGGTGTGTCCAGTGTCTGAGGCAGCGTGGCTACCACATTTGAATTTGGCGGGAGTCCGCTGTTGGCACCCGCGAGTGATTTGGTGAGTTGGTGCACGGCAGCTTTAGCCATGCCGTAGCCAATCATCCCTTAAGACACGAAACAATTAAAATACTAGCTGAGTTCGTCGAAATACCTACCAGCACCACTAACTAACCTCAGGAATGTCATGAGCATTAAAGAATTAATAGTCGTCAAATAACCTCAAAGAAAAGACACCACATCTATGCAATGAGACAATTAAAAAAAAATATACACGAAGTATTCAGTAGGCTATAGTTATATGGTAACCCGATGAAAAATTTATCTCAAAATAGTAGTATGAAGTTGTACGTAAAGTAGCATACAGTCCGAACTGATGCTACTACATGCTTCTATGTCAAGGCTACCGTGCATTCTACTGCATATCAATACATGCAACTTTTTCGTACAACTATTATACAACTACGCAGGCTACATTTTTTCATCGGTAACTACGCCACCTACCAGGGGTTCCAGCTACTGCAGGCGCCGCTCCCGGCAGACTCACGAACCCTCCTTCCTTCAAGTGTTTCGCCGCTATGGCAGCGGTAATGCTGGACGACCAAACGCTTTGTTTCCACATGAGGTCAGCGTTTTTGATGAAGTCTTTATGTACAGCATTGCCACCTGCCCACCCTCCTGCGACACAGATGATGGCGTCGATTTTGTCTGAGCCGAGAATGTTGGCAACATCTTCCAAGACCTGGCTCTCCTAAGAAGCGATAAAACATGTTAGTTGTGACTCTTCCAAGTTTTCCCAGTCATAATTTTATCACAGTTCTCCATGGCGAATCATGCGAACTGCAACAAACTAACTGTTAGTTTGAGCTCGGTCTCTCACGGTAAACCAAACATGAGTTTCGAGTTAGTATGTTAAGTAAGTAAGTATATATGACCCACAAAATGTTTTACAACAAAAGAGAGTGGAGTAGAGATAAACAGAAAAAAGAAGAGAACAAAAAAAAACAAAAGACAACAGGAGAATAACATACGAAACATACAATAGGCCTCCAACTATCAATACAAAAAAAAGTCTAATCAGTCGGTGATGCGGCAACAGACGTACAGACGACTCAAATAAGTTTATCACTAAACAGCAGGGGCGCAAAAATAGGAAGATCTCTTAAACGGTACGCTTTTAGTAAAAAGTAACAAAATCAAACACATGCAGGAGATATAGGGCTACAGTTACATACAGAAATAGACAGCTAGTATCCTAAATATAACCCATATATGAAAAAAATCAACGAACACGAAATAAACTTTAATGGGTTAAACCAAATATGAAACTGATGAAAACAATGATTACGCGTAACTAACGGGAATTATGATACCACTGGGGGATGAAACTTCGAAAATGTCAGTCGTTTCTTGTTTCGTATCTAAACAGGTTTCCGGCAACTTGTGAGTGTGTATGCCACCACCACCAGGATAAGGATAACAATTGATTTACTTTATATTTATCTTTTTAAGGTACTATTAACAGCTTCAGCTGAACAGGGAACAAAGAACAGGGCTTTAAGATGAGTCCTTGGCTTTTCTTGCAGATATTTTGCATAAGACTGCTCTGTTCAATCATTCACAAGTACTGTTTCAGTTGCGCCTAATCGCTTGTACCACTTATTTTTCTAAATAACTGGACACCTAAAGTGGTAAGTTTCTTCCACAGTATCTACAATGTCACTGAATGGGTCATACAATCAGGATGGGAACTCCCCAACGCTATCCTCCAGCGGCATCCGGAGGGATCCAGACGAAGAGGGCGACCGAAGAACAGTCTTCGCCGCACCTACCAGTCGGATCTTCACAACATCAACGCGTCTATCCAGCCCGAATGGGAAGATGTATGGGCAGCAGCCCTTATGAGAGACGACTGGCGACTCATCTTGGACGCCCGAAGCGCCTCTGGAGGTACAGGAGGAACTAAGGTTTAAGGTAAGGAATGGGTCAGTTAAAGCACAATGGACACTTCTAATGCTTTACTTTGTATTAAATGCTTCACAAATAAACATTTCCGGATTCCTTTAGAAGGCGCTACGAAAATCGGCCGTTTTCTTGTCATCCCTTGTCTTTACCTCTTTGGCATTTCGGCGATCCAAATCTTAGGAGCTGGGATATCGTGGCAGGAAATTCAAAAACTCCCAGCAATGCTTGATAGAAAAGGATATATTGGAGATGTCACCAAAGTCAAGCCGCAGATGCATTTTACCTGATTGTTCTAGTGTTTCATCAGAAGTTCTATGGCTTAAACTACCTGTTAAAAGGTTTTCGTTGTGGAATAGTGTTGTGAAGCTTGATTAGCTTGCTTTATAAAACGTACCAAAATATGAAATAAGCTTATAAAAAATAACATAGCTACAAATATCATTCAAAAACAAATAACCTATTGAAATCTGAATTATACAAGCTGATTTATGCATAAAATAAAGATCTACTAAGTATTATAAGAACATCACTTTTATCTTTGTCCAAGCTAGTAAATTGATCATGTACTGGCTCAAAAAATTACGCTTTGAAATATCAGAGAGAGGAAACTGTTGAAAAAGCTGCTGATCTAGGCGGTAAGCATTGTTCCTAGGTTGTTACAGAGTGGGATTGGGTTAGTTTGATGTGCCCATTGAACTTTAATGTGGGTATAGTTCGTTTATATATTACATTAGTTGCGTTTTTTGTCTCTGGTTCCTGTCCCGTTTTCTGTGTTCACAGTTGTCTGGTTTGGGTAAAAAACGGTGTTTTGCTTACGCTGTTCCGTATTTCGTGTTTTGTCGCTGTTCTGGCGAAAACGGAAATTTAGGATAATGAGCATGTCTTAAGCGGAAAATCTGTTAAATTGCAAACTATATTCCGAAACGACGATATTTTAGGATCCAGATTTATCCTCCTAACTTCTGCAATTCTTTCTTTTCTATCGGTCAATCTCTCTGCAATTTTCTATCTGAACAGTGATAAAACATGCTAGGAGAGCAAGTTCCATGTTTTGCAAAACAGACAGTGGAACAGAGAACACGGAACATAGAACAGCGTACAAAAACGGGAAAATGAGAAACAGCGTGTTTCGTGTTTTGACAAAAACGGGAAAAATATAAAACATAGAGAAAACAGCGAACAGAACAGAGACAAAAAACGCAACTATTATGGTACTCCTCAGTTTTGAGGGAAGTAAATGAATAAATAAGTAAATAACTGAGGTTAGGTAGCACAGATGCACAGGTACGGTACGATTCTTTCTTAAACGAAAATGGACAGAGCTACACATAAGCTCCACATTTAGGTCTGTACCTGGCATACAGCCATTTCTTAATCAACCGATTCGTATCCGTGATTAAATTAAAGAACTGTAACATACTATAGACCTGCGAAATACTTAAAACTTAAACCGGCTTTACTAGATAAACAAGACCAAAGGTGTCGATGGGATCCCAAAAATCTAATATCTGATTCAGACAATCGAGTCTTGTCTTCGCCAGATCCAGTCTCGGACAGGCTAATCATCAGAGAAAACCAAGTTCAGATTTACCTCTATAAGCCATATCTATTTTGACGATACTGACCGAGACTTCCTGCCGGTTTCCGAGCGAACACTAGTCCAGCAAAAAAAAAATACAGCAACAAAACCAGCGTATCTCCTTATCCCTATAAAGAACATCTAATCAACTTTGAATAAAAGTTTGACTTAAAAAAATCCGGCTACAACCGGATTCCGGAATAATTATATGTCCAGGTAAAAAACCGTTATCATATACCGACTCAGCCTCTCTTCTTACCCCTTAATCTGTCATCTAATCGAACTTCTGCTTTTAACAAATTTTCCGGTTTTGGCCGGATTCCGGGCGATCTAGTTGTCCGGCGATAAAATGATTTTCCCCGTCGTGTTCGGCATGTCTTTTTACCTATAAATCAAACATTTAATCAACTTCAAATTAAACTTTTACTTTTAACCAACTTTCCGGTTTTCGCCGGATTCCGGGCGAACTACATGTACAAGTAGAAAATTGTTTTCACGTAAGTGTTCAGCATGTCTTCTTGCCCTAAATCGAACATCTAATCAACTCGAAATAAAACTATTAATTTTAACAAACTTTCCGGTTTCGGCCGGATTCCGGGCGAACTACTTGTCCGTTGAGAAAATGGTTTTCATCATCGTCTTCAGCATGTCTTCCTACCCCTTAATCGAACATCTAATCAACTTAAAATAAAACTTTTACTTTTAACAAACTTTCCGCTTTTGGCCGGATTCCGGGCGAACTACTCGTCCGATGACAAAATGGTTTTCACCATCGTCCTCAGCATGTCTTCTTACTCCATAATCGACTATCAGATTAGCTGTTTCAAAATATTTTGTTTGCCCCTTAATTTGAACCCCAGCCCCCACCCCTAAATGTAGGGCTACAAAGCCCATCTACGAACTCGACTGGTCCGACGACCCAACGAATCCTCACACCAAGTTTCATAAAAATATCTCATTCCCTTCGAGAGTCATCGTGCTTACAGACGGACGGACGGACGGACAACTTTTGCGATGTCATAGGTATCCCTCCACTTACGTTTTGGGATCCCAAAAATCAGAACAAAGCCAGAGAACAGAATTTCAACACGCATGGACAACCTAAAGCAGTTTAAAACTACTGTAGCCTAAAAGGTTTAAGTTTTGCAGGGTTTAAGTTTACAATGTAAATTTGAGAGTTCTCTCATCTAATAGATTTGGGCAGTGTATTCCATATTCTAATGCCTGCATTGCTAATAAATGTGTATTTTACAACTGTATTCTCAGGTTGACTGATGGGTGTATTCGACTCTGTTGCAACCATGAAAAGGAATGCAATGAAATAATGGCCCTCAGGCAACCATGAGCAAAATTGTTACCTAGTTCTTGGGGCTTAGAGTACATTATCACACACAAACGGAAGTAGAATGTCCACATCATACCAAAAGCAAAGAAATGTTTTCCAGGCCAAGCTGACTCTATAATCTTTGTTTGATTTTGTCATCTAATGAATTCAAAAACAAACAGCATCTCACTAGAACAAAATATTGAAAAACACAACACTAGGACTTGCCTGTTCCAGCCAACTTTCTGATGGCTTTACAACCACGTTCTCATGAGCATCTTGGTTGGCAGCAAGGTCGATGCTCGCAACCCACTAGAAAAAAAGAACCACATCACAGAAAAGGTTTAGATCTAAATAGGCTACTAACAGGACACAGGTCTTTGAAAGGAATATCATTTTAAAAATACTACCTACTGGATAAGGAAGCCAAAGAATAGTAGCCTAACCATCAAGTAGGCTACTTTTTGAGTTGTTAGGCTACGCTATTCGAGAACATTAAACTGGTTACCTTGAATTACCAGATTATCCAAGAACACCCGTATTTTAAAACTTGGACTGTCTTGCAAACTTAAAGACTCCTGGATACCAAAACTGAGTTGACTCTTATACTTTCAGGATACACAGGTTTCAAAACTTGTGTTCCCTCACTCTCAACTTAATCAGACAACCTAAAAATACAAGATAACCCTTCATTTGCCGGGCTGGCCGTACCAGGGCTATAGTCTATGCCTTCCTGGAAGTAAAAACATACACAACAGCTTGCACTAGTTCTAGCCTAAGCAACAACGTTCCAGATATCAAATTTTGACGAAAACTTGACAACAAGAAAGCAACTTCTCAGCAACCTAGCTTGTTAGAGTTTTCCATCCTGTTTCTCCCTCCTAATGATGACTACTTCTAACCGATTACACTCTGGCTGCATTCTGGTGAAAGATTCTGGGCCTCCTATGCTATAGCACTGCTTCTACTGCTCGTCCCTCCACTTATCCAGGCAATATCTGAAGGTGTCTCTTATCTCTGCAGATAGTCTGTTTCTTGGTTACTCCAGACATTTGTATCATAGTTAAGGAAGAAGTAGCATCTCACTCCTTCTTCAAGTGGATTAATCAAGCCAAATTAAACAGGACCTCGGACTAGCCTAGGCCTATACAAAAGTTGGGCTAAAGCATGGTGACCACTGAATAAGTCACTTTCTAATTCTTCATCTTTAATCAGTTAATTACGATTCTTCTACCTTTTCATTTTGGTTTAAGGTCAACAAAACTTCCTCCTATCAATTTTGATTCTTCTTTAAAAAAAAAGGTAATTCTGGATGGGCAATGTCGCTTCAATGCCAAGAATATGATAAAGTTTATGTAATAGATTTAATTTTAATAAGAGGAAACTTAACGAAATAAATGATGGTTTTATGAACAGGGATGGCAGTAACTGGAGTAGGCTAAAAAGAGAAAATTCTATTTGGTTTTCAATTGCTAAGAAAGGTGGAGAAAAACAAACAGACGATAGCTTAGACACTTAGCACTTTGGTCGTTTCTGATACACAATTCAGTCATTAAAGTTTAGCTGAATTGGGCTGAGATCTGGCAGTCTCGTTACACATGACTTATTCGGTTAAATAGGCATGAATTCTCTGAATTTTCTCTTGTCCCTCTATGCTTGAAGTACTTAACAACTAAAAATGTAAGCCATATCAAAAAATAAAATTAAAAATTAAAAAATTCCTTGCAAGACATCACTTCTCTACTTTATACAAGCGTAAGTGCACGCTTTGCAACTTTAATCGTGGAAATGCAGGCCTTTGACGAAATTCTAATTCTCAACATCTGGGTGAATTTTGTATTGTTGTGCAAGTGGCTTGCACTCTGAAGGTTATTCGGTATTAGAGCCCTGGGTGAAGAAATACAAAATCCCTTAAGGCGTTTTTCTGTGCTCCCACAAACAGTTTGTGGGTCGATTGTGGCTCGAAAACTGTGTTTCCACGACCTTTTGTGCGGCCCACAAGTGTGTTTCCACGACCAACAAGCTTTTCGTGGCTCACTTTGTGGCTCAAATTCGACAAACAGCTGGCGAGGTGATTGTCGATTTTGTGGCTCTATTCTGGCAGGAAATTCAAATTAAGCAGCAAAAAAAGCGCGAAATTTAAATTCAAAATTACATGCTTTAAATTTTGTTTGTTTTGGAAATATTGAAGCATGAGCAGTCCGTTCACCGGGAAATGGGCTGACGAACCTCCAGACCCCACCCCTAAAAGGAAACGAAAACTGGCAAAAGGAATCAGCCCACCACCAACTTTCCCCAAAATGTGGACCATCACCATTACCAGAAAAGATGGAGGATCCCTGAAAGATGCAGAACCCATCAACATACGTAGAGAAATCTACAAATTAACAGTTTGTAGATTTGATCGAGATGAATGAGTCTCGATCAGTCATTCATCGAGTGAACTTGTTTGACTAGTTTTACTGACGGTAGCCCAGACTCTGTCATTTGGATACGCTTAGCAACTGAGTTGGATTACGGGAAATCATAATCCTGTGCATCATTTGGAAAGTGGGGGGTGTCAAAAGCCCCCCTTGCCAGTAAGTCTGCATTTGCTGATGTTTTTTATGGAGGCATAAATTTCACCTGAGAGCGGATTTTAAAGCAAAACAAATATGTCGTCAGTCAGCCAGAAAACGTTTGATGATGGAATGAAGGCACTGGGAAAGAAGCTAGATCTAATAATTAGCCAGCAAAAAGAGTTTGCTGTTACACTGTCGTCAATTTCGGACGAGGTTCAGATTTTGAAAAATGAATCGAAGTCTCGCGATTCGAAGATTGCCATTCTAGCAAACCAGCTTGAAGAGCAAAAGTCAAGATGTGATGCAATCGAAGCGAAATTACTCGAAATTGAAGTTAGAGACCGGAAACTCAACTTAATCATCCACGGATTACCGAAAGAAAAACATCAACAGACAGTTCTCGCGAATGTGTCAACATTGTTTTCATCGAAAATGGAAATCACGGATAGCATTCAAATATCGCAGTGCTACCGGATGCCCCAAAAGTCGAACGTGTCTACCCGTAAACCGACCGCCCCTCCAGTTTTCCTTTCAGTATCCTCCGAAAAAGATATCCAATGCATTTTCAGCTCAATATCAAAGTTGAAAGGAACGGGGGTCCGGATCTGTACGGACTTGCCGACCAAACTAAACGCTGTGAGAAACGAATTACTGGCTAAGGGTAAGGAATTACGTGATAATGGATCCGTACAGCTTACACGAGTGAAGCACAAAGGTGCCAAATTGTGGCTTGAGTACAAGTCGGATTCAGAGTCGCAGTGGGCAAAAGCGTAAGAAACAGCAGAGGCGACTAGTGTGAAAACATTAGGTCTATCCCGCTCTTGATTGGTAATTTTTGCATTTTTGTGTTTGTGTGATGTCGATTATCTACTTTCGTGTGTTACTTAGGCTAGTTCGGTTCAAGTTTGTCTTCATTATTTCTGCCCCAGTTATTTCTGTTACAGCTATACCAACTCAACATAAGTTTACTCGAAGGATGGCAAGTTTTCATGACTCATCAGTGGGACGGGCTCCTTGTCGCGCGGATTTGCTGGCACGAGGTAGGATCTTTCCGACTCTTTTTATTTGACATTTAAGTTTGCGGTTGCGGGGGGTGCCGATAGGCTGGCAGCTTTAAAGGGGGAACCTCTTAACCTTTCATTATTTTCTGAAACTTTTAATATTTTTGGCCAGAGAGAGAATAACACTGTTTCAGAAATAAAACAATCATTGTATGTTTCTCCTGATGAAATAAATAGACTTGAAAATAATTCAAAGAGAATTGGATTTATGAACATACAGGGACTCGCCAGTTCTATTGATGAACTAACAAGATTATTGCCAAGAAATCAAATTGATATTTTGGGAATTTGTGAAACATTTATTAATGATGCGACAAAACATAATGTTAAAATTCCGGGATATAACTTCATTGATAAAAATCGACAAGTCCATGGAAAAGGTGGGCTTGGTTTATTTTTGAAAGAAGGAGTACAATTTAAACGTATGCCAGAGCTTGAAAAATATGACGTTGAAAAAGTGTGTGAAATTTTGGCTGTTGAATGTCGGACCGGAACAAAAAAACTACAAATTTGTGTCGTATATAAGCCTCCGTCAGCCCCAGTCCCGCTTTTTTTGCAATCCCTGGAATCTTTATTAGCGTCTTTAGACGATAATGATGTTGTGCTCATGGGGGATTTTAACATAAACTTACTGGAATTTCAAGAAAACACTCAAACAACAGAATTTATTACCCTAATGACATCGAAATTACTGATTCCCTCATGTACAATCCCAACGCGTGTTGCGTCGACTAGTGCCACTCTTATCGACAACATATTTTTAACGACACCAGCAACGTCTTCACAAGTTGTTCTAACGGATTTTTCTGATCATTTTTTGTTAATTTCTGACGTGAAGTACCAGCTTCAGACAAGAAAAGCACCAGAAACAACAAACCGGATTATCAATAAAAAAAATCTAGAATGTTTAAAAGATAAATTGAATATTACTGATTGGTCTCGTGTCTTTGATGCAGAAGAAGTAAATTCTGCAACGGCTTATTTCTTAGAAGCATTTAATGCTGCTTTTGATGAGTCATGCCCCAGAGTAAAAAAACATAAAGGGAAATATAATCAACCCATTCAACCCTGGATATCGCCCTCCCTTTTGACGTCAATAAAACAAAAAAACGCTCTCTATAAAACTTTTTTATCATTCACAAGTGAAGGAAATAAAACAACTTTCAAAAATTACAAAAACCTACTTTCAACAAGAGCTACGAGCTCATATGGCACTTGTTACGAGTAGGCACGGCTTGGTTATGTCAATGATATATCTAGTGTTTGTTAGGTGTCTTCCCACCAAGTTTCATCTCGATCCCTCCACTCATAGCGTTTTCCCATATTTCCGGTTCTCCCCTCCAGCTCCCCCCAAAAGTCACCGGATCCGGTCCGGATTTTAAGTGGGTCGTCTGAGGCATGAGGTCTTTCCAAATATCAAGTTTCATCGAGATCCGGTCACCCGTTCAAAAGTTATAAATACCTCAAGATTCTGGATTCCCCCTCCCTCCACTCCCCCGACAGTGCCCGAATCGGCTCGGTCATGTCAATGATGAATCTAGTGTTTGCTAGGTGTCTTCCCACCAAGTTTCATCTCGATCCCTCCACTCATAGCGTTTCCCAAGATTTCCGGTTGCCTCCTCCAGCTCCCCCCAAAAGTCACCGGATCCGGTCCGGATTTTAAGTGGGTCGTCTGAGGCATGAGGTCTTTCCAAATACCAAGTTCCATCGAGATCCGATCACCCGTTCAAAAGTTATAAATACCTCAAGATTCCGGATTCCCCCTCCCTCCACTCCCCCCATAGTGCCCGAATCGGCTCGGTTATATCAATGATGTATCTAGTGTTTGCTAGGTGTCTTCCCACCAAGTTTCATCTCGATCCCTCCACTCATAGCGTTTCCCAAGATTTCCGGTTGCCCCCTGCAGCTCCCCCCAAAAGTCACCGGATCCGGTCCAGATTTTAAGTGGGTCGTCTGAGGTCCGAGGTCCTTCCAAATATCAAGTTCCATCGAGATCCGATCACCCGTTCAAAAGTTATAAATACCTCAAGATTCCGGATTCCCCCTCCCTCCACTCCCCCCACAGTACCCGAATCGGCTCGGTTATGTCAATGATGTATCTACTGTTTGCTAGGTCTCTTCCCACCAAGTTTCATCTCGATCCCTCCACTCATAGCAGTTCCCAAGATTTCCGGTTGCTCCCCTCCAGCTCCCCCCAAAAGTCACCGGATCCGGTACGGATTTTAAGTGGGTCGTCTGAGGCATGAGGTCTTTCCAAATATCAAGTTCCATCGAGATCCGATCACCCGTTCAAAAGTTATAAATACCTCAAGATTCCGGATTCCCCCTCCCTCCACTCCCCCCCACAGTACCCGAATCGGCTCGGTTATGTCAATGATGTATCTAGTGTTTGCTAGGTGTCTTCCCACCAAGTTTCATCTCGATCCCTCCGCTCATAGTGTTTCCCAAGATTTCCGGTTGCCCCCTCCAGCTCCCCCCAAAAGTCACCGGATCCGGTCCGGATTTTAAGTGGGTTGTCTGAAGCATGAGGTCGTTCCAAATATCAAGTTTCATCGAGATCCGATCACCCGTTCAAAAGTTAAAAATACCTCAAGATTCCGGATTCCCCCTCCCTCCACTCCCCCCACGGTGCTCGGATCGGGGAACTGACTATTTCCAACTTAATCATTTGGGGTCCCTGATACGCCTGCCAAGTTTTATCGTCCTAGCTTATTTGGAAGTGCCCGAACTAGCAAAACCTGGACAGACCGACAGACCGACAGACCGACGGACGGACAGAAATTGCGATCGCTATATGGCACTTGGCCGAAGGGCAAGTGCCATAAAAATAATACGTAATGCTAAAATGAAATATTATTTTGATTCTTTTAGTGAAGTAAATAAATCACCAAAGAAAACTTGGGAGCTAATAAATTCATGCTTGAATCGATCGCGAACATCTTCTACACCATCCGAAATAAAGGACGCTCATGGTAATACAATTGAAAGGGAGCTAGATATAGCTAACTACATGAACTCACATTTCGCGTCAATTGGACAGTCGGTAGCCAGCAAGCTCCAACATAATATGCCACATGGTCAATGTGATTATCGTACATACCTCGGAAAGCCTTCTGAAAAGTCTATGTTTTTAACACCGGTAACAGAGGAAGAGCTTGCTAATATTGGCAAGCTTTTAAAGAGTGGAAATTCCCCGGGGATTGACGAATCGTCGACGAATATTGTGAAAGCCATTTTACCGAGTATTAATAAAGTAATGTGTCATTTAATAAATCTGTCATTTAGATCGGGAACTTTTCCTGATTCATTTAAGAAAGCAAAGGTGTTACCACTGTATAAAAGTGATGACCGGAGTAACTGCACGAATTATAGACCAATATCTATCCTTTCGGGTTTTTCTAAATTAATGGAGCGATGTTTTTATAATCGAGTGTATAATTTCCTTACGTCGAAGGATTATTTTTCAAAAAATCAGTTTGGGTTTAGAAAGGGGCATAGCACGCAAGATGCCATCCTGACTATGATCCAATTTATTCACGAATGTCTTGATAAAAAATTGATTCCGGCGAGTATCTTTTTGGACCTTGAGAAGGCATTCGACACGATTTGTCACGAAATATTGTTATATAAATTAAGCCATGGTGGGATACGAGGACCAGCGCACGATTTTATCGCATCTTACCTAACAGGTCGATCCCAAGTAACAACTATTAATAAGACAGTTTCGGATCCATGCTTATTGTCAAATATTGGTGTCCCTCAGGGTTCAATTCTGGGACCACTGCTCTTCCTAATATACATAAATGACCTTTCATCAGCGACAGAAAACAACAGTCTGAATGTCCTTTTTGCCGATGATACCGGATCAACACTTGCAGGACAGTCGGAAGAGGATGTCAAAGAGAAGCTGCAAATCGTGTTTTCCCAATTGATTGTATGGCTAAAAGCTAATCGTTTGTCATTAAATGCCGCCAAAACGAAATTTATCATTTATAGTAGAATTGGACACAAAGCAAAAGAAGTTTCGACAATAAATGATCAGGCTACAAATATTCAAATTCAAAGGGTAACTTCACTCCGGTATCTTGGTATAATTATTGATGAAAATCTATCGTATAAAGAACATTGTAATAGATCACGGGTTAAAGTTGCACAAGGAGTTGGTATAATGCGGAGGTTTCAGCATTTTTTCCCGTATGAAATTCTACGCCTGATTTATTTTGCTTTGATACACTCCCATCTTACGTATTGTCCTTTGATTTATTTGGCAACATTCAAATATCATGTGAAACCGATACAGACTCTTCAAAACCGGGCTCTTCGAACTTTACAAAAATATTTACCGTCCCCTTCTTCTTATCCTAACAAAACTAAAACTGAAACTCTATATTTGTTAACCAATATTTTGCCTGTTTCAGAATTATTCACTCTCCATTCTTTTTTATTTAAGGTAAAATATGACCGGTCGGAACTACCTTCGTACTTTCGTTCGAGTAATTTTTTCCCTGAGCAACCTGACCATGCTTATGAAACCCGTCATAAATGGAAAATGCAGCACCTTAAATTAACCACTGAGAGATCGCGGTTCTCACCATATTTTTCAATCACGGGTTCATGGCATCTTTATTTACAATATATTGATATCAGTAAATCTCTTCCAAATATAAAAAAGCAACTTCATTCTATACTTATAAATAAATTCAAGAATCATCGATAAAAAAAAATTAAAGTAAATTTTTATTTGTTTGTTGTTGATATGTTTTGGTTGGGGTCCATATTAGTTGCCGGCCATCGGTAACCCTCGCTTGCGCATTGGGTATTTTTTATTTTTTGGGATTTCGGGTTGATCTTGCCGAGTGTCGGTGGGTTTGTGGGGCGGGTTCCCGTCTGGTGATGAGTCATGGAATTATTAACATTTATTTATGTAATTAGTTATAGGTAAAATATGTTTGTTATATATTGTACCGGGTTTTTGTCAATCGACCTTGTGTCCCCGGCTTGACCCTATTTATTTTGATTTTATACAGAAGTGTAAATTAAACCTTGAACCTTGAACCTTGAACAAGAGCCAACTTCGAAATCAGCAGTGGTAAGCTGGGAGCAAAAGAAATCCACTTCTTAGAAGAAGCCACAGCCATGAAACTCGCTTGCAGCTCTGATGATCTAAAAATCGAGGGGAACGCCATCAAAGCCACCCTAACCACTAAAACAAAAGCATTCAAGTATGTCATGTACGGAGTGGACAAAAATATAACAGAAGAGGAAATGAAGTCAGAATTACTGGATGCTGGGGGTCAAGAAGTCAAGATCTCCTCGGCAACTCGTTTGAAGAGGAAAGAGCAAGACGGATCCCTCGTATTGAGCACATCAGTCTTGATAGCCCTAGAGCAAGAAATAACGAAAGACATTTATCTATATGGAAAAAGGGTCAACATCAAAGAATACAAACCCAAACCTCTATTCTGCTCAAATTGCCTTCTCCACGGCCATACCAAAAACTGGTGCAAGCAACTCACCGAAGCCTGCAGGAGATGCGGCAAGCAAGACCACAAGGAAGACTCCTGCCCAGAAGTGACATCCTTCTGCAAGAACTGCAAAAGCCAAGGCCATTCAGCTCTGGAAAAACAAAAGTGCCCAGCACACTTCAAACGGGCTGAGATACTGAGAGTATCCCAGGCACAAAACCTACCATACGCAGTAGTGGCCACTAAACTACCCCAGCTAAAAACTCCAAAAACTCCCAGCTTGAGAACACCAGGTACTCTACCTAACCGCCCAACTTCCTCTTCCGGACCATCTATACTCCCTGGCATCAACCCTCTCACCCTGAATATACCATCACCCTCAACCAGCAACTTTCCCCCCCTCCCAGGACCTCCTCAAAGCCAAGAATGGAAGAAAATCGCTACCTATCTGACGGTCCTGCACCTAATCAACACCAGTCAACAGCCCGAGGACATCAAAATGATACTGTCAAGGAAAGCAACCACGTCGATGCTAGGACAGGACATATGGAAAATCGCAACAATTGAACTAGCCACCTCAAACAAGGAACTGTCTTTCCCCCCAGCAACCAAGAAACCAGCAAAGGAAAAGGAAAAGGCAAAAAAGATAAAAACATCTCCACAGAAGAAGATTCCTCCTCGACCGAGGACATTGAAGACTAAATGCATTCCCTACAAACCCTTCGTATTCTCCAATGGAACACTGTCTCCCTAAGCACCTACAAAACCCATGAACTATGCAGCTGGTTATCAAGAAACGAGGTGGAAGTCATATGTCTGCAAGAGACGAACCTTAACCCTATGAGAAAAGTGAAGATACCTGGTTACCACAGATACAGGAAGGACCGATCAAGCGGAAGGAGAGGCGGAGGAGTGGCAATTCTGGTGAGGACAGATATCTCCCACTCAAGTGTCACACCTACGGAATACCCGATGGAAGTAGACACTATCAGCATAGACATAATCCAACCTAATACCAAATCTACCCGTATAACATCATTTTACAACCCAAATGGATCTAACCAAATCTTCGACATCATTGAAAAGGAAACAACAACTGAAAACACCCTACTCTTTGGTGACTTCAATGCACACAGCCCCCTCTGGGAAGACACAGCAACCTCAAACAATGCCGGAAAGAGCATTGAAAGAGCAATCACGGACCTCATCAACATAACGGTTCTCACCCCTTTTGGACTTCCTACTCACTTCTGCCGAAAATACAACAGACACTCAACAATTGACCTACAACTTGGCCCAGCTTCAATGATGTCGACAGCAGAAATAACTCTGGTGAATGACCTCCAGACAGACCATTCGGCAGTTCTCACGAGAATCTCTGGCGAGAATTTCATCCCACTCACCCCGATCTCCAGGTTCAACTTGAACAAAGCAAATTGGACCCAATTTGAACATTTCCTCAATGTGTCTGATTACTCAAATATTACGCTTGAGCCCGATATTGACACGAAAGCCAAGAACCTTACTAAACTACTCACAGCAGCGGCGGAGTCAGCGATCCACAAAAAGACATTTGGACAACATCGCATAGTCCCAAACAAGCCACCCAAAATCTGGTGGAACGACGAGTGCAAAGAAACAACAACAGAGAAGAGAAGATGCAGAAATCAGTACCAGAAAAGACCGTCCTTCGAAACCAGGATCGCGCTACGAAGAGCTGAAGCAAATGTGAAGAAGGCCGTGAACAAAGCAAAGAGGAAAGTCTGGGCAAACTACTCGGCTGAGCTCGACGAGAACGTACCACCAGGAAAAGTTCACCAAATCATCAACAGGATTTGCGGCAAACAGTCAAATGACAGGATTCCCACAATTTCCCACAACGGAAGAGAACTCCACAATGACATTCAGAAAACAGAAATTTTCGCCGAGCAATTCCAGCGACCAAAACCAACCATCACGGCTGCAAAACCGAGGATCTGCAAACTGTACGATAAAGCCCTATTTAAGAAGGAGGTTATAGCACCATTCACCATGGCAGAGCTGGAAACAACTCTTGAAGACTCAAAAGCTAACTCGGCCCCAGGCGAGGACGAAATCAGCTATGAGTGGGTCACCAAAGCCGGCCCGAAGTTCCATGAAGCTCTGCTGCACGTCTCAAACCAGGCGTGGAAAGCAAAACGTTTCCCCACAATCTGGAAGCGAGCCATCGTGAAGCCAATAAAGAAAACAGGGACACCCCCTCACAACCCCTCCTCTTACCGACCTGTATCGCTCCTTCCTGTCCTGGGAAAAATTTTAGAGAAAATGGTTGCCAGCCGCCTCGAATGGTTCTGTGAGGTAAACAAGCTCCTCCCCACATGGCAGTCAGGTTTTCGAAAGGGAGGCAGCACATCCGACAACATCATCCTGCTTCAACATGCCATCAGAAGCGCTTGGAAGAGAGGAAAGATGCTCCTGGCGATACTAGTAGACTTCGAAGCGGCATTTGACAACGTTCGCAAGGAAAAGCTGTGCCGAACTCTCCTAGACATGGACTTCCCTACAGAACTGGTAGAATTCATCTTCGACTACCTATCGGGAAGAAGCTTCAAAGTAAAAGCAAATGAAGGTGAATCCTCTATCAGGGACCTCCTCATGGGTCTCCCTCAAGGCTCTCCTCTCAGCCCACTCCTATTTCTGCTGCTACTCAGCAAATTTGAACTCTCAAGCGACACGGCTCAAAAAGAGGCTTTCGCCGACGATCTGCTTGTCAGTGAAACGGGCAACTCCACAGACGTACTGAAGCTAAAAATGCAGAAAGCCATGGTCGAGCTCGAACAGCTCTCTGCGGCCATTGCGATCCCCATCTCAGCACTCAAAACAAAAGCTACTCTATTCTCAAAGAAGAAATCCACAGACCTACCGAAGATTACGCTAAACGGAACAGAGATCCAGTACGAGAACAACCCGAAGCTACTAGGAGCCGTCCTGGATCAAAAGCTGTCCTGGACAAGTCACATTGAGGCAGTAAAACATTCATGCATCAGCAGGGTCGTCATTCTCAAGAGGCTGGCATCATCCCCCTGGGCATCATCACCTAAATCCCTTCTCGACTTCTTCAAAAGATACATCAGACCAAGAATAGATTTCCATCCCGAAGTAACGCTCAGCTCTAACAAACCCAGTCTGGCAAAACTTGAAACTATCCAAAATGCTTGCATAAGAATAGCCCTCGGACTACATAAACACACCCCTACTAACAAGCTCAGGAGAGTTGCTGGCCTCCAGACAATCGAAGAAAGGTCCTGCATGCTAATGGTGAAGTACTTCACCAAAGTACAAGCCTACGGTAACGAGCAACCAATTTTCAAAATAACCTTAGGGCTGAACAACGGGGGGGAAGATAACCTGATCTGCTCTTGGGATGCATTCAGACAACGAGTCACCGACTGGGATCGGCAGACCCAAGCAGCTCCCCCGTTCCCCCCATCCCCGCCCTGGACGTGGCATCCAGTTGACGTATGATTGATTACAAAAAAGAACAATATCCTCCAGCCCAGATCCAGTCAATCTTCTCAGATATGGCCAAAACGAAGTACCCAGCCCACCTTCAAATCTACACCGATGGATCTGTCAAGAGCGGAAAAGCAGCCTCGGCAGCAGTGATACCGGCATATCACCTCAAACTTTCAAAAAGACTTCCAGACCAGGTGTCAGTCCTGACCAGCGAAATTGAAGCCATCAACGAAGCTCTCAAGGTCATCAAAGCTATACCACCACAGTCAGGAAAGGCAGTGATATTTTCTGACTCCAAATCGGCTCTCCTGTTGGTGAAACAACTGAGTCGGAAGACTAAGGACACCGACCTGGCCCAGATGAGACTTACCATCACGGATCTTCGAACCAAGGGAACACAAGTCTGCTTCCAACATATCCCAAGCCACCAAGGGATCAGGCACAACGAAGAAGCCGACGCAATGGCGGGGCTAACGACTGACGAACCGAGCTTCAACCCACCACCCACAGTTCAAACATATCGAGATATATTACGACAACGCCTTGGCAACCGTCACCCCCCAACAACCAACGCAAATCTTCAGATATTCAAGACAAGAGAAGAAAAGTGCATCTATCTTCGAGTCAAGACCAACGCCGTAATTACAAGAAAAACTGAGTTCGACTGGGGGAGAAGACAGGACCCCCTCTGCAGACTCTGCCAAAACGCCCAAGAAACGTTGCAGCATCTTCTCTTCGAATGCAATAGACCTTGCCCAAAGCTGACAATACTCAGATCCGAAGTCCTGAAGCAAAACCTACCTCCTGACATCGAAGAAATATCGTCTACATCACTTCCCCCTAGATGCGAACGAGCAGTGTTCCTGCCGATCATCACCGCCCTCAAATTCCTCTGCATTTCTTGAGAGTACCGTGCATCTCGGCCCAAGGTTGCCCTAACCTATCCTACCCAGTACCCAGTGATTCCAACCAAACCAACCATCAAGTTATCAACCACAAGGAAGCCGAAAGGGTCCCATCCTGGAACCCAGGTGCTGACAAATTGAAAGAAGAAGAAGTCTAAACAATAAAGCTAACTACTTTTTCAAGCATATAGACTTAAAACTGAGGATACTTTATGTACAGAGTGGTAAGGAAATAAGCCCGGAGTTCTATTTTTTGAGATTTTACATGATTTTATTTTTATTTTCGGATATCTGAAATTACCGCCAAAGAAATAGACAAAACGGCGTTTCCGCGAGTTTCAACTAGTGGCTCGATTGTGTGGCACACAATCGTATTTCCACGACAAACACTCAAGAAGTGTGTGGCCCACAATTGTGTCGCTGAAAAAGGCCTTTAGATGAGTAAAGATATTTCAGTGTATTTAAATATCAGATCTAAAATAAGCTGCCTTTCCAGTTAAGATTTAAAATTTGGGTATTTAAAAATGTGGATTAAAATTTTATGGAAATGCTGGAGCCTATACTAATTCTGTTACAATTTAACTTGCGGATTCTGCTGCCCAGCTTTGACTGTCTTTATCTCACCACAGAAACTTGAAAAAAAGGCAAACAGTCTCTCAAAAGGAAGCCAGCTTCTTCTTCGTTGTCGCTTTTCTTCGAAAATACTAGCGTACAAGCTGCATTCTCAGTATATGGATTTCTGCGAGGACCCACATTTTTGGGAGTGACTTTGTTAGCATAACGGCTGGTCACCTAAATTTTTTTTCCATCACAGCATCATTGTTCAACCGTAGGTACTTGGAAAAATATGAACACAAACTGCATAATTGTTAGAAACAAACATGAATTCAGTATAAGAAAAACATTTAAGTGTTTTAGAAAGATAAGATCTTTTTCTTTTGGGATCCCAAAACGTAAGTGGAGGGATACGTATGACATTGCAAAAGTTGTCCGTCTGTCCGCCCAGCATTCCGTCTGTGACCACAATAACTCTTGAAGGGAATGAGATAATTTGATGAAACTTGGTGTGACGATTCTTTGGGTTAAGGGTAAGTTCAAGTTCGCAGATGGGCTCTGTAGCTCTAGATTTAGGGGTGGGGGAGGGGGTTTTAAATTAAGGGACTGATTTTTTTTTTTTTAAAGCTGTTGAGATAGTTGATTTTGGGGTAAGAAGACATGTTGAATCAGAATATGAAAGATATTTGGTTGCCAGACAAGTAGTTCACCCGGAATCCGGTGAAAACCGGACACAAAACTTGTCGACCAGTTTTCGGCCATAGCGGTCCTACCCCTTTATTCTCAAATGATTATAGCTCTGCTCACGTGGCCAACAATGTTTGTTTATTCAGTGACATAATTGAAGGTCGAAGAGGGTCTCTAAGGTTTTATACAGAGGGTAAGAGACATGGGGTGAATGTGTTTATTTTACAGCGGATTTCGATAGGGAGAAATTGAAATTATTAATTAGTATGCATGCTGATATTTTACCGCCGGGAGATAGCAGGAGGTACACAGGTAGGCCGATTGGGAGAATTGGTCCTTACTTCTGCTCGATGTGTGGAGAGCAAGAGTGTGGCGACATCTTATTTGTGATTGTAGGAAATGTAAGAATAAGTGAGGGGTTGCTCACTGAAAAAGGTGTACTTGGTAAGAGAGGGGTTACTCACTCGCACAAAACTTCAATATGGTAACATTTTTGTTGTAGGCTACATATTCAAGCGGTTGCTTATGGATAAATAACAAAAATGTTAAAGGGGTGTGCGAAGACTTGGAAATATAGAAGACTCAATTGTCTGGATTAAGAAGTCTGATAAACATTAAAATTTTAGGGATCCCATCGAAACCTTTGGTCTTGTTGTCTTTCAGGCATCAATATTGACTCTCTTGTACTGTAATAATGCTGTATGCTGTGACTTCATTTCCATATTTTTGGGTGACTTTGTTTCCATAACGGCTGGTCACCCGAATTTTGTTTCCATCACGTCATCATTGTTTACTCTAGGTACTTGGAAAAATATGAAAGCAAATTGTATAACTGTTAGAAACAAATGTGAATTCAGTATAAGAAAGGAATTTAAGTGTTTTAAACAAATAATCTTTGTCTTTTTCAGGCATCAACATTGACTCTCTTGAGTCTTGTACTGTAACAACGCGGGAAATTTCCTTTCCTTCCAAATTCCTTTAGATTGTTTGCCTATTATAGTATTTCTTTTGAGTTTAGTGAGTTTTGATAATAACTTTTAAGATATTCAAAAAATAACACTTAAAAATAAATACAATAAAAGGCAAACAATCTAAAGGAAATATTTAATCCAGTGAACAGATTGAAAAGCTTGCCTCATACATGCTACCTAGGAACAATTTTCTGAAAAGGATAGGATAAGCCCACTAGAAGAGAAGTGGCCTCCAAAAAACTCTATGTATCTTGGAAGTGCTCTAACATTTTTTAAACTGAAAAATGAGGTTGGATAGAAAGTAAAATCAGGTATCTTTTGATCTAGGACAGGAAGAAGACCCTATTTAGGTATGTAACCAGTCTCAGTTTAACCAAATTTCACAGGGGTACCATGCCCATGCTCCAGGGCATGGTGCCCCACGGTGTGCCCCAAAATTGAGGATTTGTGTATGACTGATGCTGTGACTTCATTTGCATAACAACAGCCACAAAATTTCTGAAATAAGAAAGATTTATCAATGAATATGATTTTAAACACACATCTTTCAACAGGTTTAAATAGTTTAGACAGGTTATGGTGCATCTAAAACACATCTAAGCTAGAGAACTAATTCGGTATGGTTCATACTGAACTAGGCACCAACAGAAATAGTATAGGCTAGGCTCCAGTAGTTCTTGCACTTCTACAGCTCTAGATACAAAAGAAAATTATAAAGACCCTCTTTACTATGGACTTTAGCATGTACATACAATCCACAAATGCAAGTGGTTGCTTGAACTTGTGCTCCATTTCCTAGTTAAAGCCAAGCAAGCCTTGACTAGTTAAAGCCTAGCCAAGCAAGCTAAAGCAGGCATAACATTTAATTAAAAAGACTATAGGCTAGACTAGGCTATCTGCAGACAGAACATCAAATTTTTCATACCCAGTTTTGCGCTTTAAATGCTTGCAAGCAAGCACTCCCTAAGGCACCTCTGCCTCCATAAATTATTAGTTTCCCGGGTTGGGTCATGTTTTTAAACTTTCTAATTAAAACGGCCTCGTGTACGGAGATATTTGAAAAATCACCGCCAGCAGAGAGCCAGTGTTGCCAGAAGGTTGACACTAAGAGCGTGTTCCACCCTTGTAACAGAGCGTGTTCCACCCTTGTAACAATAGTTACTATTAGTTACTATTTCCGTTCCATCCTCACGAAAAGTTACTACGCTGACCGTTCCAACCTTGTCGGAATAGTAACTAATAGTTACTATTTGCTTACCATGCTCGGGAGCGTAGTAAGCGTAGTAACTACGCATCTCTGCAACGTGATTGGTCGGATTCGCCCCTGGCGTGAGATTCTGCTGGAAAATAGAAAAATCGTTCCAGCCTTGACGGCAAAAAGCCAGAATTCGTGACGTCTTGCGTAGTAACTACAGTAAGTAGGATGGAACACGCTCACAATAGTTACTATTAGTTACTATTTCGGTTCCATCCTCACGAAAAGTTACTACGCTGACCGTTCCAACCTTGTCGGAATAGTAACTAATAGTTACTATTTGCTTACCATGCTCGGGAGCGTGGTAAGCGTAGTAACTACGAATCTCTGGAACGTGATTGGTCGGATTCGCCCCTGGCGTGAGATCCTGCTGGAAAATAGAAAAATCGTTCCAGCCTTGACGGCAAAAAGCCAGAAGTTTCCGTCCATTCTCGTTCTCCAGAATTTTCACTTCATAAGTGTATCCTATCTCCTATCACGCATGCCACGTTTGTTCTCTTTACGTGACGTATCCTGCGCCCGATATTGTTTCCGAGGAGCTTGTTCGTCCGGAGACCGGTTATGCAAATTTTGCAAAGATTATCATCCAAGGAGTGGACATGGAAAGAGGCTACAAACAGCCGAAGCCGTGTGCACTTTTCTTTAAGCATAGCTTATCTGTAAAATGGTCAGCTATTAACTGATAAACAGTGATCCAAATGGACACATTTTGTTGTCCCTTGTAGATAGATATCCGGAGCTTTACAACCTTGGAATCTATTGCCACATGACAGTACTCTCCGTTGAAAAATACCCGTGTACCGTGTGAACAGTTTCCCCTTCCGTCTCCGGGGAAAAATACCCGCCGTGTAAATGATCCTAAATAAAAGAAAATAGCGCAAATGCGCCGAAGGCGCATTTTTGTTTCTCTTGCTGCGCGATTTTGAGCGTGTTCCACCCTTCTAACAATAGTTACTATTAGTTACTATTTCCGTTCCATCCTCACGAAAAGTTACTACGCTGACCGTTCCAACCTTGTCGGAATAGTAACTAATAGTTAGTATTTGCTTACCATGCTCGGGAGCGTAGTAAGCGTAGTAACTACGCATCTCTGTAACGTGATTGGTCGGCTTCGCCCCTGGCGTGAGATCCTGCTGGAAAATAGAAAAATCGTTCCAGCCTTGACGGCAAAAAGCCAGAATTCGTGACGTCATGCGTAGTAACTACGGTAAGTAGGATGGAACACGCTCTAAGAGCGTGTTCCATCCTACTTACCGGGGCAAAGCCGACCAATCACGTTACAGAGATGCGTAGTTACTACAGTTACTACGCTCCCGAGCATGGTAAGCAAATAGTAACTATTAGTTACTATTCTGACAAGGTTGGAACGGTCAGCGTAGTAACTTTTCGTGAGGATGGAACGGAAATAGTAACTAATAGTAATTATTGTTGGAAGGGTGGAACACGCTCAAAGAGCGTGTTCCATCCTACTTACCGTAGTTACTACGCATGACGTCACGAATTCTGTTTTTTTGCCGTCAAGGCTGGAACGATTTTTCTATTTTCCAGCAGGATCTCACGCCAGGGGCGAAGCCGACCAATCACGTTACAGAGATGCGTAGTTACTACGCTTACTACGCTCCCGAGCATGGTAAGCAAATACTAACTATTAGTTACTATTCCGACAAGGTTGGAACGGTCAGCGTAGTAACTTTTCGTGAGGATGGAACGGAAATAGTAACTAATAGTAACTATTGTTAGAAGGGTGGAACACGCTCAAAATCGCGCAGCAAGAGAAACAAAAATGCGCCTTCGGCGCATTTGCGCTATTTTCTTTTATTTAGGATCATTTACACGGCGGGTATTTTTCCCCGGAGACGGAAGGGGAAACTGTTCACACGGTACACGGGTATTTTTCAACGGAGAGTACTGTCATGTGGCAATAGATTCCAAGGTTGTAAAGCTCCGGATATCTATCTACAAGGGACAACAAAATGTGTCCATTTGGATCACTGTTTATCAGTTAATAGCTGACCATTTTACAGATAAGCTATGCTTAAAGAAAAGTGCACACGGCTTCGGCTGTTTGTAGCCTCTTTCCATGTCCACTCCTTGGATGATAATCTTTGCAAAATTTGCATAACCGGTCTCCGGACGAACAAGCTCCTCGGAAACAATATCGGGCGCAGGATACGTCACGTAAAGAGAACAAACGTGGCATGCGTGATAGGAGATAGGATACACTTATGAAGTGAAAATTCTGGAGAACGAGAATGGACGGAAATACTACTGTAGTAGAATGAGTTACTATCATAAGTACGACATGTCCTGTAAAGAGATGGCCTAGCCTTCAAAATCCGGTTCCAGAAATCGCTTTTCTCTTTCCGCTAAAAAAAAAACCTTGAAAGCTGAAACAGCCGAGAAAATAATTCATTTCAAAGTCTTTAAATAACTAAATCGTTCATTAGACATTTCTGTATGCCAGTTCCGACTTCTGTATTCCTGTATGACATGTATGTTCCAATAAAATCGGCTGTATGACGCTTGCCTTGTTTTGTCCATTGCCTACATAAAAAATTTCTGCTGAAACATTCAACTTTTCTACTAACTTTCTGGAATCAGAATCGAAAAAGCTGCTTCGGTATCAAAAGCGCGAAAACCGGCTCGGAAAGTTCAGCAACTTGCCGAACCAGCGCGAAAAACGCTGGAAAGTGATTCCGATTTTGCTTACCAGTTCGCGACAACCCTCTTCTAGAGCATTTGACAAACAGCTTTCCTATTGGTCGATTGGCGAGAACATCTATCGCAAATCCATAGGTACAAAATTATCAAAACTGAACAAATGTAACTTTTCCACTTTATTTGCTCGTCTTAACCCGGGTTCGCACAGGCAGCGTTCCAACGGTGAAAAGCAACATCGAGCTAGGTTGCTATAGGGTGCGACCAAGTTGGCGTCCCGGACTCATCGCGTGACGGATTTACAGAAGGGTCGAATTGCAGTACGGATGGAAACTGAAAGAAAGAAAAAAGAAAGTAATTTTCCTTTGATACCAAACCAAACAGTCAGCAACAAAAAGATTATCTAGAAACATTCAGTTCCTCTTCCTGTCAAATTCCTATTTTTCCACAAACCGGTGCAGGTGTGCAACTGCCTCGCAGCCGAATGCAACAATAGCATGCTGTCATTGAGTTATTACGCATACGTTTTATTTTTTTTTATTATTTTTTATATTTGCTTGTTTATCTGTTTTATGCGACACGGCCTTGTTATGTCATAGTTGTCGTTTTATATTTTTGGCCAGTTATATATGTGTTTAATATGTTTTTTACTCTCCGATTTCTGGAGGAAATAAATTTGAACTAAATTGAATTGTGCCAAAAACGACGGGACTACCCCAGATTTTAAAAAAATGCTGCGAAAGAAAAAAAAACTTTTAGCCAGCAGAAGCTGTGACGAACATGGTTTCAATCAGCTACCTATCGTGCAAACAAAATATTATAATTGTGTTGCGAGAGCAACACTTTGGTTTTGTCCTCGTTTTTTTTTTTTTTTTTTTTTTTTCCTATGACTCAGATTTCATTTTATTCCTGGTAACTGGGAAGGGTCTAACCTGTGCGGTTTTTACGGAAAGTGTGGACCTTAGGCCGGATTGAAGAATATGACATTAGATTTTGGAAAGCTCCGTAGAACTCTTGCCTGGGGCCAATAAGGATGGTTTTTGCTTGTCCTCGAGCCAGAGCCTACGGTTTGCGAAGTGAAGTGGAGTTGTATAGCCTATGTCAGAGAGGACTATCTGAAGTTGTGTAGCGAACCTTTCGTTTCATCAAAACATGTTTCTGCTTTCGAGTGGAAAGCTCCGTTCTAGCACGCAAGCAGGCAGGCACCAGTTTCAAATTGAAGATGGACTAAAATCTATAAGTGTTAAATATATGCGGCAGTTACCCGGCCCCACAGCCAACATATCTTCTTTGAGTGATAAATAGAAAAATCTACAGAGACAAAAAAGTGGCTTTTTCCCACGGGTCCGAAAGTGCTGCCATCTATTGTTTCTGTCGATGTCTGCGACGATTTCAGCTGAGTTTATAAAATTTTTTTTTGCACTTGGGTTTGCGGTAGAGTAACGGTATCAGATGTGCCTCTTAAACTTTAAAAGTTCTCTCATTGCTAAAGAAACTAGAGCTTATCCTTTGCTCCTTTCTAAGTCGTGACGTTAGAAAGTTTGCCTACGGCAAAAAAGTCAACTTTTGAACTAAGACAGGTAGAATTTTTTTTTCGACGGCAATCGATAGCCATTGATGAGCTGATCAAAGTATATGTCATCCATTTTTTGGTACAAAAATTCCTTCATGAGGTACACCAGTTTGAAAATTTCAAAGGGGTTGACAACTTCAGTAGTAAGGTACACTGAAACCAAAAATAGGCGATACCAGTTATGAGACATGTAGGGGACTTTAAAGCAACAGTCAACTGTTAGCTCATAATCATCTTCGGTAATGAGGGGTTTGCTGCTTTTGCTAGTTGGTGTACCTGTTATTTGTTTTCGGTGTATTCGATGGTAAGAACAATTTGGTTTCCAATGGTAAGATATGCAAGATATGTAAGATATGTAATAATCGGCTGTCATGCTACAATCATCTTCTGCGATGATGGGTTTGCAACTTTTGCTAGCTGGTGTACCCATTATTTGTTTTCGGTTAACTTACTGTATATCACGGGAGAGGGACTTGTAAGTAGGAATCGGTTCACGAGCCTACATATCTTCTTTGAGTGATAAATATAAAAATCTACAGAAACAAAAAAGTGGCTTTTTCCCACGGGTCCGAAAGTGCTGCCGTCAATTGTTCCTATCCATTTCTGTGCGCGATTTCAGCTGAGTTTATCGTTCGTTTTTTGCACTTGGGTTTGCGATAGAGAAATGGTATCACATATAACTCTTAAACTTTAAAAGTTCTCTCATTGCTAAAGAAATTAGAGCTTATCCTTTGCTCCTTTCTATGCGGTGACGTTAGAAAGTTGGCCTGCGGCAAAAAAGTCAACTTTTGAACTAAGACAGGTAGAATTTTTTTTCGACGGCAATCGATAGCCGTTGATGAGCTGATCAAAGTATATGTCATCCATATTTTAGTACAAAAAATCCTTCATGAGATACACCAGTTCGTAAATTTCAAGGGGTTGACAACTTCAGTAGTAAGATGCACTCTGAAACCAAAAATAGGCGATACCAGTTGTGAGACATGTAGGGGACTTGTAAGCAACAGTCGACTGTTAGCTCATAATCATCTTCGGCGATGAGGGGTTTGCAGCTTTTGCTACTTGGTGTACCTGTTATTTGTTTCCGGTGTATTCGATGGTCCAATGGCAAGATATGCAAGGGACTTGTAAGTAATAATCGGCTGTTATGCTACAATCATCTTCAGCAGGTTTGTTTCCTTCCCCGAAGTTGAACAAGAGGACTGACAGCCTGACGAGGACCCTTGCCAAGAAGGCCCGAAATATCGCTGATGAGGATCGTAGCTGACGTATCCGTTGAAAACATTGTTGGAATAAATCATCTTCAGCGATGAGGGGTTTGCAAGTTTTGCTAGCTGGTGTACTTGCTAGTTGGTGTACCTGGTATTTGTTTCCGGTGTATTCGATGGTAAGAACAGTTTGGTTCCCAATCATAAGACATGATAGGGACTTGTAAGTAATAATCGTCTGTTATGGTGCACTCATCTTCAGCGATGAGGGGCTTGCAACTTTTGCTAGCTGGTGTACCCATTATTTTTATCTGGTGAACTTCGATGTCTATCACGGAAGAAGGACTGGTAACTAAGAATCGGTTCACGAGGGGCTAGAAAATTGTGCAAACTGGTGCATATTGTATGCGATTTCCATAAATCTGACGGTAAGAAAGTTTGTATCGATGGTCCATCGCTGTAACCTAGGGGTACAAACGATAATGTAAAACAATGAGGTAGTTCGTAATAACTAATAGTGTCATCTGTGGTATTATAATCCTGAAAAGTTACGGATAGCTTTATAATACCAACTAGATTATATTAGATATTGTTCCAAGTTTTCATCCGTCACGATGTCTACGATTGAAACGGATAAAGTTAAACTGACTGCAAAGTCAATTTAGTCCCTTTTTCCGACGTTCGTTATTGCTGTTAGGGCAATCGATAGCCCTTGATGAGCTGATCAAAGTTTATGTCATCCATTTTTTTAACAAAAATCCTTCAAAAGATAAACCAGTTTGAAAGTTTCAAGGGGTTGACAACTTCAGTAGTAAGGTAAACACTGAAACCAAAAATAGGCGATACCTGTTTGTTGTTAGTGATCCTGAAAAGTTACGGATAGCTTTAGAATACCAACTAGATTATATAAGATATTTTTCCAAGTTTTCATTGGTCACGATGTCTACGATTGAAAAGGATAAAGTTCAATTTAGTCCCTTCTTCCGATATTCTTTTAGTGTTGTTTTTTCAACGCTGAAGACTAGCTTTTGATCATTTGATTATTCTTTTTAGAACATACAGTTTTAAAAGCTTCAATAAGTTGACAACTTCAGCATTTAACCGACAGCGAAAGAAAAAAACCAAAGTGTTGCTCTCGCAACACTTTAGTCGGCGAAGCCGGACAAAGGTTGCCGCAAGACTTCGCGTTGCCCAGGCAACGTAGGTCTAGTCTTAGCCTAGAAACAGTTTACGAAAAATCCACCATAAAAAAAAACAAGAGCTGGAAGGTGATATGGCACTTGCAGGGCTGGGACAGAGGATTAAGGAAGGATTTCGTCAATTCGTGGGCTTGTTGTGATCATTTGTAAGCAAAACCCTTGAGATAAGAATGATCCTGGGTCCTTAGAAATCACGAGAATGTATTGTTCGTAAAAACTATTTTATTTGTGCATTTGGTCGTGATGATGCGCACTTTAAGGGCGCTAGAGATTCATCTGTAATGAACACTCTTGAAGCACACATGATTGGAAAATGATTGAAGCTCACTGGAATCATGAAAATGTATATTTTGCTCCAAATTATTGTTTGTAATGGTCTTCTTACCCCTAAATGGAACATAAATATTCTTTGAGCCCAAGCTGACTTTGAAACATTTATTCAAACAATGTTTACAACGGATACGTCAGCTATGATTTTTCATCAGCGATATTTCGGTCCTTCTTGGCAAGGGTCCTCGTCAGGCTGTCAATCTCCTGGTTCAACTTCGGGGAAGGAAACAAACCTGTAATCTTATTTTTACATCTTATTGATTACAGGTTGATTACAGGTTTGTTTCCTTCCCCGAAATTGAACCATCTTATTGATTGATGAAAAATCATAGCTGACGTATCCGTTGTAAACATTGTTTGAATAAATGGAACATCTAATCAACTTCAAATAAAACTTTTACTTTTAACCAGC
This sequence comes from Branchinecta lynchi, assembly GCA_023053575.1. Lineage (NCBI taxonomy): Eukaryota > Metazoa > Arthropoda > Branchiopoda > Anostraca > Branchinectidae > Branchinecta > Branchinecta lynchi. The sequence continues at coordinate 12,814,068 of JAKZAP010000009.1, read as the reverse complement.
TTACGCACTTGTAAGCAAAACCCTTGAGGCAAAAATGATCATGGGCCCTTGGGAATCATAAATATATACCGTCTGGTTAAGTATTTTTTTTTTTACTTTTCGGTTAAGAAACGCACTTTAAGGGTTCTAAAAATGAATTCGAGTTAAAATGTATACTTTGCTTAAACGTATTTTTGTACTTTGTGGTTAGGATTAGTACTTTAAGGGATGGTCGGAGCCAATTCCTAAGTCAATCTTGTCAGGTTTCTAATGTTCAAGCCAAGTTTCATCGCCCTAGCACATCTGGAAGAACCTTAATTTGCGGTCACCGGAATTCCGGACCCCCCCCCCCCCCCCCCCCAACTCCCCGCACAGTACCCGAACCCGATCCGATTTTGTTACTGATGTACCTAGTTCTTCCTACCAAGTTTCATCCCAATCGCTCCACTCTAAGCTTGTCACAATATTCCAGTTTCCCCCCCTCCTCCCCTACGTTCCTCGGATCCGGTCTGGACTTAAAATGGGACATCCGAGACACGAGGTCTTTCCAAGTACCAAGTTTCGTTAAGATCCGACCACTCGTTCAAAAGATATACACACCTCAAGATTCCAGAGTCCATCTCCATCCACTCCCCCCACGATGGTTGGGTCAGGGAACTGACTATTTCTAAGCCAATCATGTCAAGTCTCTAATGTTCAAGCCAAGTTTCATCGTCCTAGCACATTTGGAAATACCTTAACTCGCGAGAACCGGAATTCCGGACTCCCCCCTCTCACTCTAAGCGTGTCACAAGATTTCCGGTTCCCCCCTCCGTCTCCCCCCCCAGATTAATCGGATCCGGTCCGGACTTTAAATGGGTCATCCGAGACACAAGGTCTTTCCGGATATCAAGTTTCGTTAAGATCCGATCACCCGTTCTAAAGTTATACATTCCTCAAGATTCCGGATTTCCCCTCCCTCCACTCCCCCCACGGTGGTCGGATCAGGAAGTTGACTATTTCCAGGTTGATCTGGTCGATCCTTGACTTGCCTGCCAAGTTTCATTGTCCTAGCCCATCTGGAAGTAACTTAACTCCGTATCACCGGAATTCCGAAACCCCCCTCCAACTCCCCCCACAGTGCACGAATCCGGTCGGGGTTCTGTCAATGATGTTCCTAGGGCTTGTGCTTGTTCCTCCCGCCAAGTTCCATCCCGATCGCTCGACTCTAAGCGTGTCACATGATTTCCGGTTCCCACCTCCCCCCCCCCCCATATTCATCGGATTCGGTCCGGACTTCAAATGGGACATCTGAGACATGAAGTCTTTCCAGATATCAAGTTTCATTAATTTCTGACGACCCGTTCGAAAGTTATGCATGTCCCCCACCCTCACGATGGTCGGATCGGGCAAGTGACTATTTCAAGTTATTTTGGTCGGGTCCCTAATATGCCTTCCAAGTTTCATCGTCCAAGCACATCTGGAAGTACCCTAACTCGCAAACACCGGACTGACCGACCGACAGACCGACGGAAAAGTGATCGGTATCGGTAAAACAGTTCTGTTTTCAGAATGACTGTGAAGTGTGAAGTGTGACCTTGGTTTACTGAGAAATACATTAGTTGCGTTTTTGCAGATACCGTCGTATCTGATACCACGGTCTCGAGTCGTTTTTGGGGGGCGTTTTTGCAGTTATCGTGGTATCTGGACAGGTATCGTGGTATCTAATATTCAGATGCCACGGTCCGACCGTGGTAACTGATGGTTAGATACCACGGTCTCAAGTCGCTTTTGCAGTTATCGTGGTATCTGATACCACGGTCAAAAGGCGTTTTTGCAGTTATCGTGGTATCTGGACGGTTATCGTGGTATCTAATATTCAGATGCCACGGTCCGACCGTGGTAACTGATGGTAGTATCTGAAAAAGTCATCTCACTTTCATCAGTTTTTGTCAAATTGGTGGGAAAGAAGTTTGCACTTAGTAAGTAAGTAAGTAATTTATTTATAACCCGCCATTTTGGAAAAGCGGCGTAAATGAAAGAAAATAAATAAAACAAATAACATAATAAAACACAAACATTAGTGATGTGACTGAATATCAGTTTTTCTTTCAGGATGACTTCGAAAAGCGCAATTTCGGCAATTGTCGCTTTTGCAGAGCAACCGTATATCAGATACCACGGTAACTGCAAAAAACGTCAAATTGCAGATCCAGTTGCCGTGGCAACAGATAAAGGACAATTGTAAGTCAGGTGGAAAACAAAAAATTATGTCATGGGTGCTTTAACCTAGTCCGCTGGGCCTGAATAATTATTTAGTAAGACGTAACGCATAGTGACTCCCTATAAAAAGTGCAGCGACATTTTACAATATTCTCCCCTTTCTCTCGCAGCTTGCCACAGAGAGATCGCGCAGTTACGATAAACACGAGTAGTAAAGTAAGAAGTCTTGCCTTCTATCACTCGAATTCTACCTAGCCTCGTTTTTGTTGCAATAGTGCTGCCGCTTCGCTGCTGCAGCACTTCTTTGCTTCTGCACAAAACACGTTTCTGGGTTCACTGCCTGCACTATTTCTTGCTGGTTGATGAGCAAATAGCAGGGAAGCACGGACTTGGTCGGTAAGCAAGTACGCGATTCTCGCGAAGCGCTGCCGTCTTCCTCGGAAGGACTGCAGTGCAAAAATTAATGCAGAAAGAATCAGGCCGGAAGCGGCCGAGAAGTGGACCTGCAACGTGCAACAAAAATTTGTAGTCAAGAGCTCATATCCCATTTGTTTAATATGCCAATAATAAACTAAGCAACAGAAATGCTTTCGCTGCTAAATAACTCTGAGAAATCTGGAGAAATCGTACTGATCAGAGTTAAAGATCAAACAATGATGACTCAGATCCGTTTTCGCCGGGTAGGGTAAAATCCAGAGTCCCGAGAATCTTCGAGCTTTAAATTACAATTCGAGCACATGATTGACTTCTTTGAAAGATACTAGGGCGAAGTCAAACTGTTGTATTTCTATTTACAACGCCTGCGTGGTTTAATGTCTGCATGGTTATTACTGTAAATTGAGTGGTTGGTGCTTCATTTCGGACGTTGGAAGGTTCCAGAACAGGCTTGGTAATTGCTGGAATGCCCGTCTATTTCGAGGGGGTGGACCCGACTGCGAACTAGTCTCGAGACTAGTACTCGGCCTCGTGTCGGTCTCGTCACTTTTATGCATCAAGACTCGGACTCCGCTCATCTCGAAATACGCCTGAGCCAAGAGTCCGAGTACACTGTGAAAAGTTTCTTCGAGAAAGGATTAAAGTGAACAGCAGCATTTGCTACTGGGATTAATCGTATCTCTACTGGGATTAAATTATACCAAATTATACATAATCTTATCTCATTAGAGAAAATATTAATTTCAGTAGAAAATACTGCATGACTTCTTTTTATAGTGTAGACCTATCGCTATCGGTCGGACGTCTCACACACGGACGTCTTCAGCTTCAATATGAAATGATGATATGTTCTTTATAAATTAAGTATATAACAACTTTTCTCGAACAGGTATACAATCATCTTCCTATGTCCCATAGAAGGTTATATTATGACAATTGCTTTTATGGAGGTTGATACGGCTTCGTATCATCCTCTCTGGAGGGTGATACGAAGCCTTATCAAACTCCGCGTATGTTCATCGAGCACTTTTCCTCAAATATTGAAAACTTTCGTAAACGTTACTTTCACTAAAATAACAAAAACAAACTTAAAAAAACATTATAGAAAATGAAAACAATAAAAAAACTTACTTTCTTAGCTCACCAGCCTAGGCCCTAGACAAACTTATCAGTTTCTTGAAAAACAAGTCCCTAGGTCATACCTTGTCACAATCAGATTTCCATTGAAGCTACAACTTTTGTCAACTGAAACGACATCTTGCGAAAGCTAGTTATTTAGCATTGATCACTGTCTGTTTTCTCGATTTTCTCAACAGCATACACGTGCTTTCTTAAAGGTTGCCACTTCCCTCCGACGGAACCTGTGACTTATGGCAGCAAAAAAAAGATGATATTCTGGCGCCTATGAAACTGGGTAGGCTACTTTTTATTAACTTACTAACAAGAAATTTTGTTTTATCATCTTCGTAAGTATATGCATCAACCTTTTTGCTATATTTTTGTATTTGCTATAAGGTAAAAAACCGGCAGCAGAATTCTGGATCGCATTGTCGAAGAAGTGAACATCTGTGACAAAATCGTAGAATTTTGCTATCTGATTTCCAGCTGCCCTCTAGCGGTTAAATGGTTTCAACAGATCTTAATTCTGCGACCGCTAGATGGCATCTGCATCACCAAAGGTGCAACGGCCTGTCCCCGCTACGGACACACCTGTCCGTAATTCGGTTTTTAAGACGTTTAGGACCTCCCCCTTCTACTGGGGCCCGGGCATAAAAGACCGTGCGGTATTGATAGAAACAGGAATTTTAGTAGGACTACTGTAGGCTAGGGTTGCTATTCACCAAAATAAACCCAGTAGCAAAAAAGTACAACAAAACAAGACTACCTATAAATAATATTCTGTTCGAAAAAGTTGCAACATCGTCAACATATAGGGTCATAACGGAATAACAACCTCGTAAACGGAAATAACAATATTTCCATTACCTACCTCGACTTCGGCACATAGAAACAGGAATTTTAGTAGGACTACATTAGGCTAGAGTTGCTACTCACCAAAATAAACCCAGTAGCAAAAAAGTACAACAAAAGAAGACTACCTATAAATAATATTCTGTTCGAAAACGTTGCAACATCGTCAACATATACGGTCATAACGGAATAACAACCTCGTTAACGGAAATAACAATATTTCCATTACCTACCTCGACTTCGGCACATAGAAACAGGAATTTTAGTAGGACTACAGTAGGCTAGAGTTGCTACTCACCAAAATAAACCCAGTAGCAAAAAAGTACAACAAAAGAAGACTACCTATAAATAATATTCTGTTCGAAAAAGTTGCAACATCGTCAACATATACGGTCATAACGGAATAACAACCTCGTTAACGGAAATAACAATATTTCCATTACCTACCTCGACTTCGGCACACAGAACATATCATTTAGCACACCTGCTAAATGATATGTTGCTTAGGTCAGTGTACAAAAAAAACCCCAAGAGGACCACCCAAATAAAATCTGCTAAATCGGGGCAAAAAAGACCCACCCCACCCGGCTAGGGTCCTCAGATTTCATACCAGTCCCCCCCTGGGACTACAGTAGGCTAGGGTTGCTACTCACCAAAATAAACCCAGTAGCAAAAAGTACAACAAAAGAAGACTACCTATAAATAATATTCTGTTCGAAAAAGTTGCAACATCGTCAACATATAGGGTCATAACGGAACAACAACCTCGTGAATGGAAATAACAATATTTCCATTACCTACCTCGACTTCGGCACATAGAAACAGGAATTTTAGTAGGACTACATTAGGCTAGAGTTGCTACTCACCAAAATAAACCCAGTAGCAAAAAAGTACAACAAAAGAAGACTACCTATAAATAATATTCTGTTCGAAAACGTTGCAACATCGTCAACATATACGGTCATAACGGAATAACAACCTCGTTAACGGAAATAACAATATTTCCATTACCTACCTCGACTTCGGCACATAGAAACAGGAATTTTAGTAGGACTACAGTAGGCTAGAGTTGCTACTCACCAAAATAAACCCAGTAGCAAAAAAGTACAACAAAAGAAGACTACCTATAAATAATATTCTGTTCGAAAAAGTTGCAACATCGTCAACATATACGGTCATAACGGAATAACAACCTCGTTAACGGAAATAACAATATTTCCATTACCTACCTCGACTTCGGCACACAGAAACAGGAATTTTAGTAGGACTATAGTAGGCTAGAGTTGCTACTCACCAAAATAAACCCAGTAGCAAAAAAGTACAACAAAAGAAGACTACCTATAAATAATATTCTGTTCGAAAAAGTTGCAACATCGTCAACATATACGATCATAACGGAATAACAACCTCGTTAACGGAAATAACAATATTTCCATTACCTACCTCGACTTCGGCACATAGAAACAGGAATTATAGTAAGACTACAGTAGGCTAGAGTTGATACTCACAAAAATAAACCCAGTAGCAAAAAAGTACAACAAAAGAAGACTACCTATAAATAATATTCTGTTCGAAAAAGTTGCAACATCGTCAACATATAGGGTCATAACGGAATAACAACCTCGTTAACGGAAATAACAATATTTCCATTACCTACCTCGACTTCGGCACATAGAAACAGGAATTTTTGTAGGACTACAGTAGGCTAGAGTTGCTACTCACCAAAATAAACCCAGTAGGAAAAAAGTACAACAAAAGAAGACTACCTATAAATAATATTCTGTTCGAAAAAGTTGCAACATCGTCAACATATACAGTCATAACGGAATAACAACCTCGTTAACGGAAATAACAATATTTCCATTACCTACCTCCACTTCAGCACGGGTAGGTTATTTTGAATGGCCGTCTCCGTGTCGAATGTTAACCTTAATAAGGTTGTAGTTTAAACAAGAGCTACGAGCTCATATGGCACTTGTTACGAGTAGGCACGGCTCGGTTATGTCAATGATATATCTAGTGTTTGCTAGGTGTCTTCCCACCAAGTTTCATCTCGATCCCTCACTCATGGCGTTTTCCAATATTTCCGGTTCTCCCCTCCAGCTCCCCCCAAAAGTCACCGGATCCGGTCCAGATTTTAAGTGGGTCGTCTGAGGCATGAGGTCTTTCCAAATATCAAGTTTCATCGAGATCCGGTCACCCGTTCAAAAGTTAAAAATACCTCAAGATTCCGGATTCCCCCTCCCTCCACTCCCCCGACAGTGCCCGAATCGGCTCGGTCATGTCAATGATGTCTCTAGTGTTTGCTAGGTGTCTCCCCACCAAGTTTCATCTTGATCCCTCCACTCATAGCGTTTCCCAAGATTTCCGGTTGCCCCCTCCAGCTCCCCCAAAAATCACCGGATCCGGTCCGGATTTTAAGTGGGTCGTCTGAGGCATGAGGCCTTTCCAAATATCAAGTTCCATCGAGATCCGATCACCCGTTCAAAAGTTAAAAATACCTGAAGATTCCGGATTCCCCCTCCCTCCACTCCCCCCACAGTGCCCGAATTGGCTCGGTTATGTCAATGATGTATCTAGTGTTTGCTAGGTGTCTTCACACCAAGTTTCATCACGATCCCTCCACTCATAGCGTTTCCCAAGATTTCCGATTGCCCCCTCCAGCTCCCCCCAAAAGTCACCGGATCCGGTCCGGATTTTAAGTGGGTCGTCTGAGGCATGAGGTCGTTCCAAATATCAAGTTTCATCGAGATCCGGTCACCCGTTCAAAAGTTATAAATACCTCAAGATTCCGGATTCCCCCTCCCTCCACTCCCCCGACAGTGCCCGAATCGGCTCGGTCATGTCAATGATGTATCTAGTGTTTGCTAGGTGTCTTCCCACCAAGTTTCATCTCGACCCCTCCACTCATAGCATTTCCCAAGATTTCCGGTTGCCTCCTCCAACCCCCCCAAAAGTCACCGGATCCCGTCCGGATTTTAAGTGGGTCTTCTGAGGCATGAGGTCTTTCCAAATATCAAGTTCCATCGAGATCCGATCACCCGTTCAAAAGTTATAAATACCTCAAGATTCCGGATTCCCCCTCCCTCCACTCCCCCCACAGTGCCCGAATTGGCTCGGTTATGTCAATGATGTATCTAGTGTTTGCTAGGTGTCTTCCCACCAAGTTTCATCTCGATCCCTCCACTCATAGCGTTTCCCAAGATTTCCGGTTGCCCCCTGCAGCTCCCCCCAAAAGTCACCGGATCCGGTCCAAATTTTAAGTGGGTCGTCTGAGGAATGAGGTCTTTCCAAATATCAAGTTCCATCGAGATCCGATCACCCGTTCAAAAGTTATAATAGCTCAAGATTCCGGATTCCCCCTCCCTCCACTCCCCCACAGTACCCGAATCGGCTCGGTTATGTCAATGATGTATCTAGTGATTGTTAGGTGTCTTCATACCAAGTTTCATCTCGATCCCTCCACTCATAGCGTTTCCCAAGATTTCCGGTTGCCCCCTCCAGCTCCCCCCAAAAGTCACCGGATCCGGTCCGGATTTTAAGTAGGTCGTCTGAGGCATGAGGTCTTTCCAAATATCAAGTTTCATCGAGATCCGATCACCCGTTCAAAAGTTATAAATACCTCAAGATTCCGGATTCCCCCTCCCTCCACTCCCCCCCACAGTGCCCGAATCGGCTCGGTTATGTCAATGATGTACCTAGTGTTTGCTAGGTGTCTTCCCACCAAGTTTCATCTCGATCCCTCCACTCATAGCGTTTCCCAAGATTTCCGGTTGCCCCCTCCAGCTCCCCCCAAAAGTCACCGGATCCGGTCCGGATTTTAAGTGGGTCGTCTGAGGCATGAGGTCGTTCCAAATATCAAGTTTCATCGAGATCCGATCACCCGTTCAAAAGTTAAAAATACCTCAAGATTCCGGATTCCCCCTCCCTCCACTCCCCCCACGGTGCTCGGATCGGGGAAGTGACTATTTCCAACTTAATCATTTGGGGTCCCTGATACGCCTGCCAAGTTTTATCGTCCTAGCTTATGTGGAAGTGCCCGAACTAGCAAAACCTGGACAGACCGACGGACGGACAGAAATTGCAATCGCTATATGGCACTTGGCCGAAGGGCAAGTGCCATAAAAACAAAACAGAAAACATACTGTTCGGACACTGGGACGTCTCGAGAACATTTTGTTGATGTTCTCATTCTCGTCTCGTTACGAGATAATTTGTCCAGGCTTTATTGGACTCGACAGTCACTCTGCTTGTATCCCAAATAGTGGTGAGCCACAACTACTACACTGTTTATAAGTAGTGAATTGAAAGACAAAAATGCTCCTCCGCCGGGATTTGAATCCAGGACCCTCTGCTACAAGGCAGGCGCTCTTACCATTTGAGCTACCGACGGGCCTTGTGAACAGAGTTCGCAAACCACTACAATATTCTGGTAGAAGCCGGCCATAGGAACAGTGATCCCGCCCGAAGGCAAATTCATCTAACCAGTTCACATCCCCATGTCACGAATTAATAATAATACATAGATGGCACTTTACACAAGGGACTTGTCATTGTGTTTCCTGGTCACGGTACAAGTCCCTTGTGTTATATGCCATCTATGTATTATCAATCAATCAATCAGTATATTTTAATTCATGACATTATACGTCACATAAATAAACAAGAGCTACGAGCTCATATGGCACTTGTACGAGTAGGCTGTACAAGAAAGTAGATGAGAACGTCACAAAATACACCCGCCATCCAAAAATGCGGTTCGGAAATAGAAATAGGATATTTAGTTTCACTCATTTCTGAGCAGTTCCGGCATCGTCTCGATTGTCTGTAGCAAATGCACATGACTGTTCAAACTTTCATTCCAATAAATCCATTTGTTTGATCCCTAGACGTGCTACACGATTTCCGGTACCCACTCTATCTCGACCTACAGTGGCCGAATCTGGTTCGGAATATAAAAAATCGACCACCTAAAGCATCTTCTTTTATACCATCTATCAAGTTTCACTCGAATCTGAGCATTTTTGGAAAGTTCCGGTACCCCCCCCCCCCCCCCCCTCTCCCACCAACGCTGTCGGAGCCGGTTCGGGCCCAATCTCTTAATTCCCTGTTCCTGTCCATCAAGTTTTACTGAAATTGGAGCTTAGCCTATCTGCAAGTTTCCAGTACCCTCCCCCCCTACCTTGGCGGAATTCGGCCCGGACGCCAAATAACAAATCTAGGCCGCATAAACTCGGCACTGTCGAATTTGCATCTCATTCGGTCCATCCGTTTGGTTTTTGTGCATGTCAAAAGTCCCCCCACCCCCAATTCCCCTAATCGTGGTCACATATGGTTCAAACGCATGTTTTACATGTCGAGGCCATCGATTCGTATCACCCATAAAGTTTCACTCGAACCAGACCACTCGTTTGCAATTTATAGAAGTCAATTTCCATATTTCTCTTCTCTTGCTCCCCAAAAAATGCTCGGATCTAGGAACGGAAGTTTCCGGGGGTATGTTGTGTCAGGTTCTTAAGTCAAGATAATTCGGGTCGCTAATATGCCTGCAAAGTTTCGTTGTCGTTTTACATTTGGAACTGTTCTAACTCACGACTACCGGAATTGCAGGAAACCCCTCCAACTCCGCCCACAGAGCCCCGAAACCATCTGGCTCCTTCAATTCCATCTAGGCATAATGCTTGTTCCATCCATTAAGTTTCGTCCCAATCCCTCTGCTTTTAGAGTTTCTTGAGTTCCCCCCCCCCTCCATCCCCACAGGTATCGGACCCGACCCGGACGTGACACTGAACGTCCGAGGCGATAGCTCACGAGACAAGTTTCATTCAAATCCGATCACCCGTTCAAAAGTTATTCACGCCACTAGATTCCGGACTCCCCATCCACCCACTCCCCCCACGATGGTCGGGTCGGGGAAACGGCTGTTCTCAAGTCAATATGTTCGGATCCCTGACATACCTGCCAAGTTTCATCGCCCTAGGACATCAGGAAGTATGGCGAACTCGCGGGATCGCTAGAAATCCGGACCCCGACCCCAACTCCCCCACAGTGCCCTGATCCAGTCCGGTTATGCCAATGACGTGTCTAGGACTTGTGCTTGTTTTTTCCACCAAGTTTCATCCAGATCCCTCCACTCTAAGCGTTTCTCAAAATTTCCGGTTCCCTCCTCCAACTCCCCCCAGTGTCATCGGATCCGGCCCGGATTTAAAGTGAGATGTCTGAGACACGAGGTCATCCTAAATGTCAACTTTCATCAAGATCCGATCACCCGTTCGCAAGCTAAAAATACCTAAATTTTGGCTTCACCCTCCCTCCACCCCCCCCCCCCCCCCTCCAGATGGTCGAATTCGGTGATGTGAGGAGGCTGGCAAGATTCCTCAGGGTCGCTTTTCAACACCGAAAATTATGCCTAGAGTAAGTAGGTTACGGTATAGATCTTTGTTCTTTTTTTTGTTTATATTGTTGCCATGGCCTTTTGGCTTTTTTGTGCAATTAAATCTTATCTTATCTATCTTATCTTATCTGGTCGGGTCCCAGACATGCCTGTCAATTTAAATCATCCCAGCACATCAGGAAGCGCGGAACTCGCGGGATCACTACAAATTCGGACTTCTCCCCCCCCAACTCCCCCAAAGTGAGCGGATCCGTTCCGGTTATATCAGCCATGTATCTAGGACTTGTGCTTGTACTTTCCACCAAGTTTCATCCGGATCCCTCCACTCTAAGTGTTTTTCAAGATTTCCGGTTTCCCCCTCCAACTCCCCCCAATGTCACCGGATCCGGCCTGGATTTAAAATGGAGGGTCTGAGACACGAAGTCCTTCCACATATCAAGTTTCATTAAGATCCGATCACCCGTTCGTAAGCTAAAAATATCTCATTTTTCCTATTTTTTCCGGATTCCCCCTCCCTCCATTCCCCTCCAGATGGTCGGATCGGGGAATCGACCATTTCTAATTTAATCCGGTCCAGTTCCTGATATGCCTGCCAAGTTTCATCGTCCTAGCTTATCTGGAAGTGCCCGAACTAGCAAAACCGGGACCGACAGACCGACTGACGGACAGAAATTACAATCGCTATATGGCACTTGAGTAAGCTCAAGTGCCATAAAAACTGGACCATATAGCCTATATACACATTAACTATCTGGCAGTTCAGGGCAGTAGCATAGTCTGCGGTACAGACGATAAAACTGCCCGGAACGACAATCCTCGTCCTGGTGAATAGCCTGCAGGAGTGGGTTTCGAGTCCGATCAAGGCGCGTTACAAAATTAACCAGCGCTTTCCGCCTCATAATATTAAACGACTATATCATTATCTATAAACATCTGGCTAGCACAGAGTAACGTCAATTGCACTGATTTTTAAGACCATTAGGGGCCAATGCACTTCTCGCGCATTATTGTTTTAAGAGACTAACCTTAGAACTCCAGGTCCATTCCTTCCTCGAGACTCTGGAGCATCCGAAGGCCCTGCTCCAGTCCTGGGATAGCTGCATCTCCCAGTCGCAACTGAGGCGCCGACTCATTGCTCGCTTCATCGTTCAAACTGAAGGTGGTTCCGATTTTGAATGGGTCCTCACTGAAATGAATACCTTTATCAAAATCTATGCGACCTTAAGATTCGACTCTAATTTTTACTTGTGTGGCGAACGTGGCTTTGACTTCTAAATCCAAGGAAAATGGACCCGTCTTACCTACAATACTAACGCAACCTAATTCCATATTTACTCCAAATATTTTAAAGCCGGAAACCCCAATTTCGTACGGTACATTCTAACCGTCTAACAAAATCACGCTGATTTTCTCACTTGTCGTGTCTTGTTACCTTCGATGTGTATCACGTTGTAGACGGTTGTCTGCGAGAAGCTGTTCCATCAGAAAGCCGGTTATGTAAATATTTCCCTGGTTTCGCTATAAGTCAACGGGTTTCGGAAGAGGCTTAAAACAGCCAAAACTGTGGGTTATTTGCTGAAACCATTGCCCAGTTTTAAAGTATTCAAATACTTTAAGATACTGTAAGTTGAAGCGTAAATAGTGCGAGGGGTCCTTTAAGAGGATACCGGACGTTGGTCTTTTCAGAATTCCAGTTGAATTGCTTCGGACCCTCAAAGGCCCTCCCTTTCGTCGAATTAGTTGGTTGCTTAGTTTATCTGATATGAATCTTATCACTCTTGGTAATCGACAGGGGTAGGTGGTAGTCAAAGGGATCAGAACATCGTTGGTTTCCGACTCGCACGGCGTCACATTAGTTGTGTTTTTGGTATCGATTCTCATATTTGACGTTTTATCACTACTGAGATGAAGCCATTTCTTCTTTTTTCGCGGTTTTGTCAGAATCAAGAACGGGGAAAGCTTCGCGATCTTGCAGAATCGAGAAACTTCCTCGGTAGTTGATTCTCGATTCTCCTTCTCCGTCCTCCTTTATGACTGGCCAAGAAAGGGCGGATGCTCAACCGGTCAACCCGTATAAGCAGGTACGCGTGGCTAAATTAGTGTTTTTGTCAAAAGCGAGAATGGAGAAGCGACATGAGCAAAACGGCTTTCGATGACTAACTCTCGTTGCCGATGCAGAATCGCCGTGTACCTAGCGGAAGACCGGAAGCGGCACCACATATGTCCCCAACGATCGCCATGATTTGTTGACACAGGATTTGAATTGTTAATTTTGAGTCGTTAGTGAGACGTTTTTTCATTCTTCCTGAGGATCGCTGGCGTGTTTTGGGCTTGGTCATATAGAGTACTGAGAAGCGAGGACCGAGAACTCAGATAAAAAACAACTATTATGAACGATAACTTTATTTACTCCGCCAATGCTCTCCCGAGTGCCTCAACATAGTTCTTGGCACTAATGAGGGTCAAATTGCCAGACTGACTTGATGGCTGATGCTCAAACCCCCAAAAAACCCCCAAAGGTCCTGAGAAAGTACTTTCGTCGGGTGAAGCCCGGCGAAAGTTCACTTGTTTGTCGGCGCGAAGCGCCGGCAAACACAGAAAAAATAAAATTGTGTATGCTTTTTATCAGGCATCGGTCGATTCGTCGGCACATCGGGTTTTCTATATGCAAGAAATAAAATCCTGCAAACGTTTGTCGGGCAAAATACTGAAGAAATCGAATTCTGCATGCTTTTGTCGTGCCTCGGTATCCTCGTCGGCATATCGGGTTATTTTTATACAGAAGGAATCCAGAAGAAATATAAAAAATTAAGTTTTTGTCAGGCCTCGGTCGACTCGTCGGCACATCGGGTTCTTTTTATACGCAAGAAATGAAATCCTTCGAACAGTTGTCAGGCAAAGCACTGGAGAAATCGAATTCTGCATGCTTTTGTCGTGCCTCGGTTCGTCAGCACATATAGGGTTCTTTTTATACATAAGAAATCCAGAAGAAATAGTTTTTTTATGCTTTTGTCGGGCGTCGGTCGACTCGTCGGCACATCGGGTTCTACTTACATGTAAGAAATCAAATTTTGCAAACTTTGTCGGGCGCATCCAGGAAGTTTAAGTTTCATTGGCACAAGGGGTTATTTTTACACGTATGTATCAAGTTCTGTACAGTCTAGTCGAGCAAAACACAGAACAAATCAAATGCTCGATGGTTTTGTCGGGCGTCGGTATTCTCGTCGGCACATCGGGTTCTTTTTACACACACAAAAAAAATAAAATTCTGTAACTTTTTATCGGGCGCATGCCAAAAGTTCAAGTCTCGTCGGTACATCGGCTTCTATTTACGCGTAAAAAATAAAGTTCCTTACAATCTTGTTGGGCAAAACACGAAATCGAATTCTGAATGCTTTTGTCGGGCGTCGGTATTCTTGTCCGCACACCGGGTCTTTTATACGTAAGAAATCAAATTCTGCAAACATTGCAAACACCTGCTTGATCATTCACTCCCACTGTTAAATTCTATAAGTAATTCTCATGACGTTCTTTCGGTCCCGGCTAGACCAACCGGTGGTCGTCCATCGGGTGGTATTTCAACTTTTATCCCTAAACATCTGAGTGCGTCAGTTTTATTGTCTGATTGTTGTTTCATTGCTGTAAGTTTCCACGACTGTGTTTTAATCAACTGTTATTTCCCCACAAATTATAATGATGATATATCGCTTGAAGATTTTAATGCATGCTGTTTCAGACTTGATCTACTCATTTCTCGCGTTAATTCACTTAAATTTTTTTTATCTTGGGTGATCTAAACTGTAATCCATTGGATTACGACGAACGTAGTACTATTTTTAATTCAAGTTTCCCACGATTTAAATTATTATCTAAATCCCAAGATTTCACGTACACTCATTGGTCGGGAAGCACGAGTAATCTTGACCACGTTCTAAGTAACCGCGATTTCCCAACAACCGTGCTTGTAGTAGATGATTTTCCTATAAGGGACCATATGCCTATTTCATTCTCTGTTTCACTACGTATTCCAGTACCCCAGATTTCAAAGAATCATAAAACAGCAAAAGCTAAGTTTTCCCGAATTGTTTGGGATGAATCGTTGAAGCTTGGTTATCAAAGAGAAGTTGATCTTATTGCGGCAAAAATTCAAATCCCTACAGAATTTCCTCTTACGTCTAATATAGAGCTTGAGTTAAATTGTATATATTTTCAGCTAGTTCATTGTTTAAGGGTTTCGGCAAAAAAGGTTTTTAATCCAAAACTGTTGTTGTTGGGACTGAAAAACCTTTTTGGTCGCTTAATTCTTCGCTGGTGGAGAGTAATTATGAGGCTAAGTAAGCTTACGTCAGATGGAAGGCACTCGGTAAACCCCGTGATGGACTTTCCTTCCGGTGGATGAAAGAGAAGAAGGCTATTTTTCCGGCCGAACTTAGGCGACACAATAACTGCCTTATGGAGGAGGCGTCTTGTGATGCTGATCTTGATAAGCTTAAAATTTGGAAAGCGCTACGCAGGTTTAAGCATCTAAGTGAACCACCACCTGATTCTTTCCCGTCTGTTGCTGATTGGGAAACACATTTTAAGTCAACCCTGTCGTCTTCTAACGATTTTCCTTCTGACGTAGCTGAGCTAGACTCTATATTAAGTGACTTTCCTTCTGACCACGTAATTGTACATCAAGATTTACTTTTGGCTCAAAAGAAACTGAAGTTCCAATTATCGCCTGACCATGATGGGCTTTTTTCAAACCATCTCAAGTTTGTATCCCCAACGTTCCTTTTAATTCTTCTTGCTTTTTTTAATTTAATTTTATCGGTAGGTCGTGTTCCTTCATCTTTTAAAACTGGTTTGATTTCACCTATTCTAAAAAATGGAAAGAAGGATTTAAAATCTTGCGGTTCTTATCGACCAATAACCAAGGGTTGTATTACTAGTAAATTTTTTGAAATGTATTTAAAAATATATTTGAAGGCCTTGATGTCGGGTTAAACCAGGTTGAATTTAAAAGGGGTATGGGTTGCGATCACGCGCACGCTACTTTTTCCACTTTAATCAATGATGCGCGAGTGAGCGGACAACCGCTTTATACGCTTCTGATTGACATAAAAGGTGCTTTCGACAATATTTCTCATGCGGCTGCTCTTCTATCCCTTGTGTTCTGTGCGTGCTTCAAGGTCCTGGTACAATGGACTGAACGTTCAAGTGGCAATTCGTTCCCCAAAAATTCTGTCTAATTTAATTTCAGTGGGAAAAGGCGTTAGACAAGGTGGAATTTTATCACCATATATTTTTAAGCATGTTTGGCAGATTGTCTTCGGTCGCTTAAGACTTCTTTAATACACTTTTTGGCATATGCTGTTGATATTGTTATTTTAAGTCGGTCAAAGGAAAAATTAATTGAAAACTTTAACAAAAAAACTTCAAAACTTTTTTCCTTTTTTCACAAAAAAGTCCCCTGCTTAGTTTGTTTATTTTGAGCTTCGTTTTTTTTTTGTTTTTTTTCCGTGTACTTCGTTGTATATTTAGTAGGCTAATTTGTCTTTAACGGTCAGCTGTTTATTAGGATGTAAGTGTGTGTGAGTTTGACTGATATGTTGTTGTTCCTTTTTATACATTACTCTTCAGTTTTGAAGGATTCAAATAAATAATAATAATTTGTCGGTCGCAACTTTTTCCGGAAAAAATACAGATTTAAAAAAAAAATTCGCCGGCGTTGCCTAGTTCAACTTGTTCTGGGTACAGTCGTTGGAAGCTTCGCTTCTTGGCAAACGCTGAAACGAAAAGCCGAATATGTGAAGTTAAATAGCCAAAACTGACACCGGTTTACTCCAGGTCACAGCGTTATTGTCGAAGCTTTGTGCCGAGTTTTGTTCGTACTTTTAACAATTCGTAACTTGTGCGTTTTATCCTATTCTTTTTGTTTTTCTCGTTGACAAATCTTTCTTGTATTAACTGTTTGACTAAAAGATACCATATTTGGGCTATGCCTATGAGAGACTGTATCTGGTTTACATTAAATGATTTGATTTGATTTGAAATATATGAATTTACATCAAAGGAACAATGTCAACTGATGCATTACACTAAATTTTACACAAAATTTCGCCTGAAGCGCATTTTGTAGAATTCCCTATTTGGAAAAATGGTGTATCATTTAGTTTTCCTTTTAGGATAGAAATTCTTGGGGTTTGAAACACGTTAAAAGCCGGAAACTGTATGGTACTACAGCTGAATTTTCCGCAAAAAAAAACAGACTATAAAAATGTTGCCTGCGGCGCTTGGTTTAACTTGCCTTGGTACAGTCGTTGGAAGCTTCGCTTTCCAGCGAAAGTTAAAATGAAAAGCCGAATATGTGAATTTTAAAGTACGAAATTATACCAAAGGAATAACCTCAATTGATGCGTTGTTACAGTTAGTTCACACAAAATTTCGCCTGCGCATTTTGTAGTATTCTTTATCTAGAAGAACAGTGTTTCATTTAGCTTGGCGTTTTAGGACTGAAATTCGCTCAAACACGTTAAAAGCTAGAACTTGTATGGTAGGTATAGCTAAATTTGTCCGGAAAAAAAGGCAGATTTAAAAAATTTCGCCTACGGCGCTTAGTTTAACTTGTTCTTGGTGCAGTCGTTGGAAGCTTCGCTTTTTAGTGAAGGCTAAAATCAAAAGCCAAATATGTGAACTTAAAATACGAAATTACATCAAAGGACTAATCTCAACTGATGCATTACAGTTAGTTTTACCCCGGTTCTATTCTGTGCTGGCGGGAAATCTTTTGTTTTGTCGGCACATTTTTTAGTCCGTCGGCACAAACCGGACGTCCCCCCCCACCCCCCAAAGGTAAAAGGCTAGTGACCCCCTGCTACTCGGTGAAAGGGTACTCTTAAAGAATCTGATTCATGTCGGCGGAGAAGGTGGGAGACACCACTATCTTTTGATGGGTCAGATTTACCTTTGTTTTCTTCTAATCCTAACGGTAGGCAGCATTAGCTGCGTTCGTTGCATTCCGGGCTGTCTCTGGTCTTTTGTCACCGGTGTCTGGTAACTTGGTAACTCTTGTAACTTGTTTTTTGGTTCAACGGTGGGTAGTCAACGGTGAGTGCACAAACGGCCTAAATTCTGATTACTCGAGAAACCCAGCGAATTGACGAAAACTTGCTAACTTCTCGGTAAAGCCGGGCGTCCGAACAGGTTCTGGTTAGTCCGCACTGGTGAGATAAAACCGGACACAGGTTAGTTCAAAAACGGGTTATAAGACTGGTGAGCAGTCACCAGTGGATGCAAAAACGCCCTATAAGAATCACCGGAGACCACCGCTGAGAAATCCCGTGACAAAGAACGCAGTTATTAGCCATAAATTACTTTAACACAATTTACTCTTCAAAGCAAGCTGGCAGTTACTCATAAATTCTTCAGTGATCTCCTGCCGGAGGTCAAAAGAGGTACTAAACCTTCGAGAAGATCGAGTGGCCAGTAAGAGGATTCATACAACTAAGTATATCACCACGTGAACGTTTAAATACAGTAGAGGTAGGTTTATGTGAAGAGTTACTTTTATGTGAACAGTGCAGTTTTGCTAAACGGTACAATGAAGATCGAAAATACCTATTCAGCTGTTTTCAGATGCCCTTAATTACCTACTTTGGCTAACGGATAGTTAGCTTAAGACACAGCAAGTGCATGCAAATCGTAAAGTCCAATGTCAACAAACGTTCACATAAGCATATCTCTACTGTCTGTCGGGAGAGGAAATCATAGGCCAGTTTGACAATTTTTGGGTCTCGGAAGCAGAATATTATTTAGTTAATTTTCAGAATCTCCAAGAAATCAATATAACGAATTTAGTATCATTTACGGCGTTTGTTTGTTGTTGTCCAGTTTGCATCCTTTCTTCTTCGGACTTGCTTGAATTAACAAGAAAAAGCAGAAAAGAAAATACTAAAAGAAATCGATAATGCTAGTAATTAGTTTGATTTTTCTGCACATTTTCCATATACCTGCTAAAAAAAAATTTGATAGATCCATAAGGGCGATTCTGGCGGTCTGGAAAGCTCCGAGAGCTTATGCGCCGGCTGTTTTTGTGACTTCGGCTAAAACTCGCTTCGCTTTCCAGAGCTATTCTGGCACTCCGCTAGTTTCCGGCAGCACTTGGAAAGCCAATCCACTTCTGGAGTGGAAAGTGATTTCGGCAAGTCATCGAGAAGCTGTACAGGTGCAACTGAGCCGCAACGACTTTCCGTTTGTTCTTGCGCTCGGCGGATTTTCGCCTTGCGTTTCGGAAAGCGAATCCAATAGATCGCCTATAGTCTAACTATGTTCCCAACCTCGCCATGTCGGGTGTTTCCGAACCGCACCACTAGATGACCCGGCGGTCGGATCGAGTCGTGCTTCACCGTGGGTCTTGGGTGGGGGTATTCTAGACGTTGCAACTGCTAAAAAGCTTACGATGCAACTCCTTTAAGTAAGTAAACAGTCGTCATTGTATGCGGTTAAGGAACCTCCAACTAACAACTGAGCTGATTGACAATACCATGGCGCAGGTAACAGATCTACACTAGGCCATCAGATGACAGAACATTAAATGACGCGAAGCAAATTATTTCCGGCTGTCACCGGATTCGCTCGGCAAATTTTTTGAATGCAATTAGCTTTACAGTATACAGTGAAAGATAGCGAAAAAATCATCGAACCTTGAATCCAGCTGTGGGTCGTCCGGAACTCCAAACCCGCCGTAGATTTGATTCACTTTCCTCTCACAGTCTTGTTTGAGCGATGTGCACTTCTGAACGAGTTTCCGACGATAACCGGAAATGCGATTCCGGTAGAAGGTGTCCAATTCTCGGATACCAGGTACGTTGAGCTCAAACAGTGTTCGCTCCAAGGGGTCCTGAAATGACAAGTAATTCTTTTAAGAACGAGAACACTTCAAAACATAACAGAATCATTGAACATTTTTACATTCTTTAAATGCACTTTAAACTGGTGACATAAAATTTTGACATGTACGGATTTGACCAAACGATGCCGGAAATTGAAGAACGTTAAAGTTTTGCATTTTACTAAGTATTTGTAACTCCTCCCTACAAACAAGAACATGATTGTCATATAAGAAATTCAGCACTTCTTCTTACCCGCAATCCAACATCTCATAAAATTTTAACTTTAAACAAATTCTCCGGTTTTGACAAAAAGTTCGAAAAAAGTTCGAAAAAAAGTTCGAAACAGATGATCCCTCTGCGGCTGTACTAACGACTACACAGAGAATGAAAAAACTGAATTTGATGTTTTAGTTTTATGACTTAAATTATTTTGTTTGTCACAGTAGTGTACTTTTGGGGATCTCAACAAGTCAGTGGCTGGATCCGTGTGAGGATCGTTAGTCAAAGTACAGGTCAAGTACGTAGTGTAGGCTTCGTAGCAGTATAGATAGGAGGGGGGGGGAGGTAGTTTCAAATAAAGGGGCAAAATTATAGTTTCTACAGCTATTGAGATAGTTGATATAAGGGTAATGAGATATTCTGAATTCATGTCTGAAACTTCCTTTGTCGCTGGAAAAATATTTCACCCGAAATCCGGCCAAAATCGGAAATTTAGCTTATAAAGTTTTTTTCTGGATTACAGATTCTTTTAAGTCTAATTTTCAAAGTTGACTTTTTACCTAAAACTGTTTGGTAAGCCAAAAATTAACCAAAGAAGCTCTTTTTACCGAAAATCCGGTTGATATGCCTATCCCGTCATTCTCCAAATTCTTCACATACAACTTTCCCATATGTGTCATGTATTCCGCAGTGACATCCACCAGCACATCCAGAGGTATCTGATGAGAATCTGCAAAATAAGAACAGCTCAACCAAATCATCCAAACAACACGCCTTACCTTCCTTACTTTCCCAGCAGCCAAGTTCAATTCTTCCCTTTTGTTAGCTCTCCTTTATAGCCATCTTCAACAATGGATTGCTTAGTTAAACGATCAGTTTTCTTCATTTTCATCACGGCCAGCCCGGAAGCTACAGTAAACCTCAGCTCTTCCGTACGGAAATGATAATACTGTTGAAAATCTGGCAGGAATTCAGTCCAGAGCCAAACCCTGACAATAAGCTTCAAGCACAAATACTCCTTCAGCCTAAGCTGACTGCGAATCATACTTGACGATGCAAAACGGATAAGTCACCTACATTTTATTAGAGCTATATTTCGGCACTTCTTGGCAAGGATCCAAGGACAGGCTGATGCGAAAAGGCCTAGGTTTAGGAGAGGGAGAACCCCTATTTTTCAAAGATCTTCCTCTTCTTCCTTTCTTATTTTAGCAGTGTAAAACTCATTGAAGGACAAGCAGCTGACTGAAAGGTCTTCAGTGACAGATTGCTAAAAAATTGACTTTTTAGTATAGTTGTCGCATTTAACTAGCAGCCGTTTAGCATGATTTTTGTTTGTGCTGTTGTAATACATCATACAAAGGTAATACAGCATACGCTAGTGACTATATTTCCTTCTGAAGTTGGCCTTACAACAGTCCAATAGAATTGGTCTCTCCCCCCCCCCTCGCCTCATCAGCGTCCATCTCAAATAGATACTACAATAGATTTAGACTCGTTCATTTGTTAATTATTGTGGTATTAACCCCTATGTAACGGGCCATGGAGCTTTGTAGGGGTCGAAATTTATTTTGTTCCTTTATTTTGATTTTAATAAAACTGAACTGAACTGAACTGATCAATAAGTCAATAAACAGAAAAGAGAACCTTTCGATTTTTGAACAGAAGGGTAGTGCAAAACTGTCATCCTCAGAGAGGTTCGCACCTTCTTTTATCCCAAGCAGGGGGCTCGATTAACGTCTGTGATGGTGAGCATTAATTGCGTTTAACAGATACCATGGTATCTGATGCACGGTCTAAAGTGGTTTTTGTAGTTACTGAGTATCTGGCCAGTTACCGTGGTATCTCATATTTATATTCCACTGTTCCGACCCTAAACTGACCATGGTATCTGAAACAGTCATCTCACTTTCATCCTCACCACCAAAAGAGCCTAGGTTTTGTCAAATTGGTGGGAAAGAAGTTTGGAACTTGTGGTGTGAATGGATATACGTATTTCTTTTGGGATGGCCTCTAAAAACACAAATTCTTCAATTGTCGTTTCAGCAAAGCAACCGTAGTATCAGATATCACGGTAACTACTAAATGACAAAATGCATTCTCAGTTCCCGTCGTATCAGATACCATGGTATCTGCATCAACGCAGCTATTTTGGGGGACTAACAGGAACCAAGAACAAATAAGCAAAAGAACCTTCGTCTCCGATCTCTGTAATACGACCATGCGCAGTTGAATAGATTCCCGACGCCCTGTCCGATGCAAACGAGCGGAGTTTAGGAGCTATGCAGAACTTCACAATTCGTTACCTCTTAAAACAGCTCATAGCAGTAGTGCCCCGGAGAAGAAAAGTCGAAAGTAAGCGACTATTGGCACACTGTAAAAAGTTTCTCCGAGAAAGGATTAAAGTTAACTGTAGTATTTGCTACTGGGATTAGTGGGATTAAAGTTAACTGTAGTATTTGCTACTGGGATTAGTCTTATCTTTGGAAATAATCTTATCTCAGTACAGACAATATTAATCCCAATAGCAATACTGCAAGATTTGTATGGCACTTGCAGCTTCGCTCAAGTGCCATATTCCGATCACTTTTCGGTCTGTCGGTCGATCCACTGTTCTCGAATTATTATTATTATTATTATTATTATTTATTTGAATCCTTCAAAACTGAAGAGTAATGTATAAAAAGGAACAACAACATGTCAGTCAAACTCACACACACTTACATACTAATAAACAGCTGACCGTTAAAGTTTAAGTGAAAAGCAAACTTATTTTTGTATCATTTAGTTGAATACACTGAGTTATTTGTATTCTGCTAAGAGATTTTTTGATTTTCCACTATCTGCTCTCGTAGTGAGGTTCAGAGTATCTACGGCTGTCCCCACAGCGTAAATTCTACTATGACGCGGAACATTTGAATCGGCACACAGACGCGGCTTTTCAGTGGGCGGTGATAAGCTTGGTGAAGGCTGCTTAGTGCCTGAACAAAAAAATGTTCATAAAACTTTTTCGTCAAGCATGCGACACAGGTAGTACCAGAAATCTGGCTGGGAAATTCCACTATTTGAAAATTGGTTATTCGTGAATAGTGGAGCAACAAAGTAACGCATTTTCATCGGGTCTTCAAGCCTCTCTAAGTGAATAAGTGAGGGGTAACAAGACTGTCCCTTCTCTGCCCTTTTCAGTTAAACTTTAAAGACAATTTAGCCTACTAAATATAGAATGAAGTACATGAAAAAAAAAATAAAAAAAGAGCTCAAAATAAACAAACTAAGCAGGGGACTTTTTTGTGAAAAAAGGAAAAAGGTTGTGATGAAGAAGAATGTTGTCAGCCTTTTTATGAAAGTTCTGAATTTTACCATTTAAAGTTTCCAAAGGATTCTTCACTTTAAAATTCGAAGTTAGGAAAGAGTTACTCGCAGAAATCGGGAAGCCAAGAAGGAATTTAGAGAATTTATAATAAGTAACTTTTAGTGCAGAAAGTTCAGAAGGACGGAAAGAAGAAAAGAAAGCAGACGGAAAAAGAATGTGAGGAAGTGCAACAGCCGTATAAATAGAACCAAGAACATCTCTGCGATACATCCCTCGTAAACGAATAACAGCACCGAATGCTCTTCTTATTTTATCTTGCACATGTTGAATAAGGATAAGTTTCCAATCTCGGGTATTAGATGAGTAAGGGATTCCAAGATACATAACTTTCTCAACAGGGCTGAAAACAATCCCCCCACCACAATCCAGAGGGGAATTCTGTGTGGGCAAACTACTAATCACAAAATAATTACACTTTTCAGAACTAATTATTAGACCCTTCTGCCCCAATTTAGACACTAGAATGTTAAAGTTTTCAATTAATTTTTCCTTTGACCGACTTAAAATAATAATATCATCAGCATATGCTAAAAACGTTACATCACGTGCAAAATGCATTAAAGAAGTCTTAAGCGACCGAAGACAATCTGCCAAACATGCATTAAAAATATATGGTGATAAAATTCCACCTTGTCTAACGCCTTTTCCCACTGAAATTAAATTAGACAGAATTTTTGGGGAACGAATTGCCACTTGAACGTTCAGTCCATTGTACCAGGACCTTAAAGCACGCACAACAGAACGGGGAATACCATTATACACAAGGGATAGAAGAGCAGCCGCATGAGAAATATTGTCGAAAGCACCTTTTATATCAATCAGAAGCGTATAAAGTGGTTGTCCGCTCACTCGCGCATCATTGATTAAAGTGGAAAAAGTAGCGTGCGCGTGATCGCAACCCATACCCCTTTTAAATCCAACCTGGTTTAACCCGACATCAAGGCCTTCAAACATATTTTTAAAACACATTTCAAAAAGTTTACTAATAATACAACCCTTGGTTATTGGTCGATAAGAACCGCAAGATTTTAAATCCTTCTTTCCATTTTTTAGAATAGGGGAAATCAAACCAGTTTTAAAAGATGAAGGAACACGACCTACCGATAAAATTAAATTAAAAAAAGCAAGAAAAGTTAAAAGGAACGTTGGGGATACAAACTTGAGATGGTTTGAAAAAAGCCCATCATGGTCAGGCGATAATTGGAACTTAAGTTTCTTTTGAGCCAAAAGTAAATCTTGATGTACAATTACGTGGTCAGAAGGAAAGTCACTTAATATAGAGTCTAGCTCAGTTACGTCAGATGGAAAATCGTTAGACGAAGACAGGGTGGACTTAAAATGTGTTTCCCAATCAGCAACAGACGGGAAAGAATCAGGTGGTGGTTCACTTAGATGCTTAGACCTACGTAGCGCTTTCCAAATTTTAAGCTTATCAAGATCAGCATCCTCCATAAGGCAGTTATTGTGTTGCCTAAGTTCGGCCTGAAAAATAGCCTTCTTCTCTTTCATCCACCGGAAGGAAAGTCCATCACGGGGTTTACCGAGTGCCTTCCATCTGACGTAAGCTAACTTAGCCTCATAATTACTCTCTACCAGCGAAGAATTAAGCGACCAAAAAGGTTTTTCAGTCCCAACAACAACAGTTTTGGATTGAAAAACCTTTTTTGCCGAAACCCTTAAACAATGAACTAGCTGAAAATATATACAATTTAACTCAAGCTCTATATTAGACGTAAGAGGAAATTCTGTAGGGATTTGAATTTTTGCCGCAATAAGATCAACTTCTCTTTGATAATGAAGCTTCAACGACTCATCCCAAACCATTCGGGAAAACTTAGCTTTTGCTGTTTTATGATTCTTTGAAAACTGGGGTCCTGAAATACGTAGTGAAACAGAAAATGAAATAGGCATATGGTCGCTTATAGGAAAATCATCTACTACAAGCACGGTTGTTGGGAAATCGCGGTTACTTAGAACGTGGTCAAGATTACTCGTGCTTCCCGACCAATGAGTGTACGTGAAATCTTGGGATTTAGATAATAATTTAAATCGTGGGAAACATGAATTAAAAATAGTACTACGTTCGTCATGATCCAATGGATTACAGTTTAGATCACCCAAGATAAAAATATTTTTAAGTGAATTAAGGCGAGAAATGAGTCGATCAAGTCTGAAACAGCATGCATTAAAATCTTCAAGCGATATATCATCATTATAATTTGTCGGGAAATAACAGTTGATTAAAACACAATCGTGGAAACTTACAGCAATGAAACAACAATCAGAAAATAAAACTGACGCACTCAGATGTTTAGGGATAAAAGTTGAAATACCACCCGATGGACGACCACCGGTTGGTCTAGCCGGGACCGAAAGAACGTCATGAGAATTACTTATAGAATTTAACAGTGGGAGTGAATGATCAAGCAGGTGGTGTTCCTGCAAACAAAGTACGGACTGATTATCACAAAGAAACTGGCTAAGGATGGGGAGTTTTCCGGAAACTCCATTCGAATTAAAAGAAACGACATTTAAATAAGTAGCCATAATACTATTTCAGGTTTTTACGCACAACTGGGCAAGAAAAACTGAATGAAGGGTGGCTGCTCGACTGGCAATGGGCACGCAACCGGGTTAGAACAAGGGCTCTCCCTGGAGCTTGAGTGAGGCCCGGCACAACGAGCACAAACCGGAACGGGTGCCATGCATTGTTTTTCCACATGATCAAAACCCTGACATTTAAAGCAGCGCCTTGGGAGCTTTCTATCCTTATTCACACGAAACAGTTCATACCCAATCTTTAAACCATGAACAATATAAAACTTCAGGAATGCTTCTGACTTGAAACAAGCTTTGATAGTTGGAGACTTTCCGAAACGAGCGAAGCTAACCACTCCTTCAAAATCACAAGCAAGGTTTTCAATTTCTAGGGACGGATCAACGCCTCGAATGATACCATACCAGACATTTTTCTTGCTCGAAACGTTACAATCTGGAAAGCTGCTCTTAAGGCTGGCAGAAAAACTTTCGGCACTAGCAGAATTCACGCTCACTACAATTGCATCTTTGTTTGCACTCACTTTTTGAATTCCCTTGGAGGCGAGCTTATCAAACTCCTTTTTCCGAGAGATTGGGTTGTTGAGGGAGCTTGGAAAGTTCGAGATCGTAAAGACCTCTGCAGTGTCAGCTGGAGGGGGGAGGGGGGGCCACTCGGAGACAGATGTAGGTGTCGCATGCGACGTCATGTTTGATGCTGGTATCCCTCCTTTTGCAAGAGCCGTCTCAATTCTTTGCAATGATGACAAGGAAATTTCCATTTTACGATTGCAGTCACTCATTAAACGGTCTAAACGAACCGAAACGTCGGATTTCAGAATAGGAATCTCTCTAGGAGACCGAGGAACTATGATCGGCCAAACGAAAGATTTAGCATCAAGTTCACAGATCATTTTAACTATATCAACTGCAGTGTTGTGCGAGGTTGCCTCTTCTTTCCAAAATTTTTCCCGAACTGCCCAAAAATGTCCATAAGAGAAGTTTGGTGCTTTTAAGCGAGTCAAATGGGTACGACTTTGCCATTACATCTGAAATTTCATCACTCAAAATACCGGATGCAAATGCCTCACGAGCAAAGAATAGGGACGAATTCACGACCACGTGCGAAATTTCGGTTTCGCGAATATTAGTCTTTGTAAAGTCTGAAAGATCGCATGAAGATTGAGCCACTAGCCCCTCGCTAATCCCAGGTTGAGACGCGACTCCGGCAGCATGGCAACGACACTGGACCGATGTGGGCATTTCATACTGAAATGAATCGCTGATCCAGCCCCCCATCTGAACTTCCATCAAAACTAATTGTTAATGGGGAAACTGTAACGGGACCAGAAAACGTTGCAACTGCATTGGGAGCGTTTTTTGCAGAGGTGGGCAAAAAAACAGCAGATTCTGTTGGAAATCCCGCTAAGAGTTTTAAAGATTACCTTGGTCCGGCATGCACTAAATCAATGGCAGTCGCACCTGTCTTTCCATCTGAAATTCTGCTAATCATACGAAATCTAAGAGGCAATTCTGCTTCTGGATTCGACCGAGTACACACTAAAGTGTTGAAAGCAGTTGCTCCGTCAATCATAGAACCTCTTACTTACTTGATAAATTTGTCATTGCAAAAGGGTACTTTCCAAGAACTGCTAAAGAAAGCAAGAATAATTCCACTGCACAAAGGAGGTTCTCGAGTTGATCCGGCTAATTACAGACCCATCTCGATTCTTTCAGTTTTTTCAAAAGTTTTTGAGAAACCTATGCAACAGCAGCTACTCCAGTTTCTCGAGAAGAAAGGGTTTCTTAATAATCGCCAGTTTGGGTTCAGACCAGGGCACTCCACCCAAGATGCACTAACGGCCTTGAGTTTATGGATAAACAAAGCTCTGGATTCTGGCCTACTACCTGCAGCGGTTCTGCTTGACATCAGAAAAGCATTTGATAGTATGTACCATTCAATTCTTCTCGGGAAACTGGAGCACATAGGAATAAGAGGCGAAGCTCTGGATTGGTTCGGATCGTATCTGAGGGACCGCAGGATTTATATGGGAGAAGATCCAGGAAACGATGTACTCGTCAACTGTGGTGTCCCCCAGGGCTCAATATTAGGACCACTGCTATTCCTGATCCATGTTAACGATATGAGTCGAGTGCTAAACCCGGAACGCACAAATCCTCGCTGCTGTAAGCTATGCTACGTTCAGGATTCTTTCCAGCCCGAAGATGACGATGATGAGCTCGTGGCTTTCGCCGATGATACTACGCTTGGCTGCTGTGAAACGGATAAGACAAAGCTCATGTCTAAACTGAGGGATATTTTGGAGGAGACATATCTCTGGATGGATGCTAACCGACTTGTTATTAATCTTGATAAATCTTGCGTTTTATTGTTTTCTCGGGTCGGAAGTGTCCAGCCAGAGATATGTGGTATCCAAACATCAAGAGGTCTGATCAGTCGGCCAGAAAAGCGCTTCACAAAATACCTGGGAGTCCTCCTTGACGAGAACCTGTCATTCCTCCATCACATCCAAGCAGTAGAGCTGAAGCTATCCCGAAATCTCGGAATAATAAAAAAACTGAAGAACACCTTGCCGCAGAAAACACTGGTCCTCCTGTACAACGCTCTTATAAAACCCCATATACAGTATTGTGCAATGATCTGGCAATCGACCTTCAAATCTCACCTGCGAAAACTGAGCTCGATTCACAAACGATGTCTGATAATAGTTGGAAAAAATGAAGAGTACTTGTCACTGGAGTCGCTGCATCAACTGTCATGCTTGACCTTTGTTTTTAAGTTTTTAGCTGGTGAGCTGCCATCTTCATTCAAAACATTGTTTCGACCTATCTCGGACCAGCATAATCGGACCCGATCATCATCAAACCTGCAAATACCCTTCACCCCGACTGTACGATCAGATTTTGCCCCAAACATAACATGTGCAAAAATATGGAACCGGATCCCAGATGAGCTGAGAGGTAGGAGCTCTCTTGCGTCATTTAAAAAAAAAGTAAAAAATTATTTATTAGCATTACAGAAGAATAATTAAATAAGGTCTGATAAAATAAAAATAAAAAAATTATGCTTAAGAATAAATAATAATAACATTTTTTTATTTTTTTTATGATGGGGTGGCTTCCCCGGGGGCAAGGTGCAGGAAGGTAATTGGTAAGTTTTTTTGTTTTGTTTTTTGAGAGGCAAGGTTGTGTCTGAGAGCAGGAGCAGTGACCATTCTGCGTATTATGTTTAAAATGTAATGATTGTGGTTCTCGGCGTCCAGAAATGGACTGAGTGTTTTGTTTATGTATGATTTATTTTGTATTGTTAATAAACCCATTGAACTTGAACTTGAACTTGCATGTGAATTACTCTGATCAACGCAATTAGGGACAAGAGGGGATTTAAGCTCCACTGAAGTTGAGGTGCTTCGGCTACAATTAGGGAGACGGGAAACAGGATCCGGAGTGTCAGAGAGAAGGTTAGACTTAAGTAAACTGATCTCTTGACGGAGTTGACTTATAGTTATGTCCTTCGACGCACAATCTTCGGCAGAAGACTCTAGTTTATCCTTCAGGGCGCTTATGGTCAAAAGTTTTTTGTCACACTCAGTACAGGCTAGGCGAGAATTCTCTTCTAAAGTCTGCCGTTGGGTGGCTGGAGCAGCTACTGAACATTTCACGCAGCTCCAGTTGGGGGATTGGACACGTTCGGCAAGTGATAACCCAACACAACTTGGGTGGAACCAAGTGGGACATACAGAACACTGGAACGTCCCACTAGTGCAATTCCTGTAGCACTCCCCACAGGGATATTTGGCTGCTGCCATAATTGGAGAACAAAGCACGATGCTGGGCGCTAGGGCTATGGGTTGAGGGCTACCTCAAACCGCATCCCCCCGTCACGATCTGTGTAAATATTCTTACTAGAGAAAACTCTACCTGGAGCGGAGGCTCTAAATTTATATCCAAATCCAGATAAAACAATAGTTCATGCGCACTAAGTCAGATCAGGTACAAGTAGCTCTCGCGCAGCACCTCTCCGCTCACAGGACAAATCGAGATTAGGTCACTTCCAGAAGTGCTAGGACCATGAAACTTGGCAGGCATATCAAGGACCCGACCAAACTAACTTGGAAATAGTCATCTGCCCGATCCGACCATCGTGGGGGGAGGTGACGGCGGAATCCGGAATGTAGGGGCATGCATAACTTTCGAACAGGTGACCGATCTTATTGAAACTTGATATCTGGAAAGACGTCATGTCTCAGATGTCCCATTTCAAGCCCGGGAAGAATCCGATGAATGTGTGGGATGAGTCGGAGGGGGGAAGCGGAAATCTTGTGTCACGCTTAGGTTAGAGCGATCGGGATGAAACTTCGTGGGAAGAACAGCACAAGCCCTAGGTACATCGTTGGCAGAATTGGACCGGGTTCGTGAACTGTGGGGGGGGGTTGGAGGGGGGTTCCGGAATTCCGGTGATCCGGAGTTAAGTTACTTCCAGGTGCGCTAGGACAGTGAAACTTGGCAGGCAAATCAGGGACCCGACCAGATTGACCTGGAAATACTGAACTTCCCGATCTGACCATCGTGGGGGGAGTGGAGGGAGGGGGAATCCGGAATCTTGAGGTATGTATAACTTCCAAATGGGTGATCCGATCATAATGAAACTTGACATTTAGAACGGTTTCGAGTCCGGACCGGATCCGATGAATGTGGGGGGGGGGGTCGGAAGGGGAACCGGAAACCTTGTGACATGTTTGGAGTGGAGCGATTGGAATGAAACTTGATGGGAAGAACAAGCCCGAATTACATCAGAGAAAGAACCGGACCGAATTCGGGCACTGTGGAGGAGATGAAGGGGGGGGGGGTGCAGAATTCTGGTGATCGCCAGTTAAGGTACTTCCAGACGTGCTAGGATGATGAAACTTCGCTTGAATCGCTTGTCATTACTGACAAGATTGGCTTAGAAATAGTCAGTTCCCTGATCCGCCCATCGTGGTGAGGATTGGAGGGTGGGGGAATCCTGAATCTTGAGGTATGTATAACTTTTGAACGGGTGATCGGATCTTCATGAAACTTGATATTTGGAAAGACCTCGTGTATCAAATGTCCTATTTAAAGTCCGGATGTAATCCGATGAACGTTGGGGGGTCGGGGCGGAGGGGAGAGCCGGAAGTCTTGTGACACGCTTAGAGTGGAGCGATGGGATGAAACTTGGTTGGAAGAACAAGCACAAGCCCTAGATACATCAGTGACAGAACCGGACCGGGTTCGGGCCTGTGATGGGAGCTGGAGGGGGGTCCGGAATTCCGGTGATCGCGACTTAAGGTACCTCCAGAAGTGCTAGGACGATGAAACTTGGCTTGGAAATTAGACGATTGACAACATTGACTCCGAAATTGTCAGTTCCCAGATCCGACCATCCCTTAAAGTACTAATTCTAACCGCAAACTACAAAAACTACTTTTAAGCAAAATATACATTTTCGTGATGTCTATGAACCCATGGTCATTTTTGCCTCAAAGGTTTTGCTTACAACTTAATTCCTCAAAGTACAAACAATGCTTTTGATCAAAATATACATTTTCGTGCTCCCGATGAGCTCATCATAATTTTTTCTTCAAGACTTTTGATTACAGATGAATATCTGGTGCCCTTAAAGTGCGCATCATCACAGCAAAATGCATTACCAAACCATACATTCTCGTTATTTCTAGGGAGGGATCCGACCCATCATCATGTAACGAATTAACATCTAACGAAACAAGATATTTTGTCGTCAGCATTCTCTCGTTTCTGTTTCGTTAGAGGCGAGCTCAGTCTCCAGAGCTTGTCCTTATTAGTCATTAAATTATGACTCAACCCACTCTCTCTCCACAGATTCTTTCCATTGGCAGTTCAATCCACTCTGCCGTTAGAAGTTCGTTCGTTAGAGGCTATGTGTTCCTCTCTCGAAGTCGTTAAAGGTTTTGCACATTAATGGTTTTGTTAGAGATTCTTTCAATCCACTCTGCCGATAGAAGTTCGTTTATTACAGGCTATCTGTCCCTCACTCGAAGTCTTAAGAGGTTGGCACATTAATGGTTAGAGAAACCTCTGGAGGAAGTTAGTATAAATAATCAGGCATTGAGAAAGAGAGAAGAGTCAGTATTTAGAAGTCAGTACTGAGACAGTCAGTATTTGGCAGTGTCAGTGAGTTGTAGACTATCAGTTGGATTACAGATGTTTATATTGTATGGAGAATTTCACCATCAAAAGTAAGTGTGTTTTCTAACACATGGTTTGTTGAATGTAGGACCTAGGGCAAACCGTCCAAGCTCCCCCCTCCACAGCTACCAACAAACCTTCTAGACTCTTAATATAACAATCATTCGTATCTCAAGGATTTTGCTTACAAATGATCACAACAAATTCACGAACTGACGAATTCCTACTTTCATCCTCTGACCCAGCCTTGCAAGTGCCATATGAGCTTCCAGCTCTTATTTTGTACAGTGTAGTTCAAAACTGTGACTTCACTGCATAGGCGGGCCATCTTTTTCTCTCAATGCGCAGCGGCTAAGAGGGAAGTAGACGACGTTAAAAGCTCGTAGACGGCTCTAGCTCTACTCAGTTTTGTTGGGGTATCCATAGTCGGTGCATAGGACCAAAGATGGAGGTTCTATTAGCTTACCTGTTCTTGCAGGAACTGAAGCGCATGGCGGCTCTGAACCAAATTTTCTTACAACTATTTTTTTCTCATTCTCGTCCAGACAGACGATCAGTGTCAGGCGATCGTGGATTTTAATTCTTCCCAGGATTTCGGCATTATCAAGAAGTTTCTCAAGGAAAAAGTTGAGCCAACGGAAAGTAATTTCGTATTTGCCTTCCAGCTCCAAACATCATCTTAAAGTCACCAGAAAAAGTATTTGGCTTAACCCTACTTACTTGTAAACCCTCCAATCGCTGCTTGCAGGCAGATAGCTTTCTTCAGAAGTTGCTGAG
Source organism: Branchinecta lynchi (assembly GCA_023053575.1). NCBI lineage: Eukaryota > Metazoa > Arthropoda > Branchiopoda > Anostraca > Branchinectidae > Branchinecta > Branchinecta lynchi. Next base: position 12,781,100 of record JAKZAP010000009.1, on the reverse strand, counting down.
CAGTGTCTTTATCCAGTTTGTTTTTGTCTGGATTCTTGACAGAAACTTTTTCCGGTGATCGGATTTCAAGATCGGGGATTGGAGGAATTTCTTCAAGATCCTGTAAATAGCAGAACTGAGTTTAAGCAAGGGCTCATTATCAACCGTGTAAGCCGAATAGCTTATAGTTAGAAAAGGCAGTCACAATATTGTTTTTGTCGGGGTTCTTGACAGAAACTTTTTCCCAGTGCAATTGCAGTTTCGTTTCTTCCGTTTCCAACGTTGTCGCTGACGTTCGACAGCCTGACGAGGACCTTTTTCAACTGGGCCGAAATATCGCTGCTTACGTAGCTGACGTTTCCGTTTGTATCCATTGTATGAATATACAGCCGTAATATTTATTCACAACTGTTATCAGACGAAGTATAAATTCATCCAGACTATTTATGAAATAGTTTCCGAGATAGATGCTGGTATAGAACTATATAGTAATTCGTGGAATTCTAGGTGTCCGGATGGAGTACGTTTTTGTCCTCTTTGCCATCTTGATGGGGATGGTGTGGATCATTTTCTTTTCAGGTGCCAGGGGCTTTCGCACTTAAGGGGTTCACGAATGTACACAATCTTTTCGAACCTTGATTAGGGTACGCGGTACGGAAAAGGTTGGGACCCACTGTTGTAGAGCAAGGTAACCGTCCTGTTCAGTTAAAAACGTCATGATTCAAGAAGAACCAGAAATGACTTCCAAACAGGACTAGTGAAACAAAAACTTTGGAATCTTCAGCCTCATCTTCAGCAGGATAGCCTCAGTCCCATTTGTGCTTTTCTACATTTCCTAGTCCTACAATCCACTATCAGCCATGATGGGCTTATCATCACCCATGTAGATCCGGTTTTTACACTTGCCAATAATGGGTAGTCTACAGTGGCCTATCAGTTTTGGTGTGTCAAAGTTGGAATACTTACAAAAGAAGATAAGCCAATATCTTTTGTTTTGAGCCAGCCTTCTTGAAGCTCAATCCATTTCTGCAACTGAAGTATGTGTGCATGCTCAGGATGGATTTTCAATATTTGACGAAGGTCTCTAAAGATAATAAACAGAACCATGTATAAGCATTATTTTAATAACATGTCATATATGAAGCTGAGGAAGGGAAACAAACAAGACCAAAGGTTTCGATGGGATCCTGAGAATTCAATATTTGATCCAGACAGTTCGGTCTTGTTTTCGCCAGATCCAGTCTTCACCAGACTCCTTTAACATTTGTAATATCAAAATTCAGAAACAGATTGAGGCCAAATAGCTAATCATCTGAGAAAACCAAGTTCAGATATGGATTCAGCATGTGTGTTTACCCCTTTAAGTCATATCTATTTTGACGAAAACTTCCTGCCGTACTTCTGCCAATTTTCCGGTTTCGGCCAAATTCCGGAACTACTTGTTGGCGAAAAAAGAAAGCTAAAATACGAATTCGGCGTATCTTCTTTCCCCGGTATCGAACATCTAATCAACTTAAAATTAAAATTTAATTTTTAACGAATGTTCCGGTTCCAGCCCGATTCCGGGCGAACTATATGTCCTGGTAAAAAATGATCGTCATATACGGATTCAGCATCTCTTCTTACCCTTTAATTGGATATCTGATCAACTACAAATAAAACTTTTACTTTTAACAGATTTTCCGGATTTGGACGGATTCCGGACGAACCACTTGTCCGGGTAGAAATGATTTTCCCATTAAGTGCTCAGCATGTCTTCTTACCCCTAAATCGAACATCTAATCAACATAAAATAAAGCTTTTTGCTTTTAACAAACTTTCCGGTTTTCATCATTGTGTTCAGCATATCTTCTTACCCCATAATCACATTAGCTGTTTAAAAATATTTTGTTTGCCCCTTAATTTGAACCGCCTTCCCCACCCCTAAATGTAGGGCTACAGAGCCCATCTACGAACTTGACCTTACACTTGACCCAAAGAATCCTCACACCAAGTTTCATCAAAATATCTCATTCCCTTCGACAGTTACTGTGCTCACAAACGGAGGGATAGACGGACGGACGGACAATTTCTGCGATGTCATAGGTATCCCTCCACTTACGTTTTGGGATCCGAAACAGGGAGGGAAAAGGATGCAATGACATTCTTTATTTTTTCTACAATCCACATAAGGGGATTTAAAAATGTTTGTTGAAAAAAGGCAGATTTTAAAATAAGTGCAGATTCAACATACTTTGGCTGTTTCCACCATCCCTTCATAAACAAGACCAAAGGTTTTGATATGGGATCCCAAAGGGGAATATCTTTATTATTCAGATAGTCAGGTCTACCAGATGTTGAGTCTTTGCTGAACCCACGAACATCTGATATCATTCTAAATTCTAAAGTCCGGTCTCCGCCTCCCGGAACTTCCGGAATCTGGGCTTCCAGATTATTCTTTGACGTCTTCTGTAAATTGCATCTGGAATATGAACCGGTCCAAACATATATCAAAATAATCCGTAAAAAAGGGGCTTTTGAACTTCCAGATTTCCATAATTTTTAAGTATCGCAGAAAAAATTAAAAAAAACTCGGAAAATCTGGGAACCCAGATCCCGGAAGGTGAAGACTAACCTTAACAGACCACTAAACAACACCCACTAAGTCATACTTTCCAGCTAAAAGCATATCAAACAATCAGGCTCATTAAAAAAAATTGTGTTTTGACTAGATTCCAACAGGACTATCCATCCGAGGCGAGAATAAGCAGTATTTCCTGATTCACCATGTCTTTTTCGTGAACATAAGGCTAGTATTTAGATTCAACATATATTGCTAGATCATTATCGGTGCTTCAACTGACTTTAAATAAATAAGCTTTACTCCTACCAAATTTACGGTTTTGCCAGCTTCCGACCATCTACTTGTCTGGCGGGAATATGAAGTTCAAATGTAGATTCAAGATGTATTCTTACTTCTAAATGGACACTCTAATCGACCAGCTTTTACCTGTAAGCAACTTCAGATATGACATTCTTACCAATGTTCCGGTTTTCGCTGTATTCGGCGGGAATATGAAGTTCAAATGTAGATTCAAGATGTATTCTTACTTCTAAATCGACACTCTAATCGACCAACTTTTACCTGTAAGCAACTTCAGATATGACATTCTTACCAATTTTCCGGTTTTCGCTGTATTCGGGGCAAACTAATTGTCTGTCGAAAAAGAAATATTCAGAAATGGATTCAGCATGTCTATGTACTCCCGTATCTAACTTTTATTCAACTTCAGAAAAATTTGAGAAAATGAAGTTCAGTTCCGGATTCACTATGTCTCCCTGGGCTACCCTTGAATCTACTCTCACATCAGCTTTAAAAAAAAATCGTCATCCCTTAATTTAAAACTCCCCCCACATCCCTAGATACTGAGCTACAGGACCCATCTACCAACTTGGCCTGTACTAGTCTGTAACAAATATCTCAACCCCTTCAAGAGCTATTGTGTTGACAGACGATTCTTGTGAAGTCATGGTGTCAACTAAGTTGTATCAGAATTCCCAAACAGCTTGTGATGTAAATAGCTATGTCAAGTGACTGAGGACCCAACACAGGATCTGACTGTCCCTAGGTCATTTTATAAATGTAAACGCGACCAGCAACTTGCTGGCAGCTCGGCTCTATATATATATACAAATATAGGTTCACCAATAGGAATAAACTACAATTTTTTCTTTTCCCAGATAAAACAGATCAAAAGAGTGTGACGTCAAGCTCGTTTGGAATTCCGATACAACCTAGTTTAGACCAAAGTCATAGGCGGTCAGAGGTATCCCTTCACTTAGGTTTTGGGATCCCGAAAAGGAAGAACAAAAAAACGTACCATAGGCTTGAAACAAGGGAATACTTCACCTGAATTTTAACTAGCTTTAATCTTTCTCATGGACAGAGCCAAATATCTGGAAATCGTGTTTCACAAAAAATCTGTCACAGATAAGAAACCACCATTATTCAGACCAGATTCAGACCCATCACCCTATGCATTTTAGAGACAGAATGATGCAATTTAAGTTTCGGAAGAATTCCCTTTGCCTCTGGGCCTCTTCCTGAAAAGCTGAATACAGTCTAGAACACTCTTGTAATCACCCGCTCGTGCGGTTTCCTCTGATCTGGCCGTCTGGTAGTCTCCTGAACTTGCGGTTTCGCTCGTTACAGCCAAACCTCGTATCTCCGCTTTTTCCACCAATATGTCTACCTAGTGTCCGCCTGAGCTTGCGGTTCCGCCTTGCCTGGCGGTCAGGTGTCCTCGTACAGATGCTAAAACTCCGCAGAGCGCGGTGCGGCTCTGACGCTGTGTCATGTGTTGGTAGTTTTACTCTGTCGAGGCTGCTGTGACCTGAATCTTATCAAATTCACTAGAAACCCTACAGTACAGACGTACATTTGCAGGTTCGGAACATCTTCTTTGTGATTACTCTGTGAATCAAACTGTTTCTCCTGAACTCCATCAATGATCTTGCCAATATCGAGCTCACTAACTGCAAAACCGTGTTGCAGTCGTCCCCATCCAACACTCATGCTTCCAGCCACATTCAAAAGCTTTGCTGAAACTTTTGCCGGCTTTGGTCAAGCTTCGTCAGAGCCATCTTGACTTTTGTTTTGTAAATCGTACTGTAATGGTCGCCTCAAATGATGCCACAGGAAGGACCAGAGACGTATTCTCGCCGTTCCCCGAGGACTCCTCGCGGAATAAAAAGGAACGGCGTATTCTCGCCGTTCCCCGAGGACTCCTCGCGGAATAAAAGGGAACGGCGAGAATAAAGGAAGTCGCTGCACGCGGACTCCACCTAGGAAAACAACGAGAACACGCGGAATGCTTCTAAAATGGATTTTGTTCGAAAAAGAAATATGCAGTTCACGAAATTAGTCTGGATCCAATTTATTTTTGGTTTTGTTTATCCTGATTGTTTTGAATTAATTTTAAATTGCACCAACACTAGCAAAACTTGATTCCCCTCTGAATCTGAAAGGAAGTCCTTTTTGATGATGGTGATGATAATCGGAGCATTCCCCGTCCGTGGAGACTCGCGAGAATACGGGGAGTGAGTCCCCGGGACAAACAAAACCGCGGGGACTCCTCAAGTGGAGTCCTTGGGGAACGGCGAGAATACGCCTGAGGTGAACAACCAGGTCGACGATCATAAATTATGTTCTATTCGTTTCTCCCCGGTTGAAACAACTGTAGTAGATGTATGCAGGGGCGGTTCGAAGGGGGGTCTAGGGGGGGGGGGGGGGGGGGGAGGGGGTGATTTACCCCCCCCCCCCCCCCCCCCCCATGCTCCAGAGAATCTACTCTCAGTCGTATGTTTCGAGCTTGTCAGTATGATAGTCGTACAGTCGAGGTATGCTTATGTGAACGTTTGTTGACAGTGGACTTTGCAATTTTCATGCACTTGCTGTGTCTAAAGCTAACTACCAGTTAGCCAAAGTAGGTAACTAAGGGCATCTGAAAACACCTGTATAGGTATTTTGAATCTTCATTCTACCATTTAGCCATCTGAAAACACCTGTCTAGGTATTTTGAATCTTCATTCTACCATTTAGCCCAAAACTGCACTGTTCACATTAAAGTAACTGTTCACATAAGCATACCTCTACTGTATGTTCTGAGCTTTTCAGAATGACATGCACAAAACGTGAATTTCACATACAAATCACATTTTTTCCTTGTATGGCCATGAAGAAATTTCTATTCGTCGTTCAGATTCATAGTTGTGCTTTCTGAGTTTTAAAGAATGAAAGTCGTATGTTTGAGTTTGCCAGAATGACATCTACCACGAATTTCGCCTGAAAAGACCCGTTTCTTGTCGTACTTTACGAAGAGATTTTCTAGTCGCAAATTAGAGACAGTCGTAAGCTTTGACCTTGCCAGATAAAGGCAGACAAAGTAGTTAGCTAATCGGGAACTTTGCCTTCAAATGACCTGTTTCTGATCGTATTGTTCCCTCGAGATTTAAGTAGTATGTTCTAAGTTTGTCAGATTCGCAGTTTCGCGTTCTCATTTTGTCAGAATTAGTCGTATGGAACTTGCCAGAATGACATCAACCGCGAATTTTCCATGAAAATGACCCGTTTCTTGTCGTGTTTTACGAAGAGATTTTCTAGTAGTCTATTAGAGACAGTCGTAAGTTTTGAGCTTGCCATATGAGGCAGATATTACGGTACGAATTATCGTGTGCTTTGGGCTTTTTAGAATGAAAGCCGTCCGTTTCGAACTTGCCAGAGTGACATAAATGACATTACGAAATCTTGATTTTCACTCTGTGGGGCGAAAACATGCCGATTTTCGAAAATTTCGCCTGCGGCGCGACGTTTCAGCGTTATCCTATATTTGTTGTGTGCAAAAATCTCCTTATCTTAAAAAGAAACAGGCACAACCGCCTGATGATTGCACTATTTTTTGTGTAGTCTAAATTCAAAGTGGAAGTACTACCACGTACCAACTTCCGGGAAAACATCCCACTCCGTTTGCGAGTTATCGGGGCACTGACAGATATGTGATGTAGTAGGCAGCCTTTAAAACGTTTCGCAAAACTTTACCTTCGCCGTCTTGCATAGTCGCCTATCTGGTTGAATGGTCCGTAATTTAGGTGAGGTGTTAGGCCTTAGATTTCAGCCACTAGAAGTGCCAGAAAAAGGTCGGATTACAATAAAATCGCCTGCGACGCTGACTTTAAATTTGTCTAAGGTACATATGGCAAAAGCTTCTGCTTCGGATCTGAGCCACGTTAGAAGCAAGAGTTTGTGTGGGAAATAGTCGAATATTACCGAATAAAGACCGATTTAGCCTGCTGCTCTTTCGTAGTCCTACCCTATTTCTATTTAGTTGATGTGTGCATCATTTATGTGGGGTTTCAAGCTTGAGATTTGGAGTCTAAGGTACATTAAAAGGTTAGAGCTGTAAAGGAGTAGTTGAATTTTGGTCGGATTGAAAAAATTTTCCCTGCGGCGCTCACTTTAGTTTGTCTTGAGTAGATATGTCAGAAGCTGGTACCGAGGCTTGTCTTCTCTCCAGCGAAATTTGATATGAACGCATCTGCTAATTCCTGGTACTTATTTGTTTATTATTTACTACTACAATGCCATTTTCCGTAATGTTTTAGAACTTATAATTAATATTTCTTGGGCCTGCTGGTGCTGTGTTTTTAGCCAGTTGTATATTTTGGAGTCATCACCCCCCTATGCCCAAGCCCCTCGAACCGCCCCTGGAGGTATGCTTATTTGAACGTTTGTTGACGTCGGCTAACTTTAGCCAAAGTAGGTAATTAAGGGCCTCTGAAAACACCTGAATAGGTATTTTGGATTTTTCTTCTACCATTTAGAACAAAACTGCACTGTTCACATTTAGGTAACTGTTCAAATAAGCATACCCGTACTGTAATAGATAGATATAAGCCAGGCTTCACCTTCGAGCTTTTTGGGATCCCAAAACGTAAGTGGCGGGATACCTATGACATCGCAAAAGTTGTCCGTCTGTCCGTCCGTCTGTGCGCACTATAACTCTCGAAGGGAATGAAATATTTTGATGAAACTTGGTGTGAGGATTCTTTGGGTCAAGAGTAAGGTCAAGTTCGTAGATGGGCTCTGTAGCCCTACATTTAGGGGTGGGGGAGGGGGTTTAAATTAAGGGGCAGATGAAATATTTTTAAACATATACTATGATAGTCTATTATGAGGTAAGAAGTCCATTTTCTCACCGGACAAGTAGTTCGTCCGGAATCCGGCAAAACCCGGAAAGTTGGTTAAAAGTAAAACTTTCATTTGAAGTTGATTAAATGTTTGAATTATTGGTAAGAAGATATGTAGAGCACGATGGTGAAAACCGATTTCTCGCCGAACAAGTCGTTAGTCCGGAATCCTGCAAAAACCGGAAAGTTGGTTAAAAGTAAAAGTTTCATTTGAAGTTGATCAAATCTTCGATTTCAGGGTGAGAAGACATGCTGAACATGATGGTCAAAACCATTTTCTCGCCGGACAACTAGTTCGCCTGGAATCCGGCCAAAACCGGAAAGTATGTTAAAAGCAAAAGTTGTATCTGAAGTTGATTAGATGACAAATTTAGGGGTAAGAAGAGACACTGAGTCTGTATGTGACAATTTTTTTTTTACCCGGACATATAATTAGTCCGGAATCCGGTTTTAACCGGATATTTTTTAAAGTCAAATTTTTATTTAAAGTTGATTAGCTGTTCGTTATAGGGATAAGGAGATACGCTGGATTCGTTACTGAATTTTCTCTTTTTGCTGGACTAGTAGTTGCATGTTTGGCAGAAGTAAAGCAGGAAGTTTCGGTCAGTATCGTCAAAGTAGATACGGCTTCTACAGTTATATCTGAACTTATTTTTCTCTGATGATTAGCCAGGCGAAGACAAGACCCAATTGTCTGGAACAAATATTAGATTTTGGGGATCCCATCGACACCTTTGGTCTTGTTTATCCTCACATGTATAAGTCGTGATGGCGAAGTTAGAGTTTAGGGAATCAGCAGCACAAACGGGGACTAAGGGGACTATTCTGTCGTTCATTAACCTTTTTAACGGGCATTCGGAAACACCGCCATAAACTAATTGTATCTTTTGGTTCGTTGTTTTTGGACTGTAAATATTATAATTGTTGACTATATCTGGTTTTTCTTATCGTTTTCTTTTGACCAGATTATGATTTTTTGTTATTGATGTTTAAGTTCAACTGTTTGATCATGTTACGTATGATGAAAAGTTTTACTTCAAGTTTTATTGAGAGAACTGAAGTGAATAGCAGTGTAAGTGTCCTCCAGTAGGGTAATGCCAATAGTAACTAATGCCTAATAGTAAACGATATCGACTAAAACCCATCACAAAAGCATATTTTGCAAAAAAATCAAATAGTTTATTCTACATATCACTAATAGAACATAAGAACCCTCTGCTTCATACACCATATGAAAGTACATTCAGTCAGTCATCCTCAAACAACGTCAATGGCTAACACATAACATAACTGGTACCCAAAAGAAAAGGTCCTCCCTCACCTCGCAAATTTAACATGAAGAAATAAAGTTTCTGAGTGGTCATTCTACCAGTTTTACCCCCCAAAAGATTATTTTGGATCTAAAAAAAGCCCGCGAAAAAAGGGAATGGAAAAGGAGGAGAATTGTACCACTGAAAGAACTTACTGCCTCATTTTCATACTACGATGCCGATGGGTGGTCGTTAGGAGGGGAGAGGATACCTCTATCTATGGTTTTGTCAATAGCGAGAATTGTCACTTGTCCTTTAAGGCAGTCAACTGAACTCCGCCCATTCCAGTTTCAACCAAACTGCGCGATTTCGATTAGCACACCGATAAGTAAAGCCTTATGCTGGAGAACCACCAACAACCGATGGAGAGATTCCAGCATCAGAAGGGTATAAATATTCCTTCAGCCCAAGCTGACTGCGAATCATATTAGATAGTGCAAAACGGATACGGTTTTGTCAATAGCGAGAATTGTCACTTGTCCTTTAAGGTGTTTTGGATTTTTTTTTTGGATTTTGGAGCTATACTTCGGCCCTTCTTGACAAGGGTCCTCTTCAGGCTCAAAACCGCTCAAGTTGGAAAAACGAACTTGTGGGAAAAACAAAACTTAAGATTCTAGCGTTTTTCCAACTCGAGCGGCTTTGAGCATCAAGAGGACCCTTGCCAAGAACGGCCAAAATATAGCTCCAATAAAATTCAGCTGACGTATCCGTTTTGCACTATCAAACAGAATGGTATAGTCACAGTTTCAACACTTGTCATATCTAAAAGTAGAAGTGGGCTAAGAAACTCAACAGTCAAGAGCTAACCATTGTCGACATTCACTCCCACGCAGGACAGCTTGATGTCCCGTCCACCAATCAGAAACCGCGCACTTTAGTACCTCCAATCAAATTTGTACACTAATAAAGTTTCTCCAATCAGATTTATACACGATGCTAAACTGCCCAATCAGAAACGAGCACGGATGTACACAGCTGAGACGTCATGATCGGCGTAGCCCAGCCGCTTGGCATGTTTGAACACTTCATTTGCAGTGGCGGTGACAGGGAGGGGTTGCTCGAGTTGGTCCCCTAAGTTCAAGGCGAGTTTGAGGTCTTTCTGCATATGACTCAAGGCCATGGCGGACGGGAAACTGCCCTCAATGATTGCTGAAAGAAACGGGATTGTCAATTTGGTACAGCAGACGCTCGTACCAATGCGTTTCCTCGCATTAACAACATGGTGCCCCTGTGAGGCATCAGTACGATTGCGAGCGTGTCCCACCCTTCTAACAACCTTTTTTCCGTAGCATCTTTTTAAATTAACTTATTTTTATACCAGTGAAAAAACTAAAATCAAAAAGAAATCACCCTTCTAACAATAAAAATTATTAGTCACTATTTTAGTTCCAACCCAGTAAAAAGTTACTACTACTACGCTGACCGTTTCAAACTTCTAGAAATAGTAACGAACTGTTACTATTTGCTTGCCACACTCGGGAGCATAGTAACCGTGGTAACTACGATCTTTGTGACATGATTGCCCGATCAGCCTGTGACACGATGTTTTGCCGATAATAGAAAAATTCGTTCCATGCCTGACGCCAAGAAGCCAGAATCAATGACGCCATGTAGTAACTACGGTAAGTAGGGTGGAACACGCTCATGGTGTCTTCGTAAACGAACGCATGTCAGCACCAAGTTTCAGCAGGATAATCGGATGCTGTAATTTTCAGAATGGAAAAGTCGAAAGCAGCAAATGCATCAGCGAACTGAGGAACTCCGAATAACTTTTACTCTGTAGATTCTTCTTCTGAATTACTTTCGTCGCTTTTGTAGATGCTACTGATCACATGGGCCCGTTTCTTAAACCATTCATGAAATTTTTTCGGCTGTTTTGTACTTGCCGTTTAGGCAATCTAGTTCAGCCGTTAGTACATATAGGCCTACAAAAACGCATTCCCCAGTAAACCAACTGCGGCACCGTTCAAAAGATAATAGTTGTGTTTTCGCAGATACCATGGTATCTGATACCACGGTCTAAAGTGGTTTTTGTAGTTATCGTGGTTTCTGGGCAGTTATCGTGGTATCAGATATTCAAATACCAGGGTCCAACTGTGGTAACTGGTCATGGTATCTGAAAAGTCATCTCACTTTCATCAAATTGTGTCAAATTGGTGAGAAAGAAGTTAAGCACTTAGTGATGTAACTGGATATCTGTATTTCTTTTGGGATGACTTCGAAAAGTGCAATTTCGGCAATAGTCGTTTTTGCAGAGCACCGTGTATCAGATACCACGATAACTGCAAAAACGACTAACTGCAGATCCAGTTACCATGGTAACAGATACCATGGTATCAGCAAACACGCAATTAATGCTTGTTAGACACAGGATGTAGTCTAGAAACTTGAGCGGATTCGTAAGATTGAGGGATTCAAAACCGAGTTCAAATCCGGCCTGAGAAGCAGAAGATTCAAAACCGAATTCGAATCCGGCCAAAAGCACGAATCCTGGATTCCAACCCGAGTCCAGATTCGGATTCGCCCATCTCTATTCTCTACAGTGCTTGTGTGATGTAATCAAAGTTTACATGATGAATACAAGACTTTAACTTTGCTTCAAGACCGTTGCTGCTCCCCGCAAACCCTCTCTGAGTGTTGTTGAGTGTTAGAGGAGAGTAATAGGAGAAGATTCAATGGCTCGGAATAACGATTACGCAAACTATGCGAAAGATCTAGCAGGAGGCTGTCAAATCAGCTGCTATAATGGGATCCGATTTGGAAACATCAAAATTGCGCCAAACCGTTTGAGGAATGAGAGAACAGGGCTCGGAAAGCTCTGCACTGCCTTTTGCTCACCGTACATATATATCTATATTTTTTTATATATATAAATATTAAATTCATGACCCAACAAATGCACAAGGCGACAGCAGAGTGAAAGGTAAAAAACAACACATATGGTGCCCATCCGATGTCCATTTCCTGGATAATTATTTGTCTGCTTTATTTTTTATGCACTTATGCCTTCTCGAAGTACGCTATAAATTATTCATTCATTCAGAAACTTCGCCAGCTCCATCGTCGGTCTCAATGCTTCCTCCAGGAGGACCAGAGCAAAATAACTCCAGAGCGCGAACTTTGAAAAAGTGACAGACAGTCAAATCACAGCGATACTAGCTCCCCTAGAGGACAAGAACATCTCTACTGAAACTCAACCAGCACCGCATCTTAGCCTTGCTAGAATTTTCTACGTCCGCCACTGCACGCACGAACAAAGCGAGCTGGCCGGCGCTGCGACAGAGGCACATTTTTGATGCATGGATAGGTCTTCGCATTACTCTCTAGAGTTTTGCTCTAGTAAGTAATAAGTAATCTATTTATGACCCGCCATTTTGAAAAGGCGGAGTAAATGACAAAAATAAACAAAACACATAAACTCACAGAAAAAGACACTTAATTTTTAATCTTCGGTCAGGAAGCAGTGGACGTGCGCTGGTTGGGCCCTGTTGTCCACGATTTTTGAAAGCGATGATGAAACATCCAAAAGTGTAACACTTGCATCTTGAATTCTTAATTTCTCCGTCGATGTATGTTTATGACATAATTTCGATAAGTGGAGCATGTGCTTTGCATATTTAAAATAACATGATCTCATCTTTTTAATTTCCTTCTTTCGCGGAACATGAGTGACGCCAGAAGGAAATAGAATCTCTCTGAAGAGGACTATGCTAGATTTTAACGGACACGGTCGATCCAATACCCAGACATTACAACAAATCTGGCTCCGTACTTACCCTTTCCCTTCTCGACGAGGAGGGGGGAGGAGACTTGGGTGAGTTCCATCACTTCCAAAACGTCTTTCTGATTCAGTCCAGCGCGGTCAGCCAGCGCGAACGCTTCGGCGAGCGCGTTCATAGAAACGCCCATCATTAGCTGGAGGACGAGGTTCAGTTTGGTGGCCATTCCGACTTCGCCTGGAATCAAGGATGGGAAAATAAGCTTATTGAAATATATCCCGTTGACTGTCTGATCACCGCCAAGGGCACTAAAGGCGTTTTTCCGTGCTCTCACAAACAGTTTGTGGGTGTGTTTCCCCGACCAACAAGATTTTCGTGTCTCGCTTTGTCGCTCAAATTTGACAAACAACTGGCGAGGTGATTGTCGATTTTGTGGCTCGATTGTAGCGGGAAATTCAAATTAAGCAGCACAATAGTGTCTAAACAATAAAGCCAACTGCTTTTTCAAGCATTTTGACTTAAAATTGAGGATACTTTTTTTACAGAATGGAAAGGAAATAAGCCTAGAGATCTATTTATTGAGATTTTACATGAATTTGTTTGTATTTTCAGATATTTGAAATTACCGCCAAAATAATAGACAAAACAGCGTTTCCGTGAGTTTCAACTAGTGGCTCGACTGTGTGGCACACAATCATGTTTCCGCGACAAACACTCAGAGGTGTGTGACCCACTATTCTGTAGCCAAAAAAGGCCTTAAGTAAGTAAGTAAGTAATTTATTTTTGACCCGCCATTTTGAAAAAGCGGAGTAAATGAAGAAAATCAACAAAACACATACACACACAGAAAAAGACACTTAATTTCCAATCTTCGACCAAGCAGTGGATAACGTCAATGCGCTGGTTGGGCCCTCTTGTCCATGATTTTTAAAAGCGACGATGAAACATCCAAAAGGGTAACACTTGCATGTTGAATTTTAAACTTCTCCAATGTATGGTTATGGCATAATTTCGACAAGACTTAAATTTCAAACCATTAGTTGAGTTTTTGCAGATACCATGGTATCTGATACCACGGTCTCAAGTCGTCTTTGCAGTTATCGTGGTATCTGATACCAAGGCCAAAAGTCGTTTTTGCAGTTATCTTGGTATCCGATACCAAGGCCAAAAGTCGTTTTTGCAGTTATTGTGGTATGTGATACCACGGTCCAAAGACGTTTTTGGGATCCCAAAACGCAAGTGGAGGGATACCTATGACATCGCAAAAGTTGTCCGTCTGTGCGCGCTGTAACCCTCGAAGGGAGTGAGATATTTTAATGAAACTTGGTGTGAGGATTCATTGGGTCAAGGTAAAGTCAAGTTCGTAGATGGGCTATGTAGCTTTACATTTAGGGGTGGGGGAGGGGGTTCAAATTAAGGGACAAACAAAATATTTTAAAAAGATAATTTGATAGTCGATTATAGTGTAAGAAGGCATGCTGAGTACGATAGTGAAAACCATTTTCTTGCCGGACAAGTAGTTCGTCCGGAATCCGGCAACAACCGGAAAGTTGGTTATAAGTAAAAGTTTCATCTGAAGTTGATTAAATGTATGATCTAGGGGTAAAAAGACATGCCGAACACGATGGTGAAAACCATTTTCTCGCCCGACAACTAGTTCACCCGGAATCCGGCCAAGACCGGAAAATTTGTTAAAAGCAAAAGTTTGATTAGATGACAGATTAAGGGGTAAGAAGACAGGCTGAGTCTGTATATGACAATCATTTTTTACCCGGACATATAATTAGTCCGGAATAAACTTTTATTCAAAGTTGAATAGATGTTCTATCAGGGATTTGACGCTTGATTTGCTTCTGATTTTTTTTTTTAGCTGGACTAGTAGTTTGCTCGGAATCCGGGCGAAACCGGAAACTTGGCAGAAGTAAAGCAGGAAGTCTCGGTCAGTAAACAGGAAGCTGGCCCTATTATCTCCAGTACAGTATTTTTCAGACAGAAATTTTTTGGCTGTCCGGCTAGGGGATACTGTGCTCGTAAACTGTTACTTGCCGTGTAACAAGAATACAGTGATATCTCTGAATGCTTATGCAAAAGCGTGCACACAGCTGCAGAAGTTACTTAGTGACATCAGTTCAAACGGTCTACAATGGGTTGTTTGGGGGGATATGAATACTGATTTAGACGCAAGTTCCCCACGTTCGGACATGATTCTGGATATTTACACGAGCCCATATCGTGTTGTTAAAAATGATATAGGTTACACGTATGTGCACCATACTGGGTCAACCACGAATATTGATCATTGTGTGTTAAGCGCAGACCTAATTTCCTCTATCGTTCGTGTTGACGAAGATCACAGCGACATTGACCTCCTTCCAATTTCCTTGACACTTTCTATGCCTACAATTCCTTACAATAAAGCCCCAAATAAGAAAAAATGGTTCGAAAAAACAAATTGGGAAAAGGCAAATTGGAGCATGTATTTAATAACCCTTGCCTCCCTGCTGTCCTCTGTGCGCGTGCCGTACCATCTTCTGCAACTCAGTACCCCTTGCCTGAACAAAAAATTCGATCTGAATATTTAGTATCTGAAAATTAATTATTTCATGTCTAAAGCAAGCTGAAGCTCTGGCAGTGCCCCTTGATCGATGTCGTATTAATACTCGGAAACCAACGTGGAATATTGACCCAGAGCTTAAACCTATAAAAAACAAAGCGAAGTTTTGACTTCGAATTTGGGTAGCGTGTGGCAGACCAGTCTCGGGAAAGGTTTTTGATATTAAGCAGTCAACTAAGATTGCTTACAAAAAGCAGATCAGGAAGAACCGTCTTAGTGTGAAAAATTGTCCATAGAACAAAAAAGATTGGAAAAACGTTTCAAATAGTTCAAAGTTAGATGAGGTCAATACTCAGTGTAATATTTCTTCGTCTCGATGGCTGTCACATTACTCCCAAATTTTTTCGAAGTTAAATCATTCTGTGCATTCGATGTATAGTAAGTTATTGAACTGTTGTTTACCTCGTAACTTGTCACAGCGCCACGTTTTACCTGTTTCTTACGAGCTGATCATTAAGTCAGTGAAGCGGCTCAAATCAAAATCTTGTGATATAGATGGTATTTCTGTTCAAAATATTCGGATTGATTGCAAAGAACTGATGTTTCGTTTGCAGTTATTATTTCAAATTTGTTTGGTTAGTTCTATAGTTCCCGACAGATTTCTTTCTGGAACTGTTACATCAGTTTTGAAACGCGGAAAGGATGCTTCTAATTGTGCTATCGCCCCATTACTGTCACGTGTGCGCTAAGAAAGATTTTTGAATATGTTTTACTTCCGTAAATCAATGACAGTGCATTTTACGGAGAAAATCAATTCGGTTTTAAGCAAGGAATAAGTTGTGCGCACGCGCACACGATACTTGCTAATGTTCTACGTCAGGCTTCCCAACGAAATGAGCAAATTCACCTTTGTTCGCTGGATATTTCTAAGGCGTTCCATACCATTGTTCATATCCAAGCCCTGCACTCACTTTCTATAAATGGTGTTAATATTTCCATTATTTTTGTCCTGAGATATTGGTACAGCAATGCGCACCTACGTTTAAAACTAAATGGGTATCTCCTGCAAGAAAATATTGCAGTCCATTGTGCTGTACGTCAAGGTGGGGTGTTGTCCCCTCATATTTTCAAGATGTGTATTGCTGGGATTATTGCCAAGATCTCGCGGACGTATTTTACGGGATTACTAACGTTTCTTACGTTGCATACGCAGATGATATTCTCCTTATCAGTAGATGCAAATCTTCCCTCTCTCGTACAGTTCAAAGGACTAAAAAAGGTTTTCTTGACATCGGACTTACTTTGAACCTTGATAAATTCGAGTATATACGTTTCAACGGTACTGTAGCAAATTCTCCTCTTAAAATAAAAAATACATCCAGTCCCTCCGTTGAAAACTTTCGGTGGCTTGGCTTAACAGTTTGTAAAAAATACTTCGTCCTTTCGCCAGTCTGTAGTATCTGAAGCTTGCAAAAGGAAAAAATTTGGATATTCTAAGATTGTGTCAAACCGGTCTAAGTAGCGTCTGGTCTAAGTCAGCGTCTGGTTTCCGCACAGTAAACTTGAATGTCAGTGTAAGACCTAACTTATCAGCAGAGCCAAATAGCAGGAAGCGATATTCGGATACTGGATTTACAAAGCCATATCCCAGGCCAAAGTGGGATAACACGAAAGAACTCTGCTCCCGGAGCGTATTATTGCTGGGAGAAAATCAGGTAAAAGATTCGATTTAATTTTACGGAAGGAGTTTCAACCGGTCAAGAACAGTTCGGAGGCAATATGACGGAAGCCCAATGCCTACAGGAAATTAACTCCAAGCTAGCCCTTATTCCGAAAGTTTCAGAGGATGTATCAAACATCCAGAGCAAAATCTCGGAAATGTCTGTCCAAATTGCCCGGAGTGCTGAAGCAGGGGAGGCAGCAAAGGCTGAAATCGCAAGTCTACGTAGGGCCCTGGTAACAGCCGAGGCTAAAATCAACCAATTGGAAGTGAAGGATAAGCAATTTAACCTGGTCTTGCACGATTTTAGACCAAATAGGCCAGGCTCATCAGTGGCAGCAGATGTTACTTCCCTGCTGGATTATTGCTTCCCGTCTCTTAACATTTCCCGTCACGATGTGGCTGAAGCGTATAGATTAAGAGCAGGCCCAGTTGTAGTTAAATTCGCGACGATGGATCTTCGTAATCATGTCTTACGGAATGCGAAAATAATTCGAAGAGAAAATGTCGGAGTTAGCCCTGATTACTCATTCATTCAACGTGAAGCGCGCAGAGCCCTTAAGCCATTTCTTGAAAAAGCATTGGACGAGAATCGACGGGCGTATCTGAGGGGTGACAAACTGTTTGTAGACGGTGAACTTTTCGTATATGAGGGAGCGACAAAAAAACTTAAAAAAGTGGCATCTCCAGAGGCTGGTGTTGAAGGGTTTGCAGCGGGTAGAGACAGTCAATGTGTAGCCCAAGGTAGTGTAATGGAAACTGAGCAATCACCTCAGGTGAAGGAAATTACTGAGCATTCGGAACGGCCCAGTGGTAAGCCAGGGACTAGTTCAGCGATGGAATCAGAAATGGTAACTCGCGAGAGTGTCGATGCGTTAAGCTCAGATGGTAATGACAGTGATGCGAATACGGTGGTAGAGATCCCTACTAGGAGTTATAAACAAGCAGTGTCAGGAGGTCGTGCCAGAAAGAGTAGCGAAATCAGCCCTGTAGAACATGAAAGGCACGCACCCAAAAATCCTCGTGTGGGAAACAGAAACTTTGCTCGTCCAGGGTACGGTTCTTTCAGGGAACGAAGTGACAGGTATACTGGCGATTACTACCGGTTTAACTTCGGTCCACAAGAGATAGAAGATTACTAGGGTAAAGAGGGCCATGAGCTGAGTCTAAAAATTGTGGAATGGAACATTCAGTGATTCAGGGATATAGTGATGTTAAGTTTGATAGTTTATTTATAGCAGGAAGTTGGGATATTGTTTGTATTGTGGAAAGCTGGAAACCTGATCTGATTGTACGAGTTGATTATGATTCTTTTGGAGTACCGCGGAGGAGAAGTAAAAATAATAGAGTGTACGGTGGTGTTTCTATGTTAGTTAAGAGTGGTGTATTTAGTAAGTGCGTTCAGTTAAAATCGTCATCTGAAAACATTGTATGGATGAAGTTGACATTAGGAAATGTTTCCCTGATGGTTTGTGGTGTATATATTCCGCCGGAGACTAGCAGTTATAGTGAAAAGGAAGATACGTGGGGTATTTTGTTTAATGAAACTTATCAGTATAAGCGAATTCATAAAAGTTATCAGTTTGTATTTTTAGGCGACTTCAATGGGTATACGAGTAGTAAAATGGAAAGGACTTTTGTACCGTCGCTGCCGCATGAGGACCCCGACCCTGGATTTGTTGGTATGAATGGAGTTTGTGTGGATGCTCACCTGGAACGACCGGTAGAGAGGACAAGTAAGGACCGAATTCGGAAGGTTAATAAATGGGGTGGAAAAATACTGGATTTTTGCGGGATTGAAAATTTGGTAATTTTAAATGGTAGATTGGGGAAAGATAAAAATGTCGGTGATTTTACTTGTTTTGCGGGGAGGATGCCTAGTATAGTTGATTATATTTTAGTGGATATGTCTCTTTGGCCGTGGTGTACAGACTTCAGGGTGCTCTCGGTGGTTGGTTCGGACCACGTGCCAATAGAAGCAACAATAGGTATCAGAATGTCTGTTCAGGGAGTTCGGAATTCAAATATTGGATTAGATCTGGATTTAAATGATAGGATGTTGGTATTCTCAAAAATTAGGTCAGAAAATGTAAGTGATAAAACTTTGAGTAGTAGGTTAGAGAAGGATTTAACAGAAGAGCGGATAGAGAAATGTAGATCTATTATTGCGTCGGGTAGAATGGAAGATGGAATTGAAGCAATTTGTAAGATTGTTAGGGAGGTAAGCAGAGGGGATGAAGATAATGATAAACTAAAGTATAGAAGACAAGGTAAGGACTTTTTTGATAAGGAATGTGAAGCGAAGAGAAGTAAGGTTAGTGTCGCCCTTCTAAGAATTAAGGATAGTATTTATGTTGATAAAGTATTTTTAGATGAGTATAGGGTGCAACGACGGGAGTATAAGCAGTTAATAAAGAAGAAAAAAAGTGAATTAGAGGAAAAACGAATAAAAATGATGGAGGAGGATTATGTTAAGAAAAATAAGAAAGAGTTTTGGAATGGAATTAAGGGGTCACTTCGACAAGAGGAGCTGGGGATTGGCCCTTCAACAAAGGTGTGGACGGATTACCTGGAACAGAAACATTCAAGTGAAGATAACTTAAAACGAACAGCGCAGCGACTGAAGGAACAAGTAGAATTTCCTTTGAGAGAGGAGGGTTACGCCCTGACGGATCCTGTTAGCCAAGACGAAGTGTGGGAGTCCATGAAGAAGATGAGGGGAGGGTCATCACCGGGACCTGACGGGATCCCCACAATTATTTGGAAACGGGTTAGAACATATCTATTACAGACCCTGGCATTACTATTTTCAGGTATATTAAGTAAGGGTGTGTGGCCGAAGCAATGGAGTTTATCAATAATGACACCCCTGTTTAAGAAAGGTAATAGGCAGGAGGTTGGGAATTATAGGGGGATACACCTGGGGAATAGCATATCAAAGGTTTTTTGTAAGATTTTAGATAATAGGTTAAAGAAATGGTTAGATTGTAGGGAGGTTTTAAATCATGTACAGGCAGGGTTTAGACAAGGTTACGGACCGATGGATAATATTTTCGCATTAAAAGTGGTGATTGATAAGTATACTAGGCCTAGAAATGGAAGACTGTATGCGGCATTCGTAGACCTGAAAGGGGCGTTTGACAATGTAGAGAGAGTTTTATTGATAGATAGTCTGTTAAGTATAGGACTACCAGTAACATTTGTGTTAATGTTAGCAGAAATATACAGATTTACACGGTTGATAGTAAGGGTAGGGAAACAATTATCTAAAGTAATAAGTTATAATATGGGTGTAAAACAAGGCTGTACTCTGTCGCCAAAACTGTTTGGAATATTTATTAATGATGATGTGGAGTTTATGTTAAAAAAAGGAGCGCCCACGGTTTCTTTAGATATATCTTTGTTGTGTATGCTCCTGTTCGCTGACGACATAGTTTTGTTAAGTGATAGTAGGAATAATCTGCAGATTTTACTTGATTTGTTGAGAGAGTACTTAGAAGGTAAAAAAATGGAGCTAAACACAGGTAAGACGGTAGTATTAGTATTCAGAAAAAGAGGAAATTTGAGGACGGAAGATAAGTTTAATTATGGAGGGAAAGAAATAGAAGTTGAGGAAGAGTGGACATACCTGGGAGTAATATGTAGAGCTAAAGGTAAGACGTTTAGTAAACATATTGAAAAGAGTGCAGAGAAGGGTAGATTATGTTCGAATTCGATACTTAGGAGTGAACTAAAGGATGTTAGAAACCTTAGGGCCCACAAAGAAATATTTAGGTCTAAGGTGGTGGGGGTTATGCATTATGGGTCTGAAGTATGGGGGTATGAGAAGATAGATAAGATAGAAGTAGTGCAGTTAGGTTATTTTAAGAGGTGGCTAGGAGTAAGTAAATCGACAAATAGTGTAGTTGTTAGGGGCGAGTTAGGGTTAACTTCCCTAAAAAATGTAAGACTAGTGAATATGGTTAGGTTTTGGGAAAGGATTGTTAGGATGCCACGTGTTAGATTATTAAAATCTGCATATTTAGAAGCGTTGAAAGAAGAATCGCCTACTTCATGGCCGTATCTAGTAAAAAAGATACTGGATGATTGCGGAGTTGGAGAATTATGGAATGATGGATTAGGAAAGGAGGAAGGAGTGACTAAGGTTGTGAAAGAAATACTTAAGAGCCAGGAAGTACAGGTTTGGCATGCCCAGAAGGACCAGTCGGAATCTTTGGGGTTTTATGCTGCGGTAAGAGAGACATGGGGTGAGAATATAATGTTTAAAGCGGGTCTTAGACGGGATGAGTTAAAAATAATTATTGAATTGTTGGCAGATTGTCTGCCAATTGGGGGTAGAAGACGTTATATTGGTTAGTGTAAGCAGAAGTTCGGTCCTTACTTTTGTCCGATGTGTGGGTGCGTGGATGAGAGTGTGATTCACATGCTTTGCGATTGTGTGGAGCTGAGTGAATGGAGAAAAGAAGAGTATGGTGTGCGTGTATTTGACGAAGAGTGGGTAAAACGAACTTTTAAGGATGAGTGTTTTGCTGGTATAAAGAAAATGGGGCGATTTTTGAGGCTAGCGATGGAACACAGAAGTAGGTTTTTGGAATAAGTAAAACAAATTAAAAGGAAAAGAGTGTTATTATATATTAGTGTTTTTTGTTGTTTTTTTTGTATGACAAATTTTTGCCATGGCCCTCGGGCTGCTTATAGCAATAAACTATCTATCTATCTATCTATAACCGTAAGGCTTTGGTTTCTTTGTATTCAGTTTTTTGCGATCACTCTATACTCTATCTTTCTGGGACTTTTACTTTATTGAAAAAGAGTGACATACGTAAACTACGTACATGCTAGTACAAATACTGTAAATACCTGCTTTACTTACCTATATCGTACCGAAATCGGAAAATAATCCGAAAATACAAAGCCCCTGGTATAACGGCAAAATTCTAGGAGCTTCATAAAAATTTATCTGGACAAGCGTATCAACGGCTTACTCCATATAACGGGCTCATTCGTTTGTTCTGTTGATTTTGTGTGTTTATTTTGTTGTATTAGTGTTTCTTCAGTTGTTTATTTGTTTCTTTCTCTTTTTTAATCTACTATCCTCACATTGTTTTGTGCAGTGGGTTACAAATAAATTATTATTATTATTATTATATACCTTTATAAGCAATATCTATTTCGACGATACTGACCGAGACTTCCTGCTTTACTTCTGCCAAGCTTCCGGTTTCGCCCGAATACCGAGCGAATTATACTGTCCAGCAAAGCAAGACCAAAGGTTTCGATGGGATCCCAAACGATGTTTACAACGGATACGTCAGCTATGATCCTTCATCAGCATTATTTCGGCCCTTCTTGGCAAGGGTCCTCGTCAGGCTGTCAATCCTCTGGTTCAACTTCGGGGAAGGAAACATTACAGGTTTGTTTCCTTCCCCGAAGTTGAACCAGAGGATTGACAGCCTGACGAGGACCCTTGCCAAGAAGGGCCGAAATATCGCTGATGAAGAATCATAGCTGACGTATCCGTTGTAAACATAGTTTGAATAAATGTTTCAAAGTCAGCTTAGGCTCAAAGAATATGGATCCCAAAAGTTCAAATTTGATCCAGACAATTAGATCTTGTCTTCGCCAGATCCAGTATTCGCCAGACTACTTGAACACTTTTACTATTAAAATTTAGAAAAAGATTAAGGCAAAATAGCTAATCGTATGAGAAAACCAAGTTCAGATATGGATTCAGCATGTGTGTTTACCCCTTATATCTATTTTGACGAAGCAGATCGAAACTTCCTGCCTTACTTTTACGATTTCGGCGGAATTTCGGACCTACTTGTCCGGCGAAAAAATAAAGCTCAAAAACGAATTCAGCATGTCTCCTTACCCCTACATCCAACCTCTAATCAACTTCCAATTAAACTTTTACTTTCAACAAATTTTCCGGTTTCAGCCGGATTCCGAGCGATCTATACGTCCGCGAGAAAATGGTTGTCATGGCGAGAAAATAATTTTCATATTCGGATTCAGCAAGTCTCCTTACCCCTAATACGACTATTTCATTAGCTTTAACAAACTTTTTTGATCCCCTTAATTTTAACCCCCCCGCCGCACCCCTAAATATAGAGCTACATAGCCGATCTTCGAACTTGACCTGTACTTTGACCTAAGGAGTCCTCATGCCAAGTTTGATCAAAATATCTCAACCCCTTCGAGAGTTATCGTGCTAACAGACGGACGGACGGACAGACGGACAACTTTACAGTGTCATAGGTATCCCCCCACTTACGTTTTGGGATCCCAGAAAAAGAAAATTCAGAAACGAATCAGGCGTATCTCCTTATCCCTAAAAATAACATCTATCAACTTTAAATAAAACTTATACTTAAATTATTTTCATATACAGACTCTCTCTTCTTACCCCAGACCTCTCTTCTTACCCCTATAGCCTACCTGTCATCTAATCAGACTTTTGCTTTTAACAAATTTCCCGGTTTTGGCCGGATCCCGGGCGAACTAGTTGTCCGGCGAGAAAATGGTTTTCACCATCGTGTTCAGCATGTTTTCTTACCCCTAAACGAACATTTAGTCAACTTCAAATAAAACTTTTACTTTTAATCAACTTTCCGATTTTTAAATATTCCTTGAGCCCAAGCTGACTTTGAAACATTTATTCAAACAATGTTTACAACGGATACGTCAGCTACGATTTTTCATCAGCGATTCTTGGCAAGGGTTCCCCAAAGTTGACACAAGAGGATTGAAAGCCTGACGAGGACCCTTGCCAAGAAGGGCCGAAATATCGCTGATGAAAAATCGTAGCTGACGTATCCGTTGTAAACATAGTTTGAGTAAATTTCCGATTTTTGCCGGATTCTGGATGAACTACTTGTCCGGCGAGAAAATGGTTTCCACTATCGTGCTCAGCATGCCTCCTTACCCCATTCTCGACTATCACATTAGCTGTTTTTAGCTCCTCCATCCCTAAATGTAGGGCTACATAGCCCATCTACGAACTTGACCTTACCCTTGACCCAATGAATCCTCACACCAAGTTTCATCAAAATACCTCATTCCCTTCGAGAGTTATCGTGCTCACAGACAGACGGACATTTTTGCGATGTCATAAGTCTCCCTCCACTTACGTTTTGGGATCCCAAAAACCAGATGTGAATTAAAAGCTGCCAGGTATGGGTTTTATTGGTGTTGGCTACACTTCAGCCGATTCTCTACGGGTCGTGACGTCACATGAAAAGTCTATATTTTCCATTTTCTAACGTAACTGATTGTCCCTAGAACGGTTTGTAATTTTAAAGTAAAAGACCCAGTTTTAATTTTGTAGAAAGATGACCAACTTTTATAAAAAAGTGTCGGTAGCCCTCCAGACCCACAACCTGTCCCCATTTTTAAACAAGTGAATAATATAGTGCGTAAATAATTGTAATTTAGTTGTCGAAATCGTGTATATTTTTTATAATATGTATATGTCATTGAATGGACCAGATGGTTTAGGCATAGTTCTATTTTATACATTATTTTGTACTCCTCTGCAGTTCTGAGGGAAATAAACGAATGTATAAATAAAAAGTGTAAACGCGTCCGGCGCCTTGCTGGCTGCTCGGCTATATATAATATAGATACAAATATATATTCTGCGACATTAATTTAATCAAATTTTCATTAATTTAAAACGTCATGGGCCGCAGGTAATCGGCTAAAATTTAGTCAATACCATTTTATTGGTTTCTTCGATGACCGTTCGCTGTTAGGCGACGTTGAAAATGAGCATAGGCTACCTCTACACTGTATAAAGTATCTCCGAATAAGGACGCAGTATTGGTACTGGGATTAATCTTATCACTATTGGGATGAAATTAATCCGTAACGATAATCTTGTTTCAATAAAAACAAAATTAAACCCGGTAGCAAATACTGCAAGATTTTTTTTTACAGTGAACTCTAAATTTATGTTTTTTGGTCCCGTGACATCGCAAACTGCTTAGATGAGCTGGGCTTCGTGTCGGATTGAAGACCCATGCGTATTTCTCTCCCGGAACCAAACATTAGAAAAGTTCGGGAATCGGTTTCGAGCCTGCTCAACCAGGCATCCACAGCGATTCAGGAACTGGCTGAAACGATAGGAGCTCTTGTTTCAAGTTTCCCGCAGCAGTTGAAATGGGCCCATTATTCTACCGGAAAACTGAGTCGTTAAAAGTATAGCTCTAAAAAACGGGGGACGATTTCGAAGCCAAGATTATCCTGGCATCTGTCGTGTGTTCCGAGCTTCAACGGTGGCTAGGCGTTTCTGATCATGCCTCTATCGCCGTTCCCCGAGGACTAAACTTGAGGAGTCCCCACGTTTTCGTTTGTCCCGGGGACTCGCTTCCCGTATTCTCGCGAGTCATTATGCTCAGATTATCATCACCATCATGAAAAAGGACTCCCTTTCAGATTCGGAGGGGAATCAATTTTCTGGTGTTAGTGCAATGTAAAATTAATTAACAATCAGAATAAACAGAAAAAAATAAAGTGGATTCGTCAACTGCATATATTTTTTTTCGAACAAAATCCATTTTGGAAGCATTTCCTGTGTTCTCGCTGTTTCTGTACGCGTGGAGTGACTCCCTCTATTCTCGCCGTTCCCTTCGATTCCTCGAAGAGTCCTTGGGGAACGGCGAGAATACGCCTTAAGTCGATTGAACCTAGGCCAGTTGATAAATACCTATGTAGTGACGCATCAAAAATAGGATGGGTTTTGTTGATGAGTATCGCATTTGGCGGGATCACTGTTCCTATAGCCCGCTTCTATGTATCTAATCAAGTGTTTTGCAAACTACGTCACACGCACCTCTGTAGTCAACAAGTGGTAGAGCAGTGGCCTCATAAGCTATAGGCCGTGGGTTCGAATCATGCCCGAGGAGAACCTTTTTTTCTACTCACCGAGGAAGAAGGCGCTGGTGCCCATGGCAGAGAAGGCCGACTGACATTCTTCAAAAACGTTTCGGTCTCCCGCCGCTAGGATAACGAGGCTACCTTCTTCTGCTTTCGTTTTATTTCCTTGGATCTGAGCTTCCAGGTACTGGCCACCCTTGGCTGTGATGCCCTGAAAAACGTAGTGCTACAGTTTGTTCTTGTACACCTTGCTGTTGTGGGTGTGTTCCAGCGGTGGAAACCAAACCTTGGCTTATTATCTACGGCACGTGACGTTTTCATGACGTAATGAAAGAAATAGAGAAATTCGATTAAATTAACGGTGCAGAATACATATTTGTATCGATAGTTGCGTTTTTGCAGATACCATGGTATACCACGGTAACTGGATCTGCAGTTAATCGTTTTTGCAGTAACCGTGGAATCTGATATACGGTTGCTCTGCAAAAACGACAATTGCCGAAATTGCCCTTTTCGAAGTTATCCCAAAAGAAAAACTGATATTCAGTCACATCACTAAGTGCCAAAATTCTTTCCCGCCAATTTGATACAAATTGATGAAAGTGAGATGACTTTTTCAGATACCACGATCAGTTAGCCGGTCGGACCGTGATAACTGGCCAGATACCAGGATGACTACAAAAACGCCTTTTGACTGTGGTATCAGATACCATGGTATCTGCAAAAACGCAAATTATATATAGAGCCGAGTGGCCAACGAGGCGCCGGATGCGTTTACACTTATAGCCGTTTCAGGGACAATCAGTTCCGTTAGTAAATGGAAAATATTGACTTTCCCTGTGACGTCGCGAGTCATAGATAATCGGCTACAGTTTAGTCAACACCGTTCCAGCCTTCTATCAAGAAGTTAATACCATCTACCACCGTCGTTCCATCTGCGACTTCGTCACTAAGGAAGCGGCCAGTCCTTTAAGCTACGTACACGCAGAGTCCGGTACGATTTAGCATGCGAAATTTACATTACTACGGGGAAACATGCATGCGATGGGTCGCAATTTCGGAGTGAATGACGAAATTCGCATCCGACTGCGAAAATTGGACTGTGTGTGCATATATGTGTGCGCAAATGGTGACATGGCAGTCATACACAAATCCTCAATTTTTGGGCATGGTGCCCCAACGTCTGGGCATGCCTGGACATAAGTGCATGGTGCCCATATGTATCGGCACCATGCCCTGGAGCATGGGCATGGTACCCATGTGAATTTGGTTAAACTGAGATTGGCTACATATCTAAATAGGGTCTTCTTCCTGTCTAGATCGAAATACACCTGAATTTACTTTCTATCTAGCCTCATCTTCCAATTTTCAAAATATTAGATCACTTCCAAGATACATAGAGTTTTGTGGAGGTCACTTCTTTCCTAGTGGGTTTACTTTATCCTTTTCCAGGTAGTTGTCACTAGGTTACTCGATCCTTTTCCAGGTTGTCACCGCTAGGCTGTCGCTAGGTAGATTGGATGTGATAAGATTTTAAATTTTCTTCCTTTAGGAATTAAATTTCCTTCCCTTCCAAATTCATTTAGATTATTTGCCTTTTATTGTATTCCTTTTGAGTGTAGCGAGTTTCGATAACAATTATTACCATAGCAAAAATATCACTAAAATAAATACAATACAAGGCAAACAATCTAAAGGAAATATTTGCTCCAGTGCACAGATTGAAAAGCTTGCCTCATCCATGCTACCTAGCAGCAATTTTCTGAAAAGGACAGGACAAACCCACTAGAAGAGAAGTGGCCTCCAAAAAACTCTATGTATCTTCGAAGTGCTCTAACAATTTGTAAGTATGAAAATGAGGTTGGATAGAAAGTAAAATCAGGTACCTTTTGATCTAGGACAGGAAGAAGACCCTATTTAGGTATGTAACCAATCTCAGTTTGACCAAATTACACAGAGGCACCATGCCCTTACGTCCAGGCATGCCCAGACGTTGGGGCACCATGCCCAAAAATTGAGGATTTGTGTATGCCTGTGACTTGGTGGCTTTTGTGGCCTCAAAATCGACACTGCATTGAGCACTGAGCTTTCTGAAGTAGTTACATTTACATATATTTAAACGCACATAACTTGAAAACTAGCAGAGCGGAACGAGTCTCGGTTCCTAACGTAAGGCTTAGCTATGCGCTTAGCTTTGGAATATTTTCCGAACTCAGATAGTTCGAGGCTCGGGATTGGCCGATGGATAGGAGTTGGCTCCTCCTCTGGGAGAAGTCAAGTAGTGACAAGTGACAGGTTTCCCGCATTGGATGAGTCAACTAACGAGAGGCAGGAACCAAGTTGATAATAGTTTATGCGACCGAGTGGCAAGGTCTTTAGCCTTTGGGTGGAGTGAAGTAGTGACAAGCGCAATTTCGGAGCGAATGACGAAAACCGCATCTGACTGCGAAAATCGGACTATGTGTGTGTAAATGGTGACATGGTGGCTTTTGTGGCCTCAAAGTCGATACAGCATTGAGCTTTCTGAAGTAATTACATTTACAGATATTTAAACGCACATAACTTGAAAACTAGCAGAGCGGTGCGAGTCTCGGTTCCTCAAAAACGACACTGCATTGAGCATTGAACTTTCTGAAGTAATTACACTTACAGATATTTAAACGTACACGACTTGAAAAATAACAGAGCGGAGCGAGTCTCGGTTCCTTAAAATTGACAGTGCATTGAGCATTGAACTTTCTGAAGTAATTACGTTTACAGATATTTAAACGCACATAACTTGAAAACTAGCAGAGCAGAACGAGTCTAAGTTCCTAACGTAACGCTTAAGTTATGCGCTTAGCCTTGGATTTTTTTCCCCCCTAAAGTCAGGTAGTTCCGAGGCCCGGGATTGGCCGATGGATCTTAGTTGCCTCCTCCTTTGGGAGGACTCAAGTAGTGACACGTGACAGGTTTCCGACCTGCAGGAGTCAATTGGTGACAGGTGGCCCTCGAGGAGGATCCAAGTTGATAATAATTTATGCGACCGAGTGGCCAGGCCTTTAGCCTTTGGGAGGAGTGAAGTAGTGACAAGCGAGAGGTGGTCCGCCTTGGGGGAGGAGCTTAGTTGATCACAGTTTCTGCGACAGAGTGGCCAGGAACAGGTCCTGTGCAATTTGAAGGCTGCTAGAAAGGCATGGGGAGAAGTTGCCTTTAGCCTTCCTATGCGCTTAAATTACCTTAACATGATTTGTGACGTGTCTATACCATCAAGGAAGGATGCGAAGGATCCTACAAGACCCAACCTTACGCCACATCCTGCCCCCTGATTTCGCTGCAATTCGAGTCAGGCCTGGCAGAGCAGCTTCGCAACTGATTCCGGTAACACATCAGGTCACATGCTCTCATGCTCGATATCAGCGTAGCTTCGTGCCCTCCTTTTTCAGCCGGCTCAATTCTGAAGCAGTTTGGTCAACTGTGAGTATATAAATGTGTGTTTAAAATTTTCTTTTGTTCTTTAAATTTTTATTAACCTATATTGCTGTCCGAGTATCTTGTTTTATTGTTGTTGCTGTATTTATTCACTTTACGTTTGACGTCATTTTATCTTGGTACAGTTATTTTTGTTGAAAAAAAAAACGAAAAATTCGGCTAGTCCGTGAATGGTCTGAAAACAGATTGAATTCAACTGATGAGTTTATGGCCCCAAAAGGCCACCAAGTTCTATTTACGGCCTGAAGATGACCCTGCCAAGACCGGAGGGCCGAAACACTTCCAAAAAATTTCAGCTGACCAACCGTCAAACACAAGATACAGCGAAGGCCCTTTGGTTAACTGTGAACAAAACAGCACGGGCCCTCTCTGTTATTTTTAAGGATTATGGTGATGGAGGCCAGACGAAAATGAGCTGCTAAAGAATCCACAATTTTCCTTTTGAGCGCTCCTAACGGGTTGTTGTTTTGTAATTTACGTTCCTTTTCTTTTTTTCTTAAGTTACTCCGCTTCTTTTCTTGTATAGTGTGTCACAAATAAGTTATTATCATTATTACTGTCTTGACTGATATTTTGATTTTGTACGACTGGAAACGCTGTTCAGAATTAAGAGTTTCCTATTGTGCGTTCATAGCGAATTAAGTACGATCAGAGACGGTGCTCCGAACTGGCGCTTACAACTCTTCGCGAAGGCTATAGTTTCTGATTTTTGTGTTAAGGTATTTTTAGTTAATTTTCATTATTACGAATGATGTTATCAATTGTAAATATCGACGATAACACTTATTATAACGATGGCGTTTTAAACATGGGACTTGTCCCGTGACAAGTAAACAATTATCTTTCGTGACATGGGGATGTAAACTTATTAAAGAAGTTGCCTTCCGTCGGTATCACTGTCCTTATGGCCAGCTTCGATCTGACTACTGCAGTGGCTGGCTAACTATGTTTACCAGCCCGTCAGTATCTCAATTTGTAGTGCGGTCGCTTTTTAAGCAGAGGGTCCTGGGTTCAAATCTCGGCTGAGAATCATTTTCGTCTTTCAGTTTACTATCTCCAATCTTGGTTTGATGATCAGTTTTACCTGTTAACTCGAAGTATCGTTTCTAATCGTACTTTAATCCACTAGGAGCGACGAGCCGGAAAAGGAAAACTGGAAGTCGGAGCGTGTTCCACTCTCCTTACAGAAGTAACTATTAGTTACTATTTTTCGTTCGAAGATCGTTACCAATTACTACGTTGAAAGTTCCAACCTTCTCGAAATAGTAACCAATCGTAAATATTTTCTTACCAAACTCGGGAGCGTAGAAAGCGTGGTAACTGCGATCGCTGTGGCGCGATATTTTGCAGAAAGTAGACAAATTTGTTCCAGCCTTTACGCCAGAGGCTGTGACGCCACGCGTAGTTGCTACGGTAAGTAGGGTGGAACACGACCTAGGTATCAGATAAAAGTGACGCTCGCGGTCTTCTTTAGTACTTACCTCATGGAGATCTTGAGAGGTCTCTGCATCTATGCTCGTCATTTCTACATATTTCTTTCCCTGTGAGATTCCTTGGAGGACTCCACAGTTGCCGAAAACCAACTGGAAAGGAAAATTAGTTGTTCACAGTGAAAGCTTCTCTTTTCTGTTACTAAATTACAAGACCTATCTCTCTGTGATGGATGCTGAAAAGAAGGGAGGGTGGGGACAAACATAGGCTAATCAACTCTGAGAGCTGAACACAAGGCCAACCTGAGCTCGGGTATACCCGATAGATCTCAGTTTAGGCCAAAGGTCAACCAATGAGAAGGTGTTTTCTTAGTACTACTAGCACATGCGAGTTACTGTCACTACTGTCACAGATTTCTTCTAATGACACACTGATTTCCACCCGTCTAAAAGCTGAAAAAAAAGTCAATCTTTACCGTTGGCCTAAGGTTAGACAGCAGTATCAAAGCCATGGTTCACTCTCCAGATTGGCAAATATCTATATTCAAACCATAGATAGAATGGATACGTCAGCTATGAAGCTCGGCAGCGATGTTGCGGCCCTTCTTCGCAAGGGCTGTCGAAGATCAGGGACAACGTTGGGGAATGGAAGAAACGAACCTTCAAATCATTCCATTCTCGAGCCTGACGAGGACCCTTGCCAAGAAGGGCCGAAATATCGATGATGAAGCATCGTAGCTGACGTCCCCGTTATACACATTATTTGATGTTTCAAAGTCAGCTTGGGCTCAAGGAATATTTACTCCCTATAGCAGAGCAAAATAAGACTAGTCAGTAACGCCAAGACTTGATAAAAGTGACACACAATAGAATAGCAGAGACACTAAATTTTTTCCTTCAGGTTTGTTTTATGTAAGATTTATATAATTTTCGTTTGTTGTGTTTTGTTGTTTAGAGCTCACGTAAGGTAATGTTTTTCGTGTTTCGGTATCGATACATGGTTTCATTGTCCATACTCTCTCTTCTCTTCTTTTTTTTTATCTCCTACAAGTTAGCACAGCTTCGCAAGCCCCGCTTTTGTTGCGCTACTGAAAACAAAATGTTTATTTTCATTAAAACTGTTCTACTACTACTAGCTCCACTAGCGATAGAGAACGTCCCTACTGACACTCAATCAGTCGTGCACCAGTGCTGGCTTCATATTCTGAACACAGCAAACAAATATAAAACCTCCCCTGTTTCCACGATGTGTGAAGACCGAATCTTGGCTTTACCAGAAATTTCTAAAAATGTAAGTTTGTCTCGATTTAAGGGCGGCGCTACTTCTATGTCCCGTTTGCGAATCACTGAAAGCATAGGTTTTGGCGCTACACCCTAGTGTTATTTTGGCGATACTTCCTAGTGTTATTTTGCTCTACCCGTCACTCACCTTTTGGGACCCCAAAAGGCAAAGCACAAATCCGCCGCAGGAAAGAACTAACGGAAAGCCGTTGCAAAGCCACGAGCGCAGAATACTGCTGGAATGCGAAGCGAATTTTAGCCGAAGCCCCAAAAACAGCCGGCGCATAAATAGCGGAGCTTTCTAGATCACCGGAATTGCTCTAAACCGGAAGACTGCAAAACCCGGATCCGGACGGAATTACCTCTTTCACTACTTGCGGATCCGAGAGGCATGAAAAGGTGACATCCGACGAACTAACGACATCTGCAGGCGTCAGAAGCTGAGTGGCACCTGCTTCGATGAAATCTTTTAACTAAAAAAAAAAAGCTTTTATAAGGAGGGACTAAAAATACCATGTTTTCTGATACCATGGTAACTCAATCTGCTTTTGTCATTTTTGCAGTCACCATGGTACCTAATACCACTATTGCTTGGCAAAAACGGCAGTTGACAAGTTTGACTTTTTCAGGTCAGTTAGTACGGTCGGGACTGTGGCCAGATACTGGCCCCATAACATGCCATATACTCAGTTACTGCAAAAACGTTATATCAGGTGGCACGCTAACTGCATCACCACTTTGGACCGTGACATCATATACCATGTTATCTGCAAAACGCACCTAATATAACAGTTATGACATAAAATAACCACAAATAAGATCCGCTGGTTCGAAAAATTAATAAATTCCTCTACCAGTTTCCTAGGAGAGATTTTTTATGGCGCGAAGGACGATAATGCCTGCCAGCCGCGGCCTACAATCCCCGACAGAATTTTCGGCATAATCATCAATTTCGTTGCGGAAATAAAATAAAATTCCTTCCTTCCTTCGTTGCGGGAAGATGTTTTTCAAACTTTTGACCGTACGAACAATTACTGAACC
Source organism: Branchinecta lynchi (assembly GCA_023053575.1). Lineage (NCBI taxonomy): Eukaryota > Metazoa > Arthropoda > Branchiopoda > Anostraca > Branchinectidae > Branchinecta > Branchinecta lynchi. Next base: position 12,747,990 of record JAKZAP010000009.1, on the reverse strand, counting down.
GCATAGCAGCTTTTCACGACCGCCTTTCCCCTTCCTTTCCTCGCGGAAATATTAAAGGCGCTATTCCGTGCTCCCACGAACAGTTTATGGGTCGACTGTGGCTCGAAAAGAGTCTTTCCGCGGTCTTTCCTGCGGCCCAGAAGTGTGTTTCCACGACCAACAGGATTTTCGTGGCTCACTTTGTGGCTCAAATTCGTGAAACAACTGGCGAGGTGATTGTCGATTTTGTGGCTCGATTCTGGCGGGAAATTCAAATTAAGAAGCAAAATAGTGTCTCAACAATAAAATTAACTACTTTTTCAAGCACATAGACTTCAAACTAGGATGCTTTTTGAAAGGAATGGTAAGGAAACAAGCCAGGAGTTCTATTTATTGTGATTTTACATGAATTTTATTTTAATTTTCAGATTTTTGAAATTACAGCCAAAAAAATAGACAAAACGGCGTTTCCGCGAGTTTCAACTTGTGGCTCGACTGTGTGGCACACAATCGTGTTTCCGCGACAAACACCCACAACTGTGTCGCTGAAAACGCCTTAATACTCCGTACAGTGCTGCTGACAACGCCAGCGGATCCCGTCGAAACTGCAGAACTTAACAGAGCTGTTACCGGCAGATGGCTCGTACATCGCCCTTTATTAATCGATTTTTGGCAACAGTCCCGTCCTTGGACGACAAACTGTGTTTCTGTGGCAGAGGAAACCGGTTCCGACTGACTGAATCTGTCTGATAAAAAATGCGCTGGAGGGAAGTAGCGGACAAACGAACGTAATAAAGAAAGAAAGAGCGACCTGCGACGAGTCCAGCCGGAAGGAAGACTTGGTCGCTGAACATTTTATTGTAGGCCTACTAGAAATGACATAATAGTGATCGAGTCTTTGTGTTGGTACGCGAACCCAGGGTTGGTCACCAAGAACCAGGGTGTACGAGTTACTTTATTACTTCAGGATACTTTGGGTTACATTGCATTGGGTTACTTTGGGTTACATTATGTTACTTTTGAGATACTTCCGGGTCACTTTCCAGGGTGTACGACGTTACTTTTGGTGACCAACCCTGGACGCGAACGAATCAATGAGTCAATTCACAAGATAGGGTATGAACTGGGAAAAAGAAAAGATAAAGTTAATCTTTTTCCGTCTTCCAAAGACCAATAATGTTGGGCAACTTCCACCCCATCGCCCAGTGTCATTCATGAATTCAAACTTGACTAGAATTTTTTTTTTTCTGATGGGGCAAAGCGGGTAAGTCAGCTACATTTTATTTACTACCCAACTAACTAAAATTTGTAATTGTTTGTTAACTGATTTTTTCTTTTCTACTCCGCTATTCTCTCGTGCATTTAATATATGATTTTACCCTGGTCTTCTTCACCAAATATTTTGTGGTTTGCAAAATTACATCGAAAATATTATTGTCTAAGATTAGAGACTAATAAGAAGGAGGAAATATTTTCGTATTTCGCAAAGAAACTGATAATGCTCCATTTCCTTTAAGAGAGACGGATAGGTCATAGGTCCCAGGCTTTGATCGCAACCAGGTTCCGAGCGCACATTCTTCTTTCCTTTATATATATTTTTTTCTCCAATATTCTAAAATTGTTTACTCTTTTGTTGTTATTGATCTACCGAAAGGCCACATCTGGACACTCCGGCTCTTTGACTTCAAAAGCAAACATTTTGTCTTAAATCAAACGGATCACGAATTCGTCACGTTTCGCAAACAAACATTATCCCCACGTGTTCAAAGAATATTTTCACGTTTTCCCACCAAGGTTCATTACAAACCGTACGCCTGGCATTTTGCCAGTATTCGCGATTGCGCACAGACTCGCCTAATCCACAGAGTTTGCTAAGTTTTACTCAGGCGGAACCACGCAACTCAGAAACTGTCAGTTATTACTCCAAGAGACGCACATGACATGAGCCCTAACCTGAACATAGCAGCAACAGTGCACTCGCAAGTAACGGCAAAATTCACGATAGCACGACTGAACATACTTATAAAGGTTGTGCACCAATGCGATTGTTTTCAACAAACTTAGTAGCACAAGATTGGGATAAGGTCGAGTAAAGACCCCACCCCTTCGGAAAAATTAGGTAAAAGGTCTATGTCGCAATAGAGTCCTAAGGGCAGAGCGTTTGGGAACTTTATTTTGTTCTGATACTGAATTCATCCAAATCAAAGAAAGCTTGAGAAAGGATGTGACACATGTCAGGTGAATAATGCCTTCATAAAAGGATCTCTTGATTTGCTGCCATTTCCGTTTCTACAAGTTCATTGATACAGGTACAAATAGGCTATAGATATTTTTGTTTACAATTTACAGACTGTCCTCTGTAGGCTAGCCTACTGGCCAATGCACTGTTTTACAGGCTCTCATTTCTTTCACCTTTTTCTCTTCTTTATATTCCATTTTTTGAGGCCAGTGATGGGTCACAAAGAAATAATAATAACACATTTGCGTGAATTGGTTACAAAACCTGCACCCCAGACATCTGAACTTTGAGTACAGCAGAAGTCAGTCTGTTTTAAATTTGAATTTGAACAATAACCTCACAGTTTTGTCTAAATGGTAGAATGAAGACCCCAAAAACCTATTCAAGTTTTCTCAGGGGCATTAATTAGCTACTTTGGCTAACTGGTGGTTGACTTTACTCACAGCAAGTACATGGAAAAGGCACTGTTCAAAGCTGGTTCAAAGCCAACAAACAGTCAAATAAACATACCCCTACTCCAAAGTATGGGTTGCAGTAACCCCGTTTACCTATGCCTATCAGTTTTTCTCGTTTCTTTTATTGTTTATTATTAACTTTGTACAGTAGAGGTATGCTTATGTGAACTGTTACTTTAATGTGAACAGTGCAGTTTTGGGCTAAACGGTAAGATGAAGATCGAAAATACCTATACAGGTGTTTTGAGATGCCCTTAATTACCAACTTTGGCTAGCTGGTGGTTAGGTGTAGACACAGCAAGTGCATGAAAAGGCAAAGCCCACTGTCAACAAACGTTCACATAAGCGTACCTCTTCAGTACTGTGGCGATTTTTTTTAAGCAATGAAACCAGAGAGAATGACATATAGCCTACAGTTCACATAGCCTAAGAAAATTGCTGCAGCTTCCTTTATCCTACGACAAGAAGTTTAGTAATTCTCCATCTCCTCGTCAGTCTGGCCAGTTGTGACCAGTTTCATTGAATTCTTACCAGGAGGTGTCAGGAATGTAAACATTCTTCTTCTACTGAAACCTACGGAAGCCGCCGGTAACTTGGACCCTTGCTTTTAGTCAGAAAATCATAAAAAGGATACCACTAAAAATTCAATTTTGGAAAAAGGACGTTTCACGTCATATTCCGTCCATAGCCATGGTACGTAACACTTTCCTAGACTCAAGTGCCTTGGGTTTATACTGAAAGCACAAATGTTACAATCAACCAGGACCGTATACAGGGGGGGGGGGGGGGTTAGGGGGTTCAACCCCCCCCCGAAACATAAAAAAATATCAATTTTTATAGGCTTTTTTCTGTAATCTATGTATTTTTTGTCCGATCCACGGACCCCCCCACCAAAAGGCAAAACCACCCCCGAAATAAATTCCTGGATACGGGACTGCAATCAACCAAATCTTCTACTTTACGAAAGGTTTCAAAATCAACGAAAAACGGCCTGGATTTGAAAAATTTGAATTGCAAAGGCGTAGGCCTATTTCTTCTAATGAGTAAATTTCGTTCTCGACAGGTTTCGATAAATTAGGGCGTGGCTTTGCCAACTCTTCAGTCGCGAACAATTCTCATCAACACGTCAGACAAAACTGCGAGACGTCAGTATGAACGAAACCCGCTTAGCCTACGTGGTAATGATAACTTATTTCGAACGTAACTTCCTCGTGGAGCAGAACTCAAAGGAAAAGTAAAGCTTTTGAGTGAAACTAGAACACTACAAGACCAGAATACCAGGAGGGAAACACTATTTGTGTAGTTGATCAGCAGACGAGTGGTTTCTCATTTGGAATTCGTCCACCCAAAACCATAAACCAGTGGACTGTTGAGTAACTATTCATTGCCTTTAACTGAAATTTGATTGACTGATTTTTCAACACCTTTTTCAACCTCATTTAAATAATATTATTTCATTGCGCCAGATCTGCAGCGCCATCCATACACTGCCTTACGATCCACTGTTCTTTACGGCAGATTTCCAACTCGTCCCAAAAATTTCTGCACTAAATCATGATCGCCATTCCCCATGATATTGTACTTTATTGCAGATTTCAATTCATCAAAAGATGTCTACAAGTTACCTTCTTCTAACCCTTCTACTACCAGTATTCATTCACTCCACCCACCTGGACATTGCTGATCATTGCAAAATCGTCGTGGAAAACGGTTGGGTCAAGTACGACTGCCTGTCTCATACACAGCCACAACCCCTAACTCTGGATAGCCCACCAACGGTGAAGAACGTGAATATTGAAAACGTCCAGAATCTTAGTGTGAGCCTTGACTTAGTCCCAGATGTGCTTAAGCTGGAGCTCCGCAACATCTCCACCCTGACCATTCACAGTTCGCCCGACTCTAAAATCCGGCTTCAGAAATTAACAGTGTTTAACTCAGGAGAAGCTTCTATATACCTAGCTGAAGCCAGTGATCTCGAATTCTTGAAGGTGAACAACACCAGGGTACAAAATGTGCAGTTCCCGCCAAAATTGAAGGAGCTGATTCTACGCAATGCCGGCATCCAGTCCATCCAGAGCCTGCCTGGAGAAAGGTTAACAATCTTGGACCTTTCAGGGAATCCTATTAGTAGGTTTAACTTTCTGGAGGATACCCCAAAGCTAACATTCCTGAATTTAGCCAGTACCAACTTGACGAAAATTCCAGACTTCAAACTTCCAGCTTTGGACAAGCTCAACATCAATGACGTTCGACTCACGAACATTGCAGATGGTGACTTCAAGAACATGCCAATAGTAAAGGAGCTATACGTCTCCCAGCTTCCTAAGCTGGAGCAAGTGGACCCAATGGCTTTCGATGCCCTTGTCCACCTCGAAAAGCTCGTCTTAAGCGATAACCCGCGTCTCGACTCTCTCGCCAACGTTGCATTCCCAAAGCACTTAAAATACCTCAAGATCAGTGGTAATGCCCTGCGCTTTCTTCCGCAAGGCATTATGGGCTTGAACTTAACCCACTTTTCGGCTGAAGGCAACGATATCATATGCGATTGTCGCCATTACTGGCTTTATCGATACTCGGGAGCAGCTCCACTTACATGTGGACAAGGTGCTTACAGTGGATTGAACTTTGTCGATTCGCTTCAAAGCGAGAATTGCACCATGGTAAAGCTTGCCAACTCAACAAGCACACTGACGGCTTTCATCAACAAGAATGTAACTTTGTCCTGTGTATTTACAGGCAACCCACCACCTAGCATAACTTGGGTAACACCCAGGAATATTGTTTATAAGTGGAATTCGAGTGACTTCGGTCGCTTGCCGGAGGACGAAGAGAATATCCATGTCCTTGGAACAGGCCAGCTATACATTCCTAGGGTAGAAAGGACCGATGTTGGGAAGTACACATGCATAGGGTCAAACTCCCTATCAGACCTCACGACCTATGTAACGCTCAGGCTCAACCCATCAGCTATTTATGATATGAAGATCATCAGTATACTCGTGGGGCTTGCCACGTGCGTGGGATTTCTGCTAATCGTGGTCAGCGTCTTACTAGTGAAGATCGTTGTGGAGAGGTGAGTAGGGTGTAGGTTTCTGTTGTCATGAGCGCGTTACGGGAGGGGGGATGAATCGCACAACCGGAAATCCCTCGATGAAGGTTTCGAGTCACTCGAAAGCACTAGAACAAATTACGGAGAATCTTTACAAGAATGAAGATCGTAAGGCTGGTCGTTGACTCCTTCTCAGTAGGGTACTCAAGTGTAACATTTGATGGTTTTATTTTTATTTCGACACTGATCGATTCCAGCCAGTCCGTTGTCGAAAGGTCAACAGGCAAAGTAGTTTAATTACCGGTTTCGGTCTTCACCTGATCATCCCATTCGGAAGTTTACTCAGTATTCCTGTATTCCTCCACTAACAAGAATCAAATCAAAAAGCAAATTTACATTATATTGGTGATGTAACAGCAGCGGGATCTGGTTTGGAACCATGGCCCATGAAGAAAAAACTTGCGGCTTGCAACTGCAAGTATATTTATCGAAGCCAGTCATTAGCGTCAAAGACGACTATTTTAGAAGCCTGGTTCTTCAACTCTGCTAGTTGGAAATACCTTCAGTCGTAGACTAGATCAAGTCAGGGTTTCCTATCAAAAACGAATTCGACACAGCAGCGAGCTTTTCTCCGAGTCGTTATCTCCACGGCTTTTAGTCGCGGATCGATAGTTTTCCCTTTTGTAGCGTCAGAAATCCCAGTTCTGGAAACGTGTTGAAGCCAAGCTAGGATCCCTCCTGGTCTCCCTGACGATAATGACGCTGGCTTCCTCAGGAACCAGCTCACAGGTCTTTACGGTCTCATGAAAAGTTTTGAGAACGTATTCAGCTTAGCATCGCACTTTCTGTCCCATCAAGGTTCTAAGATAATATTTCCCTACAAAACCAAAAAAGGAGGTCCAAGTCGGAGACACAAAGTCCGCTTTCCCAAAAAAAAATTCCAGACCAACTCCGTTTGCTGCCCTTACAGTGACCAACTTTTAGACCGGTGGTGTCACAATAATGCTGCAACCTGCATCAGTCTGAAGTAAGGTACCACGGCAGCTGGGCCTCAAACCAAGCAATGCACACTCCGCTGTGGGCTAATGTATCAGGGATTTGCAATATATGCAGAGTCATCGTTTATGTGGTCAGATTCATCTGTTTAATTTGTCTTCCTCTCCACTTGCGCTCAGTCCTTCAGGTTCTCATCGTCCATAGCTTTTATCTTTCCTTAAAGTTTAACTGAAAAGCCAACTTATTTTTGTATCATTCAACTGGATACACCACATTATTTAGATTGTGTGAAGGGATTTTTTTTATTTTTCACTACTTGCTCTGGTAGGACGTTCAGAATATCTACGGCTGTCTTCACAACGCAAAATTCTACTATGACGCGGGAAATTTAAATCTCAATAAAAACGCGGCTTTTCACTGAACTGTCATGAGCTAGGTGGCCACTGCTCACTGCGTGAGCACTTATTTTTCGTAAATAGCTTTCGCCAAGCACAAACACGGGTACAAACGCATAGAGGTACAGCAAATCCGACATGGAAATTCCACTATTTGAAAATTGGTTATACGTGAATAGCGGAGCAACGAAGTAACGCATTTTCATGGGATCTTCAAACCTCTTTCACTGAATAAGTGACGGGTAACTAGATTGTCCTATCTCAGCCCTTTTCAGTTAAACTTTAACGTCCGTCTTTCTCTGATTTCCCCAGATGTGGTTGGCGTTGCTGCTGTCGCAAGCGAGAATCCCCGCGCGCCAAACGAGTTCGGACTATGCTGGACAATCTTGAACAGTACAGATCCCAGCAACTTGAGAGGCTTCGAGACAATTACCAACAGCAGGTGAGTGAGATACATTTCCGTTTTTTTTATCACTTTGAGGAGTAGAGTACTTTTCGAGTGTAGCTGTAACGATAGGTTCATGGTATGATCGAGTGTCGAGAAGAATTAGTCCCAGTCATGTTTTAAAAGGTGTTTTTAGATCTCGAAGGAAATTGGTCTGCTCCTTTGTTTGCTTTTAGATCATAACGATAGGCTCATTTATGATTGAGTGTTGAGAAGAATGAGTCCCAGTCATGTTTTAAAAGGCGTTTTTAGATCACGAAGGGAATACGTCTGCCCCTTTAACTGGGCATACAACCAAACATTACCTTGCGAAGCATCAACACTGATCGCAATTGAGGCTAGCTTCAGGCTAGATTTTTTTTTGTCGTAACTAATTTCTCTGCATCGTTTTTTCCTTCTTACGTTCTTTATATCTACTTTTAGTCCATTTATTAACGGGTGAAATATTTAGTAATAAGCATCATCACTGTAATGCGAAACACGGTCCAACTCAACAATAGGCACTTGGTTACCCTCCATCTTGGCATAATTATCTTACACGGCCTAAACTGTCAACATCCGCTTTGCCCCTCCATTAGCATGACTCAGGTTGTCAGGAATGACACCCCTCTATTATGTTTCAGGTACAAAAAATTCGAGAAAATTGCGCTCAGCAGGCCGAGCGTGTCAGGGACACATACCAGCACAGAGCGCAGAACGTCCGAGATCTCAAAACCTACGGCTCTCAGCATATTACGTCAATCAGAGACCAGTACAATGACCAGGTAAGTCGTCCAACTATGTGTCAGGGGAAAACATGGTTTTAATAATCGTGTTCAGCATGTCTTTCTACCCCTAAATCGAACATCTAACCAATTTCAAATAAAATTTTTGTTTTTAACCAGTTTTCCGGTTCTGGCCGGATTCCGGGCGAACTACTTGTCCGGAGAAAAAATAGTTTTAATATTCGTGTTCAGCATGTCTTCTTACCCCTCAATTGACTATATTATTAGCTGTTTAAAAATATTTTGTTTGTCCCTTAATTCAGGCCAACCAAGGGCTTTTAACGGGTTACTTGGTACTTTATGAGTCAAAGGGATTTACCGCTGGCTATCCTTTTACAGTGAGATCTTTTCCCCACTTAAGCCTTGGACACACGGTTAGGGTCGGGTGCTCCCGGGCTGTAATTCCTGTCCGTTTTTTGCTATCATCACTTCCATATGGAAAAGTTGAAATTTTGTCAACTTGGTGATGAAAACGACGTAAATCCGACCGGGAAATCCTGATCGTGTGTTTAAAAAGCTTATATAGGTCTGGTATAGTACAAATGCGCATTTCATCTATCCGTTCGTGTTTTATAAGTCCGAGGCATCTTCCCTGTACTGGTTATTTTTCAGCTTCAGGACGCAAATCTTGCGGCGAACCTTGTCGACAAACCAAGTCATTACGTGACCGAACTGTTGTGAGTTTAGTCACAGCATGTAATGATGTAGTCCGTGATTTGTCAGATAGAAGCCTCCTCAGTAAAATCGATTTTTTTTTTGGCGGAGGCCTTGATATTGCAAATTATCATACATAGTATTTTTGCCGATAGGCCGCTGCTTATTAGACAGAGCTCCCCCCCCCCCTTTAGGGTCAATTTTGCCCGCTGTCCGGTACTAATGGGCATCAGATCCTTTGTCATTAGTTATCAATCGACCATAATTTTAAGTAATAATTTTTTTTTTGGCCTCTACCGAGTAACAGATAACTAATTTATTCACACAGGGATTTTCAGCCGCTTGTCCTTTGACGCAGGTATTTGGGGTTAATTTTGCCCGATTTCCGGTAACACACATGAGTTGCGTTTTCAGGATCGTGATCCTCAACCCGCGTTCGTCACAAGTCATTTTCACGGAGCGCATCCAGTGCGTATCCGAACACGGGTTCTGTGTTCTGTGGCTTCAAGCGTTTTAGCTCCCATGTTTCTTTCGAGTTCAACATAGAATCCGAACAAAAACGGATTCGGTAGAGTACCAAATCGTGTTCCGGGTTCTCTTATGCAGAACACGGGCTCCAGAAACGGGTGATAGCGCAACGTGTTAGGATTCGAGTCAAACACGCTAATAGCTGAAAGCGCATCTATGGGCACTTGATCTCTAGTCAGTATCACGCTGACCCAACTTCACTCTAGCTACACCTGGTTATCCCGACAGAGAGATCCTTCTTTGAAGAATCCTCTCCTCGTGAACCTTCCGGGCAATTCATCATCCTTTTTTAGTTTCTCTTGTGTTTGTTTTGTCTAGGTGAGTAGGGGCCTTGTCGGCAGTTTAATAGACTAAACAGAAAGAGAGGTTTTTTTAATCGATAAAGCAGAATTAACACATGTGAACCGGTGCAGCACCGTAAAGCTTTCAGCTGTACTAAGGGGTCAACCTTTATCGTCAAACAATATATAAATAAATTAATCATCATCAGTTTCGGGCACGAATATTACGACAAACGACAAACCTTGTCAACAAACCACGGGACCAAATGACGTGACACGTCGTCTTTAGCATTTAATTGTGGCTTGAGAGTATGGGAGAGGCCTCGAATTATAACAAGACCAAAGGTTTCGATGGGGTCCCAAAAAATTTGATATTTGATGATATTAGTTTATTTGAAGATTAGATATTTCAGACCGATCCCCGGCGAACTATACCTACATATAAACTACAACTACGGATACAACTTTTGCTTTTAACAAATTTTTTCAGTTTTGGCCGGATTCCGGGCGAACTACTTGTCGGGGTAGAAAATGAGTTTCTGTGTACAGCATGCCTTCTTACCCTTAAATCGATTATCTAATCAACTTCAAATATAACTTTTACTTTTTATAAACTTTCAAACTTTTTACTATAACAAACTACTTGTCCGGCGAGAAAATGGTTTTCATATTCGAGTTCAGCATGTCCTCTTACCCTTTAATCGACTCTCTCATTGACTGTTTACAAATACTTTGTTTGCCCCTTAATTTGGACCCCCACCCCTGAATGTAGGGCTACAGAGCCCACATCTACGAACTCGGCCTTTCCCTCGACCCAAAGAAAGTTGAATCAAAATGCCTCAAAATATCTAATTCTCTTAGAGAGTCATCGTGCTCAGAGACGGACAACTTTTGCGATGTCATAGGTATCCTTCCAATTACGTTTTGTGGTCCCAAAGATCAGTTCCAGAATTTTCTCCGCTTGGCGGAGGCCCTGGTAACTGTCTGTAAATTACTAAACTTTATACAATGCTCATTTTTTAGTGTAATGTGCAACGAGATACTAGAGAGTAATTTAGAAGAACTGTTAACCTCTATTTTACCTCACGTCAATTCCTGTAAGATAAATCTTTCATTCTTTGCAACGGCATTTACGTGTGGTGAAAACTTAGCTTACCCATATATAGTGTAGGAAGGGGCCAGTATAGGGAAATCCATCCCGCTGATTAAAAGCCCTAGCTGGAGGGGAGAGGGATTCTTGCAGAACTTAATCCTGCATGACTTATGTCCTTTTGCAGATCAAGCGCGTTAGTGATTACTCCACCGACCGTCTACGTCGCGTCCGCAGCAATTATGTCTCCCAGCGCGAGCGGATCGGCCGGTTCTCCGCCCAGCAGCTCTTCCGCCTTCGAGAAAGTGCCAAGTTCCAACAGCGCACACTCAACAAAATCATTGAGAACCTTCCCAGTCTGTACCTGGACAACTGCAGACATGGCGGCCCTGGACCCCGTACCGATTCGATCGACTTTGACGACGACTTTGTCGACGTCGATATGTACATCCAGACGACTATTAGTCATTTATCGCTCGAGTTCGACGATTTTCATCGTCAGGCGATCGCTCTGGAAACAATTAACGAAGAAGGCGGCACAGCCGACCCGCTCCAAGCAAACGCAGAGGACGAAACCGTCGTGAAACAACCTCGAGCATTAAGACAAGGCAGTGGAACTAGTATTGATTTATCCAAGTTCATCCCAACACGATTTACCGCGGCGGGAAGTGAGGCGCGAAAAAACCGCCGGAAAAAGCGGAAAACGCAGAAAAACGTCAGTGTTACAGTGGAACATTGCGCCTCAGAAGCAGAAGAGACGCTATTACCACAGCCCGAGGCACAGCAGACAACGGTAGAGATAATAAATGATGTCGAAGAAACGACAGAGCGTTGTGAAGTCGAACTAAGCGTACCAAGCGCCCAGGGCGATAGTGCAGTGTAAAGACTTCTGCACGGAAACCTGACTACATTTAATGCACTGCTATTTAATTTCATGATGTGAGTAGCAGAATGTGAACCCCATATGTCACACGAATGATTGCCATACAATATACCTGAATATACCAGTTCTTTTCTTGAAACGATGCATTGAGAATTACCAATGTGCAGAGGATGGTTAGTAAGGTACGATGACGAAAATAACATGATCTCAGTGTTTAAGGTGCGTACAGTGCTCCACATACCAAAACCGAGTTGACCAACCTCGCCCGTCTTGACCAGTCACCGAAGGTCACTCAGTCCTTCATACGACCTTTGAAGCCCTTGGTCAATGTGACACATTGCATCCATTAAAAATAGCCGAGACAGCGGCTTTGTGACCCAAATACTGAAGGGCGCATGCTGATAACATATATTATAACTACATCGCCTATAAACGGGTAAAAGAAGGGAACCATCTCGCAAGTTTTCATTCTATATCCGAGAATTTTTTTTTTACTTTTTACGCCAGAAGTATTAGGAACGTTAGAAAGACTCAAAGTATTGGTCAAGAAGTTTGTACGTTTTACTCCCCAATGCCGGGCGTATCGTCTGTAAAAAGTGTTATGGCCTGAGCAGACTCCAGACCCGGTTACAAACGAGAAACGAAAACATGTATTGATGAGTCGGACAGTGTATCAGAAAAGTATTCAAAGAAAATCGGAGACAACCAGTCAGTATCCTGGCTGAAAAGAATGCCATCGCGTCCTGTAACGTTACACAATGTATGTCGCTTAGTTATACCAGTTCATGCGCTTTGGAATTGTGTTCAAACACGTACTAGGGGTTAGGCACTGACTACCGACGATTGAGTTCGTTAGTGCTAAATATTTTGATTACGCCTACTGTGATATACTAATTACGGGAGAAATAAATTATGTTACAATCGCTATTACTTCCCCTTTAAATTTACTAATAAAGCCATAAGCAGGGTGGTGCCGGCGATATAGTCCGGGTCGGTCCATGATTGTCTACCAATTAAGATTCATGACGTAATATCATACTTGACACGACACGACTGCATCTGCTGATGTTTCTGATCAGGACTGACACAGCAGCACAACCTCTGAATCCTTTAGGCCACTTAGGACATGATTCAGGCCAGGGGTCTGGTACGAAATTTGGACGATAATATACTCAGAGAAGCTCATTCTTTTGGGATTGATTGACTTTCCGGATGGGGTTGCGCCGCCTCGTTTTCTCTCCTACCAATACTACAATCATACCCGTCCGGGTTTCGGTTCTTTGTTGTGACCCGCCTCCCGTCACACCTTTGCAAAAGTCTGACTGCGAATATCCGACAGTGACCAGAGCAAACAGAGCCAACCAGTAGAGGGAGAGAACTCTGTCAAAGTTACTAAACGCATAGTGCTAAAGCACGCCTGCCAGGTTGTAAAAGTCTTAAAACGTATTTTGAAAAACCTTTAAAGGACTCCTCTTGCTTTTTCTGCTTTTCGCAATACGTTCATTTTTCAAATCTTTTGCGCCCAGCCGCCGCGTTGGAGAGCAGGAAGGCTGGATATAGTCGACAAGCGCTAACAAGAGAATCGCTAGTTTTAGGTGGAAAATAATGGTATTTTTAAAAACGTTTTTTTATGATTCATTTCATAGGGAAAAGGTCATTTCTAGCAAGAGTTGTCCTTTAAGCTTCACTGCGCAGGCTTAGCGCGACATTTATATACTGACCCCTTCGGTACGCAAGTCTGTGGACAGACTTCTTTTTCCAAAACTCAGCATTGCCCTTCTGTCACTAACAGAAAACGTACACAGATGAGTGCACTTGTGATTATAATATAATCACAATTAGAGATGCCCACTTTGTTTGATAGGGAGTATAACGGTTGCCCCCCTGATGCAGCGAAAGTATTCCCACTCCCAGGTCAGGTTGGGTTTCGGGATCTCTTCCTTGGTATTTTGAGGTCTGAGAATCTTTGCGATATAAAACGTACCTTTCTTGCACATTTTTCGACTTTCCAAGCGTTATGTTATGATCTAAAGCCAAGGACCTTAACGTCTCTGCTCTTGACTATATTTCCATTTGCCATTTAGGGATACTATTGTTTAGGCAAGATTAGTCCCTTTTTCCATTTTTATTTCTTAGATCTTGCGCATTCACGTCGTTATCCAAAAATCAATGTAACCTTTTTTTCTCTTCCTAAATACTCCTTGAGCCCAAGCTGACTGGGAAACATACGATTCAAACAATAGATAACAAGAGCTACGAGCTCATATGGCACTTGCTACGAGTAGGTGGTGCAAGAAATTGGATGAGAATGTAACAAAATACCCCCTTCACGCCCCCCTAGATTCGGACCTAGAAATCGGATATCAAGTTTCACTCCCAAATCCAAGAATTTCCGGCATTGCGTCGGACCATCTACGGCATATTACTTTTCTACCTTTCAAGTTCAGATCCACTCGTTTAATCCCCACACGTGTTACACTATTTCCGGTACCCCCCTCCAACTACCCCTGCCGCAGCCGGAAATAACAAATCTAGGACGCATAAACTCGGTCCTGTACAACCTGCATCCCATTCGTTTGGGTTTTGTGCACGCCAAAAAGTTTCCGGATCCCCCTCAAACTCTCCCAACCATGGTTGTATGTGTTTTGGACACATATTTTGAATATCTAGGTCATCAGTTCTTATCACTCATACAGTTTCACTCAAATCGGACAGCCTGTTCGCAACCCAAGGAAGTCGGTAATTTCCGGATTCCCCTTCCTTAGCTCCCTCACAAATGGCCGGATCCAGGAACGGAAGTTTTCTTTGGGCATTGCGTCGGGTTCTTATGTCTATTTTGTCGAGTCATAACTCACGATCACCGGAATTCCGGGAAACCTCCTCCAACTCCCCACAAACAGCCCCGATAATCTGGTTCTGTGAAGAACGTGTCTAGGGCTTATGCCTGTTTTTCCTACCAAATTCTATCTCGATCCATCGACTCTAAGCATTTCACGAGATTTCCGATGCCCCCCCCCCCTCCGACTCCGCCCACAAATATCGATCCGGTCCGGACTTCACGTGGAACATCCGAGACGATAGCTCTTTCCACTTTGCAAGTTTCAGTCAAATCCGTTCACCCGTTCAAAAGTTATGCATGCCACTAGATTCCGGATTCCCCATCCCTCCACTCCCCCCCCCCCACGATGGTCGATCGAGGAAACGACAATTCTCAAGGCAGTCTGTTCGGGTCCCTGACATGCCTGCACATTCCATCGTCCTAGTACGCCCCCCCCCCCCCCCCACAGTGCCCGAACCCGGTCCGGTCATGTCAATAATGTATTATGTCAATGATGTTTTGTGCTTGTTCTTCCCACCAAGTTTCGTCCTGATCTCTCCACTCGAAGCGTTCCCCAAGATTTCCGGTTAACTCCTTCAGCTCCTCCCAAAGTCACCGACTCCGGTCCAGATTTTAAGTCGGTCGTCTGATGCACGAGGTCTCTCCAAATATCAAATTTCATTAAGATCCGATCAGCCGTTCAAAAGTAAAAAATACGTCATTGAAAGCGCGTTACTTTCGTTGTTCCGCTATTCACGAATAATTGATTTTCAAATAGTGGAATTTTTCTGTGATTTATGGTACCTCTATGCGCTTGTATTTCTGTTGTATGAATGAATGAACTTTATTGACCCACTGCACTACAATGAGGACTAGTGGAGTATAATAAAAGAAACTGTGCCTCACTATGCCTCACCAGAAAGATTTATGTTGCTTTTTTTGTTTAGGGACTAAGCAGCCTTGACCAAACTCACTACTGTCCACTGAAAAGCCGCGTGTGTCGAGTTTAATATTTCCCGCGTCAAAGTAGAATTTACCTTGTGAGGACGGCCGCAGACATTCTGAACTTCATAACTAGAGAAGACAGTAGGAAAAAAAAAAAAAAAAATCCCTTAGCTGAATCCAAAAGTCTATTTAATTAAACGACACAAAAATAAGTTGGCTTTCAGTTAAACTTTAAAGGGCCATAGCAAAAATTCCGTCTCGACACATATCACGTGAGAGGGTCATAACAGCTGTATTCCCATAGTGTATTACAAAAGGATGTGCCAACATGTGTTATCTGTTATCAAACTTCTCACAGTACAGTGAAGGAAACTCTTGGCAGGTGATGAATGGTATCTTCCCCTGAGCTAAAAAACGGTCATGTGATTATCGCCCGCTAGCTGTTTACTACATGCAACCTTTCAGGTGCACTTTAAAAGCATTTCTTTGCGAAGTAGTCTGTTACGCCCAGGGCTGAAGGTTGAAATTTTATCTTTGTGTTATAACACAAGGATGCGCGTTTTCAACAGATAACATCTATGATATTAGCTGTAATGTTTTTCAAATGTTATGCATTCAAACGTTATGATTACAAGAAGAGCCGAAACATCATCTGCTGACTTAGTCTGTCATCATGATATCAGAAAAGTCAGAAGATACATTTTTCGTCTATTCCTGGCAAAGCCTGTTATGCATTACGTTTAATACAACATGTTTACAAAATCATAACGTATATGATTCCAAATGGTATGTTCAGTTTATCGATTGACAAGATCCGGACCCGGAAATCTCGTAGCATGCCTATGTACCAAACGGCTCAAGCGGCCATGGCAAAACTCGGTGGGGAATATTGAAACTGCGCATCCTTGTGTTATCTGTTATGAACTTCTGACAATATACCACCACCTAGGTAGAGGGATCGTTACTTACCCTGTCGGAGGAACGATTCCAAACGTTAACTTTGTGACCTGAGTTGAGTAGATTCTTAACAATTCCGGACCCAATCGTCCCCAGACCCAAGAAGCCGAATTGCAACGTTGATGGTTCAATTTTCTTGTCCTTCAGCGTGTCTGATACCTTGTGTACGTCTAGACTGTTATGGTATGACTGAAAAAATGAAGTTTTATTAAGATAACAAGAGCTGGAAGCTCATATGGCACTTGCCAGGCTGGGTCAGATAATGGAAGTGGGATTTTATCAATTCTATGACTTCTGCCCAACATAATGAACGTGTTTCATCCTACTTACCGTAGTTACTACGCATGACGTCACGAATTCTGGCTTTTTGCCGTCAAGGCTGGAACGATTTTTCTATTTTCCAGCAGGATCTCACGCCACGGGCGAATCCGACCAATCACGTTACAGAGATGCGTAGTTACTACGCTTACTACGCTCCCGAGCATGGTAAGCAAATAGTAACTATTAGTTACTATTCCGGCAACGTTGGAACGGTCAGCGTAGTAACTTTTCGTGAGGATGGAACGGAAATAGTAACTAATAGTAACTATTGTTAGAAGGGTGGAACACTCTCAATGGAACAACTCTTCGAGTTGTGCTTGTGCTTCCCACCAAGTTTCATCCTGATCGCCCGACTCTAAGCGTTTATAACAAGATTTCCGGTTTCCCCCTCCGACCCCCCCATTCATTGGATCCGGTCCGGACATGAAACGGGATATCTGAAACATGTGGTTTTTTTTAATATCAAGTTTCATTATGATCCGATCACCCGTACGAATTTATACATACCACAAGATTCCAGATTTCCCATCCTTCTACTCTCCCCCCCCCCCCACACGATGTTCGGATCGGGAAGTTGACTATTTCCAGGTTAATCTAGTCGGGTCCCTCATTTGACTGCCAAGTTTCATTGACCTAGCCCACCTGGAAGTAACTTATCTACGGATCACCGGAATTCCGGACCCCCCCCCCCCCCCACACACACAGTGGGCGAATCCTGTCTAGTTCTGTCAACGCTGTACCTAGGGCTTGTGCTTCTTCTTCCCACCAAGTTTCATCCCGATCGCTCCACTCTATGCGTGACACAAGATTTCCGGTTCTCCCCTCCGACTCCCCCCCCCACCACATTCATCGGATTACGTCCGGACTTGAAATCGGACACGTGACATCTTTCCAGATACTAAGTTTCATTAAGACCCGATCACCTATTTGAAACTTAAAGTTATGCATGCTCCTAAATTCGGGATTCCGCCATCTCCCCCTCCCTCCACGATGGTCGGATTGGGCAAAGACTATTTTCAAGTTAGTTTTGACGGGTCCCTGATATGCCTGCCAATTTTCATCGTCCTAGCACGGCTGGAAGTACCCTAGCTCGAGAACAGTGACCTGACAGACCGACCGACTGAAAAGTGATCGGTATATGGCACTTGAGCGGAGCTGCAAGTGCCATAAAAAGTAGCTTGATAGCTTGATATATAATCGATTTCATTGGACAACAGTGACCTGACAGACCGACCGACTGAAAAGTGATCGGTATATGGCACTTGAGCTGAGCTGCAAGTGCCATAAAAAGTACCTTGATAGCTTGACATATAATCGATTTCATATGATTTTTTTTACTGATGAGATGATTAACAAAGAAATGAAATGATACCAAAAATATGAAAGACGGTACCAAAAAGTATGACCAAAAGCAATAGTTAATATGGATTTTAATCCTGTCAGCCCCGATCACCATTTATTTGGTTCTTTTTCTTCAAACCTGGGTGAGTTCTAAGGAAATTACGAAGTACACTTGATAGGCCAAATTGTTAGGTATCTCACGATCTGCAGCCCTTTTCAAAATATTTATTACAGAAATTTCAGGGGTAAAAGCAAAAATTTCGAAAGCGCCCCAATCTCCCCTGCATCTTAAAAGACGAGTAAGAGCAAAGATAATAATGAAAATACTACATATGTTACAAATAACCTACTAGTGCAAATTCAAATATTATTAAGAACTGTTTTTATCTCGGTCCTTTGAATATTATTGAAAACAACAGTTCACTAATTTTTATAGATTCATAACCAGAATCATAATATACAAAAGCTCGATGACTTGCAGTAATTACTCCTCAAACAAGAGCTATGAGCTCATACGGTAATTGTTACGACTAGGCGGTGTGAGAAACGAGAAAGGAAATCTGAGCATTTTCCAGAAGTTCCGATACCCCTCCCCACCGTGCTCGGATCCAGCCCAGACCCTAATATATTTCATTTAAGGCATACGGCCTCCCTATTTTCCAAGTTTCATTCAAATCCCTTCACTCGTTCAACCCCTATGCGAGCCACAACATTTCCGGGACTACCCTTTCTAGTCCACCCACTGTAGCCGAACTAACATCTCCTCTTCCCGTCCACCAAGTTTAACTCAAATTCGAGCGTATCTCCAAATTCCCGGCCCCGCTCCATCCTCCTCCTCCTACCTTAGTCGGATCCGGTTCGGACGTCAAATAACAAACTTGGGCCGCATAAACTCGGTACCGTCCAACTTGCATCCCATTCGGCCCCTTCATTTAAACTGTCTGGAGCCCCGCCCCCAAACCATGGCCGCAGGTGGTTGGGACAAACGTTGTTTCGGGCTTTTAGGTCTATTTGATCGGGTCACCAACACGCCTGCCGTCCTTATCACATCTTAAACTATCCTAGCTCGCAAAACATCGGAATTCCGGGAAACCTCCTCCAACTCTGCCCAAAGATTCCCAATACGATCTGGTTCTGTCAAGAACATATCTAGGGCTTCTGCTTCTTCTTCCACCAAACTCCATCCCGATCCCTCGACTCTAAGCGTTTCATGACATTTCCGGTACCCTCCTCCACCCCACCCCCACGTATCGGATCCGGTCCGAATTTAACACGGAATGTCTGAGGCGAGAACACTTTACACTTGCCAAGTTTCATTCAAATCCGATCACCCGTTCCAAAGTTATGCACACTCTAGATTCCGGAGTCTCCATCGATGGTCGGGTTCTCAAGTCAGTTCTGGTCCCTGATATGCCAGTTATGTTTTATCGTCGTAGTAAATCAGGAATTGGCAGGATTACCAGAACCCCCCCCCCCCAACTCCCCACACAGTGCCCGAATCCGGTCCGATCATGTCAACGATGTATCTAGGACTTAGGCTTGTTCTTCCCATAACCCGTTTCATTCCGATCCCTCTATTCTAAGCATTTCCCAGATTCCCGGTTCCCCCCTCTAACTCCCCCAAAGTTAATGGATTGGGTCGGAATTTGAAGTTGGTCGTCTGTGACGTAATGTCTTTCGAATTATCAAGTTTCATTAAGATCCGTCCACCTAAATAATATCCGTAATACGATCCGTCATACCTAAATTTTCTGGATTCCCCTTCCCTTCACCCCCCCCCCAAGATGGTCGGATGAGGGAAGTGACTAATTCAAAGTTAGTTTGGTCTGGTCCCTGATATGCCTGCCAAGTTTCATCGTCCTAGCTTATGTGGAAGTGCCCTAACTGGCAAAACCGGGACAGGCCGAAGACAGATATTACGATCGCTATATGGCACTTGAGCTGGAATCTCCAAGTGCCATAAAAAAAAACCCTACCAATACCAGCGCAACAACGTTCGCAAGGATGAACACGTTGATTTTTTGAAACTCACAGAAATCACATTGCGAATTTTTAGTGACAATTCATTAACGTTCATGGATAGAAATTAATACTCCCGGAGTGGCCGAACCGTACCCAAGCGGTAAGTAAAGGGATTAGCCGATAGCGACTCGCAACCTGAAGGACGTGAACGTGTTTCCGTTTCTTTTTTAAATGTTCATGGGACTTAAGCGGTATTACGATATACAGAGAGCTAACGAGTCTAAAGCAGAAGTAGCATCCGGCTGCCCTTTGAATATTTCTAAAAACAGTAGTTCCAACAGTTCACTAAGGCCCATCCGGCCTTCTTTATTTTACCTCCATGTAAATCCCAGAAACACGAAATGATATAGGTTCTTGAAAACTTGGAAAATTTTTCAGTTGACTATTTGATTAGCACCACTGACCATGGTTCACAGTCAGCTTTGGGAATTAGTATGCTTATTAATGATAAAATTTGGTCTTCCCAGACACATGCGAGGAAAAGAAAAGAAAGAAATACATTTTGACGACTGAATATTCGCGTTCAAAAGTTGTCGACACCAAAACTCGGAACTTTATTTTCGGTAAGATGCAACTGACAGAATTCAAACAATGTTTACAACGGATACGTCAGCTACGATTCTTCATCGGCGATATTTCGGCCCTTCTTGGCAATATTTTGAGCGATATTTGGCCCTTCTTCGGCTCAAAGAATATTTAACTGACAGAAGGAAAAAAATCGAAGAAAAGCGTTTTTCGTGCTCCCACAAACAGTTTGTAGATCGATTGTGGCTCGAAAACAGTGTTTCCCAGGCCCACAAGATCTGTGTGGCTGGAATTCGAAAAAAAACTGTCGAATTGTCGATTTTGTGGCTCCATTTTGGAGGTAAATCAAATTTAGCAGTAAAATAACATCAAAACAATAAAATTAGAAGCTTTCTCAAGTATGTAGACATGAGACTTAGGACCCTTTTTGCAGGGAATGGTAAGAAGAGAGCCTAGAATTCTATTTACTAAGATTTTTTCATGAATTTATTTTTATTTCCAGACATTTGAAATTACCGCCCGTAAATAGACAAAATGGCGTTTCCACGAGTTTCGAATAGATAGAAAAGTCTAAAGAGCTTGTATCGAAGGGTATCATTTTGGTCCAGTAGATAAATAGACGTGACCGTGACTCCAAGCGGATTAGTCCCTGCTTGCACCCTCCCCCAACTTATTAGCCTCAATCCCACAATAGACCCACTATGTCTTGAACTGAATAGAGAAACTTTCCATTATATACTGAAGGGTAGTGCAAAACTTTCATCACCAGAAAGGTTCACATTTTTTTTTTTTTTTTTTTTTTTTTATATCCAAATTAGTGAGTTAATTATTCTAACCACAGCTTTTTCGTCCTTATAAACAACAACATAATAAATATAAAATATATGCACATATCAATAATGTAATACAACTCTACCAGTAATACATAACTTGCAACCAACAATAAATAACTTTAATAAAAAAAATACCCAGACTACTATCAGTGTCCTAACGTCATAAAAAATGGACTCCATTTTGCCTGATAGCTCTCAAGGAGCGTGTTAGCCCCTACCTACGGTAGTTACTACGCATGAACTCACGAACTTTGGACATCAAGGCTGGAACAATTTTTCTATTTTCCAGCAGGATATCACGCCACGGGCGAATTCGACCAATCACGTTACAGAGATGCGTAGTTACGACGCTTACTACGCTCTCGAGCATGGTAAACAAATAGTAAGTATTAGTTACTATTTCGAGACGTTTGAACGGTCAGCGTAGTAACTTTCCGTGAGGTTGGAACGGAAATATTAACTAATAGTTACTATTGTTACAAGAGTGGAACACGCTCACGGTATAACTGAAAAATGGAACGTGGCTTTTGATTGACCATAGCACTTAAGCAAAACCTTCGAGAAAGTCCCATTGCCTTTTTTACTGGAATTTTACTTCAGATAGAAATAGTTACAAACCTCGGATGGCTTGACCCCACCCCCCTCCGTTTCTCTATGATCACGATCACTCCTTTCTCGTCCTGCTAACGGGGAAAAACACATCCTGCACTATAATAAGTTTCTCTGAGTAAAGATTAAAGTTAACTGCAGTTTTTGCTACTGGGATTAATCTGATCTCTACTGGGACAAGATTAATCCAAATTAAAGATAATCTTATTTCAATAGAGACACGATTAATCCCAGTCGCAAACACTGCAAGATTTTTATTTACAGTGTTGCTATGTGTTATTGTCATAGGTCATGATCATTGAGGGACGATGACAGTCGAGTTCTGACTACCAATTTACTTTGGGCCTCGACATAACCTTACAAAAAGGGAACTTACAGGTTTGCCTGGCAGGAGACTTGGTCTGTTCAGGAAGCTATTGGCGGTGCTGCTTCCAACCTTCTTCGCCTGAGGTGCAGATGAAGAGGCAATCGAAGCCAAGGGAACGTCGGGAGACTCCGCGCGCCCATTCTCCTTCCGCGCACGCTTTTTGGTGCTCCCACCTTCAGTGGTGCTCCTGGTGCTTTCCTGATGGAAATGATAGTTCAATTTGGTGACAACACTGCACTGTAAGAAGTTTCATAACAGGTAACATAAGGATGCGCGTTTTAAACAGATAACACTTGGGAGGTTATCTGTTATGATTCTGCAAACGTTATGCATAACAAGCATTGCCGAAAAAGAATGACCATGATGTCGGAAATGCCAGCTGATGTTTTTTCGGTCCTTACTGGTAATGCTTGTTATGCATAAATAACATTTAATGCATAACGTTATGAAAATCACAACATATTACATCCGAAGTGGTGTCTGTTGAAACTGTACATCCTTGTGAACATCGGTTATGAAACTTCTGACAGTGTCGTCGGACTGCTTCATCCGGAAAATTCGTAAAACTAAAAGTTGTACCTGAAGCTGATCAGATATTCGATTTTGGGGGTAAGGAATACATTGGTTTTGTTTTGATTTTTTTTCTTGCCGGAAAAGTAGCTTGTCCGGAATTCGGTAAAAACCGGAAATTCGGTTGAGCAAAAAAAAAGTCGCTTGTATCATCGATATAGTGGTAAAAATACATACTGAATCCATATCTGAAGTTTTTTTTTCTCGTCGGACAAGTAGTACATCCGTCGGAAACCTTAAATGTTGTTCAAGTACAAAATACTTTTGAAATCGGTTATGGTGTCAAAATAGGTGTTTGGAAAACATGCCGGATCAGTAGAAATGGTGTGTAGCCTATATATGTTGCTGCAGATATAGACAGAGAACATGTTGAACCAGAAAATTCTGGTTAAAAAGTCGCTTGTATCATCGATAGTGGTAAAAGTACAAACTGAATCCATATCTGACGTTTTTTTTTCTCGTCGGACAAGTAGTACATCCGTCGGAAACCTTAAATTTATAAAATATGTTTGAAATCGGCTATGATGTCAAAATAGGTGTTTGGAAAAAAAAACCTGCCGGATCAGTAGAAATGGTGTGTAGCCTATATATGTTGCTGCAGATACAGACAGAGAACATGTTGAACCAGAAAATTCTATGAATTTTCTCCGGTCGTACCTGGCCTAGAACATAAATTAAAGACAGAAAGTAATTACCTAATGAATCTGATTAAGTGGTTGACCAGGGATGCATAAGATGCCTTCGGAATCTGGAAACCTGCCAGATATTTTAGTCCTGATGAAGAAGCCCAATAAATATTCGCCTTTGGGATCCCATCGAAACCTTTAGTGTTGTTTAGGGAGGTTCGCACTTTCTCAGAAGAAAGAATCTAATGAAACGTACATCCTAGCAGAGTTTTATTTTAAAATTGATGATGCTGATGATAACTGAGAGAATAGACGCAGATAGTGCATAGATCCGTATGCGAATGAACAAAAAAGAGAAGCTTTCAATTTACTGAAGGGTAATGCAAAACTGCCGTCGCACTTTTGTCTGCTGAGAGGGACTAAAGGGGACGAAACCGCATGGTCTGGACCTCGAATATGGAGAACTGCCATATCAGCATTTCTGGCCTTAGGCCAAACTACCCTCTAATACCTACCTCTCCTCGACGACCCAATCGACCAGCAAAAACAGCAGCCGTTTCCAGAATGAAACCACAGCACCCGATACAACTACAACCAATTTGCACAGACGAAGTTCACAAAATCAGATATTTAAGGAAGAATCTTTAATTTTTATTTCCACAAGTTCATTTTCCAGCTTGAACGGCTTGAGCCTGAAGAGGACCCTTGCCAAGAAGGGCCGAAATATAGCTCTAATAAAATGTAGCTGACATATCCGTTTTGCACCGTAAATACCCTCTTACTCCCGTATGGGATACAAAAAGCGAAACTGTCTGAATGGGAACTTTTTGACATGATCCGGTTTCCACCGGATTCCGGTCAAAGTAGTGGTCTGGTTAGCAAACGAACTATTGTACTTTAATCCCTAGACCTATTTAAGCTCAGCATTCTTTTTCTTGGCTCCTGCTTTCAAAGGGTTTTAACAACGAGGCGTTACTAACCTTTTTTCCTTTTTTTTTTAAATATCGGGGGGGGGGGGGACAAGTGATTTACCAATTAGCTGATCACTTTTACCGACTGTTTCGGCAGGAAAAAACGACTATTCTTTAGGAACAAGACCTAGGGTTTTGATGGGATCCAAAAATTTAATATCTGATCCAGACAACTGGGTCTTGTCTTAGCCAAATCCAGTCTTCGCCAGGCTAATCATTAGAGAAAACCAAGTTTAAATATACCTCTATAAGCCATAACTGTTTTGACGATACTGATCGAAACTTCCTGCTTTACTTCTGCCAAACTTCCGGTTGTGGCCGAATTCCGAGCGAACTACTTGTCAAGCAAGAAAAGAAAATTCAGAATCGAATTCAGCGCACGGTATCTCCTTATTATTAAAGCACATCTAATCAATTTCAAATAAAACTTTAGCTTCTAAACAATAACGGTTACAACCGGATTCTGGATGAATTGTATGTCCGGTTAAAAAATGATTGTCATATACAAACTCCGCTTCCCTTCTTACCCTTAAATCTGTAATCTAATCAACTTCAAATCAAACTTTTACTTTTAACCAACTTTCCGGTTTTAGCCGGATTCCGGAAAAACTATTCGTCCGGCGAGAAATGATTTTCACCATCGTTTTCAGCATGTCTTCTTACTCCTAAATCCAACATTTAATCAACTTCAAATGAAACTTTTACTTTTAACCAACTTTCCGGTTTTTGCCCGATTCCGGGCGAACTACTTGTCGGACAAGAAAATAGTTTACATATTCGTGGTCAGCATGTCTTCTTACCCCATAATCGACTATCACATTATCTGTTTAAAAATATTTTGTTTGACCCTTAATTTGAACCCCCTCCTTCACCCCTAAATGTAGGGCTACAGAGCCCATCTACGAATTTGATATTACCCTTGACCCAAAGAGTCCTCACACCAGTTTCATCAAAATATCTCATTCCCTTCGAGAGTTATCGTGCTAACAGATGGACAGACGGACGGACGGACAACTTTTACAGGTATCCCTCCACTTACGTTTTGGGATCCCAAAAACTACTATTTTGACAAAAATTCAACTGATCTTCAGAAACAAGAACAAAGCTTTCGATGGGATCCCAAAAATTTAACATCTGATCCAGACAAATCGGTCTTGTAGATATCGATCTTTGCTAGACTCCTTGAACATTTTTACTATTAAGATTTAGAAAAAGAAGAAGGCCAATGGCTAATCTGAGAAAACCAAGTTCAGGTATTGATTCAAATGCTGAACTAAAGAGCGCCATCTTCGAACTCGACCTCTAGCTTGACCAAAAGAGTCCTCACATCAAGTTTCATCAAAATATCTCATTCCCGTCGAGAGTTATCATGCTGACAGATAGCAGAGGAGAGCAGAGCAGAGGCGGTGCTAGCCAAAATAATTTTCTTTTGTGGGGAGGGGGGGGGGGGGAAGATCTAGCTGACCATTTTTACCGACTGTTTTGTGCAAAAAAAACGAATATTTATTTTTGAGAAATTACTATTTTGACAAAAAAACAACTGATCTAAAAAAACGACTAATTTTGAGAAAAAATCAACCAATTTTGCGAAACCGACTCTTTTGAAGAAAAGTCGATTTTTTTCAAGGAAAAAATCGAGTTTTCTTCAAGAAAAAAATCGACTGCTTTTGTGAAAAATCACGGCGCTTCGCGCCGACTCGTTTATTTTGTTTACCGACCGGACGACAACATTGGGGGGGGGGGGATACGTGACGCCCCTGATAACAAGGTCCCAATTTTCCGAATTTTTAAAAAACTGCAAAAAGCCGACAGCAAAATTGGTAATTTTTTTCGCAAAATTAGTCGTTTTTTTTAGATCAGTTATTTTTTTTGTCAAAATAGTAATTTTTTCAAAACCAAATATTCGATTTTTCTGCACAAAACAGTCTGTAAAAACTCGAGTTCCCAAGCGGCCAAGGAGCAACCTCCAAGTACTGACCGAGCCCGACATGTTTACCTCGAAAACGGCACCTACAACCGCAAGGGTTGAAAGTCGAAGCATCTAATGAAAATGAAAGTTCAGACGTTATTTTTTGGATTACACCGGTCTAAAGGGGTTCGTTGCGGATATGAAAGAGTCTGGTGGCACAAGGGTTTGTATGGAACCTTGCGAACTCGAATCAGCGAAGTTGCTAACACGTTAATTTTCCTTTTTCACAAGTAATCAGTGGCCAGACGAGGGAGAGCTCCAAATTTTTTTTTACGCTAGATAACTGAACACTGGTATAAAAATAAAAATAAGTGTCACTTTTGTTAAACTTACCCTTTTGGAAGACTTGGGAGCAGTCGATGTCCTCTTCTTTGGCTTAGGGGTCTTAGCCCCCTCTTCAGGGGCCGACGGTCCTTCGCCCTCACTGGTGGCTTCGGATACCGCATCCGTGTCAGCAGCCTAAAGAAAACCAGGTTAGAGGCAAAACTCGGAGTATATGATATGATATGATATTTATTGCAAAAAGCCAACTGGCCATAGCAACAACCACAAAAAATCACTTACAATATTTGTTCAAAGGCAGCTGAGGATAATGCAATCATACGATCCGAGGGGTTACCAACTGTCGGGCACACTCTGTACCACATTTTTGGGAGTTGGTAACCCCTCGATACGATCTATGAATGATTGAATGAATGAAATTACTAATATGCAGCGGATAGGAAGGGAAATGGTGTAGAACGGTGTAAAATAGTGGAATACGTGCAGAAATAAAGGCAAAAATCACACTGAACTTTCCCTGAACACAGAAGATAGACAAAAGAAAAAGAAAAAAGATTAGTCAGGCCTGATAATTTCTTTCCTAGAAGGAAAGCTGGATATAAAGGCTCAGACAGCCTCCATAGCATAAAAAAAAATTTAACCGTGACAAATAAAAAATAAACTAATTCGAATTTAGTAGTCCAGGGACCGCGGACTACTAGCCTCCAGCGGGACTTGAACCCGCAACTTTCGGCTTTAGGCTACGTACCACATTTTTCTTTTTCAGACTAGTAATAAGTCGCTTAAAACTGAGCCCCTTATAGCCGTTAAGACGACGTCAGGGACGACGTTAAAAACTTCGGCTAATTAGTTCTCCGTAACTCTTAAATTTGCGTAAATCCGGAGCTGAAATGCGTTCAAGT
This sequence comes from Branchinecta lynchi, assembly GCA_023053575.1. NCBI lineage: Eukaryota > Metazoa > Arthropoda > Branchiopoda > Anostraca > Branchinectidae > Branchinecta > Branchinecta lynchi. The sequence goes on along the minus strand of JAKZAP010000009.1, from coordinate 12,720,174 downwards.
TAAAACATATATCTTAAAGGACCCGTCCGGCTTATTCTGCTTTTCATATTGTCCCTAGCTCCAGTATGGGATTATAAGATTCTGAAATCACCGCCTTGCGCAATTGTTTCGTTCTGAATCTACGACTTTTTCGGCCTGGCCGAGTTTTGACAGTCACGCAACGCAAACACCGCCGAAAGCTTCAAGGTCCGTTCAAAGTATTATTTTTCATTCTGTAAGACATGGTAGTGGTTTTCCTACTTTTTAACCACGGAGTTCAGTTTTCAAATATTTTGCGCCCAGCCGCCGTCGGAGAGAGGGAAAGCTGGATGGAGTGGACATGCACTAACTAGGAAATCGGTAATTTCTCTTGGAAAGTAACGAAAATTGAAAATATTATTTCTGGTAAGAGTTGTGCCTTAAAGCACAATGGACACTTCTAATGCTTTACTTTGTATTAAATGCTTCACAAATAAACATTTCCGACTTAGCGCCAAAGGCGCTACGAAAATCGGCCGTTTTCTTCTTATCCTTTGTCTATACCTCTCTGGCATTTCGGCGATCCAAATCTTAGGAGCTGGGATATCGTGGCAGGAAATTCAAAAACTCCGAGCAATGCTTGATATAAAAGGATATATTTGAGATGTCACCAAAGTCAAGCTGCTGATGCAGTTTACCTGATTGTTCTAGTGTTTCATCAGAAGTTCCATGGCTTAAAGTGCCTATTAAAAGTTTTTCTTTGTGGAATAGTGTTGTGAAGCTTGATTGGCTTGCTTTATAAAATGTACCAGAATATGCAATACAGGAGTGCTGCGTGAAGCCGCCACCCTAAACTCCTATTTTTGGGAAATGACTTAGGGAAAAGGAGTAAAGGTTGAGATAAAATTCAGTGGAGTATCCTGAAAGGAAGCTTAGAACCTTCACTTTCTGCTGGTACCATAGTTTACTTGTAATTGTTCAAGGCGAAGCTAGAGAACACGAAAGAATATAGGCACCCAAGTGATCATGAAGTCGCCTACTTTGCTAAAAATAGTATTTTGCTACATGGTGAAGTTAGAGGCCAGCTGTTTGGTCAGAGAGGTTCCTTGACCTTTTGCAAATAACAAAATTTGCTGTTTTCTTGGAATTTGCATGATTTTTCTGGGGTGGCAGCTTCATGATCCAAGGTGGCAGGATCATGTACCATGGCCAATTGGGGGGTGGGCGGTGCCATAGTAAGGGCAGCTTCATGCAACATTCCTGTAAGCTTATAAAAAATAACATAGCTACAAAAATCATTCAAAAACAAATAACCTATCCAAATCTGAATTATACAAGCTGATTTATGCATAAAATAAAGATCTATTAAGTCTTATAAGAAACATCACTTTTATCTTTGTCCAAGCTAGTTAACAGAGAATGTACTGTCCCAAAAAATTACGCTTTGAAATATCACAGAGAGGAAACTGTTGAAAAAGCTGCTGATCTAGGGGGTAAGCATTGTTCCTAATTTGTTACAGAGTGGGATTGGGGTAGTTTGATGTGCCCATTGAACTTTAAGGCAACGCAAGAAGACGAAGAAGAAATTCAATGAAACGGATTTGCTTAACGAGAAGATTTGCCAGTTTGTACATTTTTTTTGAAGGGAAACTTTAGGGGGAGAGGCTAATAAAGTTAACGGAGAATCAATGCTACGAGAAATTAAACAATTAGTAAGGTACATCAGGGTAGCAAAAAAAGGTCAACAATACTTTTAACAAATAAATATGTTTGTTACGATGAGTTTGTGATTTATTTTTCTTGTATTCTTTTGAGTGTATTTGTCGCTACTATGGCCTGATGACTTTGCAATACAATATCAATATCAATAGTCTATTTGACGCAAGGGATTATGGAGACACACCGTAAGTTTCCAGTCTGAAGGGATCTTCTCCGGAGCTTTTTAACCCTTCGCTGGATATTCAAAACTGCGTTATCTGTATTAATCCCTCACAACTGGGATATATGGGACCAAGCAAAATCAAAACAACCGTACTAATCTTTTTTCTTTTTTTTTTTGTATCATCGAACCAAAGGCAAAGAAAATTCAGTAGTGAGTAGCGGTAAGATTCGAAATAATAGTTCTTGAAAAATTTTCCAACTTTCCACAGCTGAAGAACTTACAACTGCAGAGACAGAGCAGATTCGGCTTATAAAATTTCTACGGGCATAGTTCCGGCGCTCATTAACATATTATTGTACGAAACGGAACAACGAGGGTTTCCGCAACCGAACATCGATCACAGGAACTGATTACGGAAACGGTCCGAATGGGAACGATGTGAATATGAGACCGAACGATTTGCGTTGTAAAACAGGAAAGGTATGTTAAAGGAGAACTGAATGAAGAGTGCCAAGTATCATCCCAATCTGTATGACTTCCGTTAAGATTGCCTGCAGAAAACCCAATCCAAATACGAAATAGTTTTTCCAATTTTTGCTCCATTTTGCAACAATTTTAGAAATGAACTAATGTCTCCAATCAACCCTTCTTCTGGATATTTTTTAACCAGTTAAGCCCAAACGTATATCGAGAAGAAATGCCAATACGATCCGGCCAGCGCTGTACAAGATTTGAATGAATTGCGCTTTTTGTCTTGGAGTCTGCATGTGCAAACCTCCAGAAATGAACATCCCTATTTTGAAAACGTCACCCTCAGGAGAAGAATGCTCTATGTGGCCATGTCTGTAAACGCATTCTCCATGGTGTGTTCAAGTATGGTTTCATTGTTCAGGTGTCCTTTAAGTACAAGAAGGAACTAGCCTCTGAAATGTCACTTTAAAATCTGTTCTGTTATTACTGTTACTGATTTTTTTCCTTCAAAACTGAATAATGAGTATGAAAATTTTAAAACAACATATCAGTCAAATTCACATTTTACATAAACATAGAGCAGCTGACTAAGCATACAAACAGTAAACACAACAGCCTACCAAATCTGAAGTCAAATAAAAAAAAATCATGGTATCAGTTTTTTTTTAAACGGAAATACCGAGTATATCTCGGCCTTTTTGTGAGTTTTCTATTCAATACTTTTTTATTCACACTATTTAATATTTCTTTTTTCTTTGTTCTTCTTTTATGTCTCGTTTGTGTAGCCTACTTCTTTTTCCTCTTTGACGCGAATATTTGTACATGTGTGTAGTCGACGTGATTTTGTGTTAGGTTTGGGCATTGATGCCATAACAACAAGATAGCTTTAGGGGGTCTTGTCTCTTATTATATAGTCTTTTATCTGTGTAGTACGACAGTGAATTAATGTATGAATAAATAAAAGAAAGGGGTTAATCGATAGGCTGGAAAAAGGGTGAGAAAGCATTAACACGACATGTATGACTATTATGAATACTGCTGTACTGTCGTTCCTGATCACGCAAAGATGCGCACAGGGACGTATCCGGGGGGGGGGGGTCGAACCCCCCTCCCCGAAATATAGAAAAATAAAGATAATGTCGTAAACCATATTGGCCTGACATATCACAAAAAATCAAAGAAGAAACCGCACTGGCCTGACATATCACACAAAATCAACGAAGAAACCAGCGTACATTTGTTTCTTCAAACCAACGTCACAAACCAACGTCATTCGCTAGTACCTGGCGAGAACATCCGTTATTGTTATTCGCAGGTATTGGTAAGTGGCTCGCTGTCTTTGTCTTTATTTTAGGCTTCCAATTCTTCCAATTTTGTTTTAATTTTCGTTTTTTTTTGTTGGTTTTCTGCTTTGTTTTGGTTTTCTTGGTTGCTGATCTTCATCCTCGTTTTGGCATTTTTCCTCGAAATTTTCTGTCTGCGCTGAAGAACGGAGGCGGTTGTCCTCCCGAAATACTCGCCTTTTATTTCAGTACATTCGTTGGCTTTTACAAACCCCATTTTCGTTGGTTTCTTCGTTGAATTTTTATGATAGAAAAATAATCTTTTTGTATAGGCTTTAACCTCTGATCTATGTCTTTTTTGGAAACCTTTTGGTCCGACCATCGCCCCCCCCCAAAAAAAAAAAATTCCTTGATACGAACCTGGATCCGCAGTTTCAACAAACAACACTTGCGATTTGATCTGTTGTGATTAAAAAAAATGTTACGCATTAAAGGACCCCTCTTGTTTATTCTGCCTTTCGTTTTATCCCAAGATTCCTTACGAAATCCCCGCCTTTCGCCATTGTTTCGTTTTGTACCCACGACTTTCCAGCGCTTTTTCAGCTTAGCCGAGTTTTGCCCCTCACGCAACACAAACTTCGCCGAAAGTTTCAAGGTGCGTCGACAACTCTTTCACACATAAGATTATGATAATATATTCTGTGTTGGACTTCATTTGTTTTGCTTGTTGTTCCCGCTGTTTTTTTTTTTTTTTTCCTCCTCCTCCACTCGGTGACACAAGAGTGGCACTTACTCTTTTCATTTTTCCATTAAAATTCTATTAGCTTTACTATTCTATTCATAACTTGACATTTACCTTAATATTTTCACCGTTAGGCTACTTCTTACAATAAAAAAAAATTATTGAAGGACACCTGAATGAAGAGTACCAAGTATCATCCCTATCTGTATGACGTCCGTTAACATTGCCTGCAGAAAACCCAATCCAAATACGAAATACCGTTTCCAAGCTATGATTTTTGCTCCATTTTGCATCTGTCCTTATTTCAGTACCGAGCAATTTTAGAAATGAACAAATGTCTCCAATCAACCCTCTTCTGGAATATTTTTTAACCAGATAAGCTCAAACGCATATCTAGAAGAAATTCCAATACAATCCGGCCAGCTCTGTACAAGATTTGAATGAATTGCACTTTTTGTCTTGGAGTCTGCATGTGCAAACCTCGGGAAACAATCATCCCTATTTTGAAAACGTCACGCTCAGGACAAGAATGCTCTCCGTGTCCATGTCTGTAAATGCATTCTCCATGGTGTGTTCAAGTATGGTTTCATTGTTCAGGTGTCCTTTAAAAATCAAAATGCTTGTCGTTCGCGCTTTTTAACAACTGAGCGTTCAGTTTTCAAATAGTTTGCTTCCAGCCGCCCCGTCGGAGAGCGGAAAGACAGGATAGAGTTGACAAGCACTAATAGGAAAATCGCTCATTTCCCGTTGAAGTAATGGTATTTCGAAAAACGATATTGATGACCCATTTCATTGTGAACAGATAATTTTTAGTAAGAGTTGTGCTTTAAATGTTAGGTATACCAAGCATTGTCAGGAAAAAACGAAATACCACCGAAAAAGCATCTGCTGAATTTTCCGATAATATGACAAACAAACTTTCTCGGCCGTTTTGTGGGTCTTCCTGGCAATGCTTTATGCTTAACATTTAATGCATAACGTTTTCAAATCACAAGACGTCACAAGTGTTGCTTGTTGAAACTGCGCATCCTTGTGTTGTCTGTTATGAAAATTCTTAAACTGCTGTCAACATTATTCACAACTAAGAGATACTATTCTGCCATCGCAGAATAATTTCGATTTTACTACTTTAAGGTTACGAAAATATGTTTATTTGTAATTTGGCGTGTACCAAGCAGACTATAATGTTGACTAATATCCAGGCACAGACATAGGGGTCCGGGGCCACACGGAAGCTAACAATCAGTTCTCTCTCGTAAATTCTCTTTAGTAAACTGATTTAACAAAAACAAACTTCACATAAATACTAAATCTTCGACTACATAAACACATATCTGAACATAATTGGGATCCCAAAACGTAAGTGGAGGGATACCTATGACATCGCAAAAGTTGTCGGTCTGCCCGTCCGTCTGTCAGCACGATAACTCTCGACGGGAATGAGATATTTGATGAAACTTGGTGTGAAGATTCTTTGGGTCAAGTGTGAGGTCAAGTTCGTAGATGGGCTCTGTAGCCCTACATTTAGGGGTGGGGGAGGTGGTTCAAATTAAGGGACAAACAAACTATTTTTAAACAGCTAGTGCGATAGTCGGTTATGGGGTAAGAAGACATGATGAACACGAATATGCAAAACATTTTCTCGTCCGGCAAGTAGTTCGCCCGGAATCCGGCAAACACCAGAAAGTTGGTTAAAAGTAAAGTTTCATTTGAAGTCGATTAAATGTTCGATTTAGGGGTAATAAGACACGCTGAACACGACGATGAAATCCATTTTCTCGCTGGACAAGTAATTCGTCCGGAATCCGGCAAAAAACGGAAAGTTGGTTAAAAGTAAAAGTTTTATCTGAAGTTTATTAGATGTTTTAGGGGTAAGAAGACATGCTGGACACGATGATGAAAAACATTTTCTCGCCGGACAAGTCGTTCGTCCACAATCCGACAAAAACCGGAAAGCTGGTTAAAATTAAGTTTTATTTGAAGTTGATTAGATGACAGATTTAGGAGTAAGAAGGCATACTGAATACTTGTATGAAAATCATTTTCTACCCGGACAAATAGTTCGCCCAGAATCCGGCCAAAACCGGAACATTCGTTAAAAGCAAAAATTTATTATAAGTTGATTAGATAACAGACTTAGGGCTACGGAGACGCTGAGTCTGTATATTTTGACCCGGACATATAACTCGTCTGGAATCCGGTTGAAACCGGAAATTTGTTCGTAAGTTAAAATTTTATTTGAAGTTGATTATATGTCCTCTATAGGTATAAGGAGATACGCTGAATTCCTTTCTGAGTTTTCTTTTTTTGCTGGACAAGTAGTTCGCTCGGAATTCGGCCGAAACCGGAAATTTGGCAGAAGTAAAGCAGGAAGTTTCGGTCAGTATCGTCAAAATAGATATGGCTGATAGAGGTATATCTGAACTTGGTTTTCTCAGATGATTAGCCTGGCGAAGACTGGATCTGGCGAAGACAAGACCCAGTTGTCTGGATCAAATACTAGATTTTTGGGATCCCATCGAAACCTTAGATCTTGTTATTCTCTAGACATGTAGTTTGGTGCCTCTGACTGCATGAAAGCCCAAATGAATAAATGAAAGTCTGTTATTCCGCCAAAATGACGATACAAGAGAAGGAAAAAAGTACAAAAGTTATTCATTTACAATACAAAAGTCGAAGTTTTCTGATCTCAAGGCAAATAATCCGTAACCCTAAAAACAGGACGACAGATGGTACTGTGAGGCAGTCAGAACAAATCTTCACTTTAACTCCCATGTACCGTAATTTATGAAAAATTACAATTCGACTACTTGATTGATTGACTTCTAATTGTATATAAATATAATGAACTTGATTCGTAAGTGTATTGATTTGCAAGTGTATTATACCTTGTTCTTATACTGACAATCCTATGTTATCACTTTTAAGAGATATTTGGAAATATATGATTGATTAATTGATTTGAAATCTGGTAGGATGTTCCAATGGTGTGGGCCTTCGGCTTGTGTGCCCCTGTATCTAAACTCCAAAAATCTTGACTAAAAATTGTTTGTGTGAGTGAACGTTCAACTCTCAGCTTATGGCACTGCTAATTATCCACTGATGACTCATTGTGGGTATAGGCGGAGTTTAAGAATCCCGACATCGCCATTTTTTATTCAGGGGGCGAGCAAAGGGGTAAGATGCTTGTATGTAGCATTTAGAGGAACTGCACGTATGTGCAGTTGTGTCTGTGTCTGTTGCTGTTTGGGATGCTCGGTGTGAGAATAGTGTTCAGTCTTGATTTGTCAAGCTTTCTAATTCAGGATCCACAGTTTAATTTAAATTCACATTCGTCAATTGTGCACAATGTAATTTCTATGTCTAGTAATTCGGAAAACCCTCTTGATTTTATTTATGACAAAAAATAATAATAATCGGTTTTGCCCGTCGAATGTATTTTTTTATAAAGCAAACAGAATCGCAAACTGAACTGAACTCCCAATTCAACCCGAAAGAGATAACTATTTGTCCTCCATGGTATTAGACGACATAACTACACTAAGTTTCATAACAGACAACAGAAGGATCAGTAGCGTATATTGGGGGGGGGGGGGGGGGCGATCGCCCCTGTCGCCGAAAATTCTTGAAGAAAGGTTTTTTCATTAAAAAAAACGTGTGCGAAATACGGGCGACAGGGGCGATCTTCATTCGAAATTCTCGGAAAAGGAGTTTTTTTTACGGGAAAAACGTACGCGAAAATACAAATTAAGAAGCTAAATCGAAATTATTTACAGTATGGTTCAGTAATTAATCTTAGAAACAGTTGAGACGTAGTGTGCATGATTACAAGATTAAAAGGTGTTTTATGCACCTATAGGTATTTTTAGTGTTAAAAACGGTCAAAATATGTAAAAAAACGCCGAAAAATGTTCGGCCTTTAGGCCGATAAGGGGGGCCTTCGGCAGCATATTTTCACTCAGCTGTCGCCCCTCCCGAAAATAATCAGAATATACGCTACTGTCTTGTGTTATTTGCGTGAATGACGATCCAGTGTTAGCATGTGTAATACAAGCTATTAAAGTTCAATGGGCACATCAAAACTACCCCAATCCCACTCTGTAACAACCTAGGAACAATGCTTACCTTCCTAGATCAGCAGCTTTTTCAACAGTTTCCTCTCTGTGATATTTCAAAGCGTAATTTTTTGGGCCAGTACATGCTCATTTTACTAGCTTGGACAAAGATAAAAGTGATGTTTCTTGAACTACTTAGTAGATCTTTATTTTATGCATAAATCAGCTAGTATAATTCAGATTTGAATAGGTTATTTGTTTTTGAATGATTTTTGTAGCTATGTTATTTTTTATAAGCTTATTGCATATTCTGGTACATTTTATAAAGCAAGCTAATCAAGCTTCACAACACTATTCCACAAAGAAAAACTTTTAATAGGCACTTTAAGCCATGGAACTTCTGATGAAACACTAGAACAATCAGGTAAACTGCATCTATGGCTTGACTTTGGTGACATCTCAAATATATCCTTTTCTATCAAGCATTGATGGGAGTTTTTGAATTTCCTGCCACGATATCCCAGCACCTAAGATTTGGATCGCCGAAATGCCAGAGAGGTAAAGACAAGGGATAACAAGAAAACGGCCGATTTTCGTATCGCCTTCTAATGAAAATCGGAAATGTTTATTTGTGAAGCATTTAATACAAAGTAAAGCATTAGAAGTGTCCATTGTGCTTTAAGGAAATAAAGTACATTATTTTTATTAAGGATACGCGGTTTCAACAGACAATGGGTAACACTTCGGATGTTGTCTGTTGTGTTTGAAAATATTATGCATAAGAAGAGTTGCCATCAGGAAGAGCGGATGGCAACTTTTTTCCGACATCATGGCGACAAACCAAAAAGTAAGTAGGTGCTTGTTTGGCTCTTCCTGGCAATGCTTGTTCTGCAAAACATTTCATGTATAACTTTTCTAGCACAATAGATAACATCCCAAGTGTTGTCTGTTAAGCATTGTTTCTTGAAACCGCGCATCCTTCTGTAGTATGTTATGACACTTCTGACAGTTTCCTTCTCATTCACCTCTCAACTCTCCCCATGTAATTTATTTAAAGTAAACTGTTATCAAAACACGTGGCGTTTCTTTTTTTTCTTCAAAATTTGAATTTCCCGCTCAGATTTTAGAAGCTACCACTGCGCGTGTTCCATCCTACTTACCGTAGTTACTACGCATGACGTCGCGAATTCTGTCTTTTTGCAGTCAAGGCTGGAACGCTTTTTCTATTTTCCAGCAGAATACTCATGCCACGGGCGAATCCGACCGATCACGTTACAGAGATCCGTAGTTACTACGCTTACTACTCTCCCGAGCGTGGTAAGGAAATAGTTACTGTTAGTTACTATTTCGAGAAGGTTGGAACGGTCATCGTAGTAACTTTTGGTGAGGTTGGAACGGAAATAGTAACTAATAGTTACTATTTGTAGATGGTTGGAACACGCTCACTGCAGTCTCTTTGTCCTATGTGCGATGACGAATGACGATGATGAAAGTGTAGTTCATTTGGTGTGTGACTGTGTGGAAGTGAATGAATGGAAAAAAGAGGTATCTTTTAAATTTTAATGTTTTTAAAATTTTGTCATTGTTTGCGGTGTTTAATCTGCCTTCGCCGTTTTCATGTGTTGTTGTTTATTTTAGTCGTTCCGACGGATTAGAGTCCGCTTTATTGCTTGTCTGTTTTTGCGTATGTATATAATCATTTAACTTATTATCATCAATTTTGGTGGATCAATGAAACACCATCATCATCATCATCTTGGGAGAGAGGAAATATAACGAAGAACGGATGGTAAATACGATGAAGGATAAGCGTTTTTTTACTGTGAAAAAACTTGGGCGTTACTTGAGGCATGCGATGTGGCATAGAACGAGTTTTTTTTAAGACTAGGGGGTATTTTTGTAGTTTCAAATACGTTAGGGTACTTTTGAAATTTTTGTCATGGCACTCAGACTTTTTCTGTACTATATTCATTCATCCATTGTCCGGAGCATGAGCGTGTGACACAAGAAATCGGAAATAAATCCCCAAGGAAGGCGGGTGCGGAATTTCAAGGAAAGCTCACCTCAGCTTTGGCAGAGGGTCCACCTTTCGCCCCCTTCTCAGCAAAAGCTTTTTCAATGGCATCGATAGCATCTTTGAAGGCTGCCGACTTGTTCATCTTTCCAAGCTGTTCTTTGTAGGGCAGATATGGCTTAATGTTCGTCTCCTCAATCCAAGCACTAAAAAAAATAAAAAAATAAAAATAAAGCCGAAGGACTAGGATATCATTTTGGCATCCGAAAATTATTTCTGTTCAGAAATACAATACAGGCTGAAATGAGCCTTTTCTGTTATGACCCTTTTAAACATTATCTTTCCGCAAAACATTGCCTTATTTTTGTCCAATGTGTGGTACTGAAGGAGAGGACGCGGTACATTTGATATGTTATTGCGAGGAGTTGAAAGAATTAAGAAAGGAAGTGCTTTGTCGGAGGCTTGGGAGGAAAGGGATTTGGTTTCAAGTATGGGAAGTAAATGTTTTGGTGAGCTCCGAAGGCTGGGTAGATTCCTGAAGCTAGCTATGACCCACCGTGAACTATTTTTTATAGAAGTTGATTTTTCGTTTGTTTTTGGAGTGTATGATATTTTGTTTTTTGTTATTGTGTTATGCTTTATTGGGAATAAATTCATTCATTCATTCATAACACTTAAAAAGGGTCACAACGGATATATTCCCATATCGTTTAACCCACTGATAGTACAGTCAGTACAGATAGACCTGACGAAATGCGAAAGAGTGACTTCGTTTATCCCTTGTGGATCAAGGGCACAGAAACCAGCAGATATTATGTTCATGGATGATTCAAACGGCTGCTACAAGCCGGGGATGATGAGCCAGCAGTTTTCAACCTGGATTAAAAACGGATTAAAAACGGAGTTACTCATTTACGAGCCGTCTCGTATGCGCGGGTTACACAGTAGTGTTGTTGTAATCGTAGACGGCCATGTTGTACGTCCAATTCAATCTCTGAAGTACCTTGGTGTAACATATGGAACTAACATAAAAAACAGCCGAACAATGATAGTTGATAGCGTTACAACGGGTTTAAGGATAAGTTACGCTAAAGTGGCTTCACTGAAATTGAGTCTAAATAGAAAAGTTTTGTCACGTCTTTATTCAGCAGTTGCTTTACCAGTTATTTATTATGTTTCGCCAATGTCGAATGGGCTATCCAATACAGAGAAACTGACTCCTCCGAGTCCCTCTTTACACCAAAAATACATACCTGGAGGATGAGTATAAATTATACAATATTTTAGCTCAGCTGCCCAAGCTTGAAGATCATGCTCGCTCAAAAGCTCTAAGCGGTCTTTCTGAATGTGTATGTACATATTTGATCTACTGTGCCGTTTGCTGAATGTTCGATTTTTCGTGTTTTGTATATAAGTTAATACGAAATTTTCTTGTTAGTTTACTTTTTATTTATTTTTTTCTCGTTGTTTATTAACTCCTCTTTTGTTGTTTGGCGGGCTATAAATGAAACTCATTGCTGAATCTGACTAGTTCATTCTGTCTCCGGTACATAGATTCAACTCAGCAACCTTTTTGACGGATCGTCGAGACACTGTCTATCTTAAAGCACAAACGATACCAAGCATTTGTTTCTTACACTTTCCCAAGACTTGAAATTATCCATTCATTCGTTCAATGACTGAAATTATTCATTCATTCGTTCAATGACGTTATAACTATCGATCTCGACTCACTCAACACGTCATTTGGCCTCGAGAAAGTATATTTTCGAAATAAACTCAAACACTAACATATATCTCAAATTCCCCACAGAATTAGGGTTCGTGAAAACGAGAAAAAAAACTGCCGGCACTGGCGCGAGCACTCTTTCGGCGTATAGCTCTCCATAGTCCAGTGGTTCCTAACCGTGGGTACACGAAGGTCCCAAATCTCTGAATTCAAAAATGTCTGCTTTCGTCAAGAAATAAGAGTTTTGGCTTACCAAGTTTCAAAGAAACGGCACAAGTGTCTTTCTGACCCTTGACCAGTTTACGAACGAAAATGAAATTGACAACCTTGCAGCCTCAATTATCCCATTTATTTGTATATATTTTTACACGTTAATCCCTTACCATTTATGACAAGAAATGACGTCTTTTTGGCGTTCTGATCTTGACAGATTTTAGAGATTGATAAATAGTAGAACAATGATTTTTTCCAAGAAAATTATTTTTTTTCAAGAAAAAATATACTGTCCTAAGAAATATCGACAAGAAGTACCGACTGGCCGACAACGTTGGGGAGGGGGGGGAACGTTCCTCGCCCCCTCTCGTACGTGATGCCCCTGAATTGGAGAGCCTATTACAGCCGAGGTAGAGCCGACAGACTAAGGCCTAGGCTGATTGCCAACCAGTGAGAAGTATCAATTACTGTCACGAATACATGAAGGCTCTGCAGCCTATTAGCCGAATCGCCACCAGTGAATGAATTACACACTGGGTCAGAATGAAGACGAAAGACAACAAGATCTACGAGCTCATATGGCACTTGTTACGAATAGGTGGTGTGAGAAACGAGAAAGTAAATCTGGCATCTTTTCGGGAATTCCGACATCCCCACCGTGCTCGCTTCCGGTCCAGACCCTAAAATATGTCATCTAAGGCATACGGCTCTCTACTTTTCAAGTTTTATTCAAATCACCTCACTCGTTTAACATTTCTGAGACTCCCCCTCTACCCCCCCCCCCACACACTGTGGCCGAATACGACTAGGGCCCATAAACTTCGCATCTCTAAAATCTCCTCTTCCCCGTCCCCGTTCAACTCGAATCGGAGCATATCTGCAAATTTCCGGTTCCCGGTTCATCCTCCTCCTACGTTGGTCAGATCCGGTTCGGACGCCAAATGACAAATCTTGGCTACATAAACTTCTTACTGTCCAACTTGCATCCCATTGTGTGCATGTCAGAAAATTTCTGGACACAAAGGTACCCCCTCCTCCAACCATGGTCGCAAGGAGTTTGTTCACGTGCTTTGCATATCTAGGACCGACCGACAGACTGACAGAAACTGCGATCGCTATATGGCACTTGCCCAAAAAAACGAGCGGTATGTAGCTCTTCATTACGATCTTGATGCCACTCCGTTGAATTTAGCTCGGGTAAAATAGTGCCTGCCCAGTCACGAGGTCTAGTTATTTAAATTCTGTTTAATAATCATATAATTATCATTGCAAATGAAAATTAGCACTGGGGTTGGTCAATAACATCTAAAATCACTAATTAATTAATAACTAAAAATAGAAGAGAATCCCAAGTTATTTACAGCGTTAAACTGGGATACATAGTTAAATAAGGCACATATCCTCGACGAGATCTGATTAAACGTCAACTACGCCAACAAGTTTGCATTTTTTATTTTTTCATTTTTTCTTTAATTTTGTTTATATTGCTCCGTACTTTGAAACGACCCACTTTTACGGGCAATAAAGCTCATCAGTCAAAAAAGACCTACGCATGAATAAACTCAAGGGAACAGACACTCCTGGGCGATAACTAGGACAATACCTGCGACCGGCGTTTTTAGGACTTCGTTTCGGTTAGGGGGAGAGAAGGTCCACCTGAGCGAACATCGTACAGTAAAGATATACTTCTTTTAACACTCGTTCTTCTCAGCGTTGGGTCGATTTTGTTTTACTGATTCTTTTATGGAAGGGTTTGAACCATTCGATGTTTTTCTTCTCTCCGGTCCAAACCCTGAAATAACTGTAAGTGCAGAGTATCATATTATTGATGTTTATGTATGAGCTATAGTAAGAATAAAAAAACCTTCAGCCTTCTTCAAATTTTGACCACCCTGGCTTTGTTTTTCAATCAAACAATCAACTGACAAAATAAATTAGTTGCGTTTTGCAGATACCATGGTATCTGATACCACGGTCTAAAGTCGTGTTCGCAGTTACCGTGGTATCTGATACCAGTGTCAAAAGGCGTTTTTGCAGTTATCGTCGTATCTGGCCAGTTACCATGGTAACTGATCGTAGTATCTGAAAAAGTCATCTCCCTTTCACCATCATCAACAATAGAGCCTAGGAAATTGTCAAATTGGTGGGAAAGAAGTTTGGCACTTAGTGGATGTGACTGGATATCAGTTTTTGTTTCAGGATGAATTCGAAAAGCGCAATTGCGGCAATTGTCGTTTTTGCAAAGCAGCCGTAGCATCAGATACCAGGGTAACTGGTAAACTACTCTCTACAGATCCAGTTACCGTGGTAACAGATACCATGGTATCTTCAAAACAGCAACTATTAAAATTTCAAAACCAGCAGAATTTCAGCTTTCTTTTTTACATAAAGACTGATATGGAATAATTTCCGTATAATATATTAGTTGCGTTTTTGAGGATACCACAAACATGCCAAGAAGGGCCGAAATATCGCTGATGAAGAATCATAGCTGACGTATCCGTTGTAAACATTTTATGAGCAGATACCACAGTTTAAAGTCGTTTTCGCAGTTACCGTACCGTGATATCTGATAACACGGTCAAAAGGTTCAATCAAAAGGTTTTTGCAGTTATCGTGGTATTTGATATTCAGAGACCGTGGTAACTGATGTGGTATCTAAGAAAGTCATCTCACTTTCATCATCACCAACGCAGGAGCCTAGGTTTTTGGTCAGATTGGTGGGAAAGAAGTTTGGCACTTTTGATGTGAGTGGATATTAGTATTTCTTTTGGGATGACTTCTAAATGCGTTATTTCGGCAATTGTCGTTTTTGCAAATCAACCGCAGTATCAGAGACAACAGTAACTGCAAACACGACAAAATGCAAATCCCATTACCGTGGTATCAGATGTTGTGGTATCTGCAAAAACGCAACTATTATCTTCTGTCTGTTGGGATACTTCCGACGATAATGACATTAATCCAAAACCGTTGCAATACTTCAAACGCTATAATCCAAGCCGTTTTCCCCGCGCCGCAATTGCGGGCCACGCACTTGTGAGTCTTTGTCGCGGAAACACGATTGTCTGCCATACAGCCGAGACGCAAGCTGAACTCCCGGAAACACCATTTTATCTATTTTTTTGGCGGTAATCTCAAATATCTGGAAAAGAAATCCAGACAAGGAAATACAACTTCAGGCTTACGTCCTTCTACTTCTTTGCAAAAACTGTCACAAGTTTTATGTCTTCATACTTGATAAGTAGTAATTTTTTAACTTCGACACTGTTTTGCTGCTAATTTTGAATTTCTCTTTAAACCCGAGCCACAAAATCGACTACCACCTCGTCAGTTGTTTGTCGAACTCGAGCCACACAAATCTTGTTGGACGTGGAAACACACTTGTGGGTCGAACAATAGACCGCGGGAACATTATTTTCGAGCCACAATCGACCCACAAACCGTTTGTAGGGGCGCAGTAAACGCCCGAAGCCGTTAGTGCCTGCAAAGACTGTGTGAACAAGACCACACATTTCGATTGGATCTCGAAAATTCAATATTTGATCCAGACTGGTAGTGTGAATATCCGGTCTTCGCCAGACTATCTGAACATTTTTACTATTCATATTTAGAAACAGAAGAAGGCCAATGGCTAATCATCTGAGAAAACCAAGTTCAAATATGGATTCAGCATATGTGTGCTTACCCTTAGGCTACACGTCATATCTACTTTGACGAAATTGATCAAATCTCCCTGCCTTACTTCTGCCGACCGGATTCCGGGCGAACTATTTTTCCGGCAAAAACTAAGGCTCAAAAACGAATTCGGCGTATCTCCTTAACCCTGTACCGAACATCTAATCAACTTCAGATAAAACTTTTAATTTTAACAAATTTTCCGGTTTCGGTCGGATTTCGGGCGAACTACTTGTCCGACGACAGAACGATTTTCATATAAATGTACAGCATGTCTTTTAACCTCTAAGTCGAACATCTAATAAACTTTAAATAAAACTTTTACTTTTAACAAACTTTCCGGTTTTGGCCGGATTCCTAGCGAACTACTTATTCGGCGAGAAAATGATTTTCATATTTGTGTTCGGCATGTCTTCTTACCGCTAATCAATTAGTTCATTAGCTATTAAAACAATATTTTTCGCCCCTTAATTTGACCCCCCCCCCACCCCTAAATATTGAGCTACAGAGCCCATCTACGAACTCGACCTCTCCCTTGACCCGTAGAGTCCTCACACCAAGTTTTGTCAAAATATCTCATTCGCTTCGACAGTTATCGTGCTCACAGACGGACGAACAGACAAACGGACGAACTTGTACGAAGTCATAGGTATCCCTCCACTTACGTTTTGGGATCCCAAAAAAGCAAAAGATAAAAACAAACTAAAAAATACAGCCTGTGTCTTTAATTTGACCTTATGTTATTCATACCATACAGTAACAGTGCTCACTACTGGTCACAGTTATTCCAGCATTTATTTCAGGTCAGATCTTGTGAAGATCTGATGCTGTTTTAACGTATTTCGTAAATATTTCGCATCTTGACCTCTTCTAGCTTTGACTATTTGGAATTAAATTTGATTGATTGAGAACTGCGCACAAATATTTGGTAAGTTAGAATTGCACTGTATTCTTCATCAAAATTATGCGACGTCCGAAGTAGCACAACTCTACTATATCTTAGGTTTCCAGGCTGCTCAAAAACGGACGGGAGTGGTGCTTATTGTTATCGCATCTGAGGACCTCACTGGTTGGAAATATCGGTTATGCAAGTTTTTCCATGTTTTTCATCAAAACAAAGGAGGCTGTGCGAGGCTGAAAACAGCCCAGAAGAGTTTGTATTCTCTGAAAACCCAGTAAAGTCGAGTCAATGTATGCCCGAATATTGAACAAACTGTGCGTCCTGCGACTTGTACTTGTACTAATTTCCGAACTTGACTGATGGTCAACGCCAAGATGGGTCAAACAAAGAAGTTTGACTTGTTCTTCAAGTTACAATAATATGCTGAATGCTTTTCATTTTTTGTTTAAATTTAAATAGCTTTATTTGTTGTGAAAATTGAAGAATTAGAAGGAATTTAAAGTGTCTGAAGAATGTGAAAAACTTGAGATAAACAGTCAAAAATTCAACTTACTAATTCTCGCTTCCATAGAAGAAAACGCAGTGAATTGGCTTCTTTGCCGAGGGCTTTTTCAGGTCCTCAGGCGGTGAAGCAACCTGAAAGAAGGTGAATAA
This sequence comes from Branchinecta lynchi, assembly GCA_023053575.1. Taxonomy (NCBI): domain Eukaryota; kingdom Metazoa; phylum Arthropoda; class Branchiopoda; order Anostraca; family Branchinectidae; genus Branchinecta; species Branchinecta lynchi. Next base: position 12,702,594 of record JAKZAP010000009.1, on the reverse strand, counting down.
TTAGGTTAATCGGAGGAAAAATTCGGGGATAAAACAGGACGTACTGCTCCCAACTTTTGCCCGATGTGTGGTAGTAAGAATGAGAGTGTGTTGCATTTGATCAAGAACACATAATCAGATAGAGCCCCTTTCTCCCTATCTCTGTATTATGACCATGAGGAGACGAATATTTCCCCCTACCCTGCCCCATGCAAACGAGCGGTGGTAAGGAGCTACACGGCACATCGAAGTCGCCGCCGATTGGTTCTCTGGACGCGCTCCAGAGCGGGTTGCCGTGCCTCCAGCACTTGTCGATCTGCGATGAGCAACGGCGAAGACGGAAGTAGGCGGGAATCAACTCAAAGCTAGAGCATGCACCTTTAGCTCCGCTCAGTTTTGTCGGAGTATTCACAGTCGCTGCATGGGAACAAAGACTGAGGTTCTATCTGATTATGTGTTCTTGATCTGATGTGTGAATGCCGTGAGTTAGATGACATACCGGATGAGATTGTTGAGAGTCTAAGTACAATAACTGATGGAGAGGTGGATGAGGATAGTCATTGGAAGTATTGTTTTCAATATTTGGTAAGGTAAGGTTCCTATATGTTCCTTCAGTTCAGTTTCATTATTCCGTTTAAGTGTTCCTTTTTGTTACCATTTTTGCTATTGCCTCAGGCTTTTTGTGCAATAAACTACGTTTCAAACAGCACATGAGCTAAGGTAGCGTGTAGTGAGAGGTTCATTTCACTAGCTTGAGCCTGAAGAGGATCCTTGCCAAGAAGGGCCGAAATAAATCTAAGCTGACTTCTCCGTTTAGAGAAATCAAATATATTTCTAGATGGAACATATTTCCTAGAATGTTTGTGGATGGAATTGATGATGGTGCATGAAATCATGACAGGAATTCCTGTGGCGTCCTCCCAACCCTGATCGACTGCTCGAAGCATTTTAGGCAGATTTCAGCATGCACGAAGGAAATGTATATTTGTACATGTCCATCGGAAAGGCAGACCTCGAACCCACCGAAGGCTTTAGAAGGTATGGGAGACGATGGGACAGCTATTCCTTCAGCATAAGCTGACTGAGCATCATACTCGGCAATGCAAAACGGATATATCAGCTATATTTTATTAGAGCATTTTCATTGTCCAGTTTGAGCGGCTTTGGACCCTTGACAAGACGGGCCGAAATATAGCTGACGTATCCGTTGTGCATTGACAGATATGACGGGACAGCCAATGCCTACCCCTGACTGAGCCAACTGCGCAGAACCGCAATAGGCGGAAGGATATATGTCGTTCATGCCACGAACAGCCACGTACCTTGAGCGGGAAACAAGTGTAAGTACATCGCCAAAGAGGGTACAAACATAGTAAGGCATGGGATTTTCGACTTTGAGACTGACTTATTAAATATTCAGAAATTTACCACTGGAGACAAGTTCAATCAGAAATGTGGTCTTGAAACATTCAAAATTTTACCAAAAAAAAACATATCGCATACTATTGGGCGATTTTGTACCGGTCCAATGCCTAAAAGGACCGGTCGTACCCAGAGGCGTTACTAGCCAAACTTTGTCTTTCTTTTTTTTTTTTGGGGGGGGGGGGGGGGGGGGGCAAGATTTTATAAGTAGTGAACTGATAGACAAAATGCTCCTCAGCCGGGATTTGAACAAAGGCCCTCTGTTTACAAGACAGACGCTCTACCGACTGAGCTACCGAGGGGCTTGTAAACAGAGTTCGCAAACCACTACAATAGTCTGGTAGAAGCCGGCCATAAGAACAGTGATCCCGCCTGAAGGCAAATTCATCTAACCAGTTCACATCCCCATATTTACCGACTGGCTGGTCAAATTTACCAATTTTTTTCCAGATAAAAACGACTTGAGAAAAACGAATGTGTTGACAAAAAAACGGCTGATTTTACGAACAAGACCAAAGTTTTCGATGGGATCCCGAAAATGTAATATTTTTCAGACTTTCTCGATCCAGACAATCGAATCTTGAAGATTTCCAATCCTCAAAGTTCAAATTTGATCCAGACAATTGGGTCTTGTCTTCGCCAGATCCAGTCTTCGACAGACTCCTTGAACACTTTTACTATTAAATATTTAGAAACAGATTAAGGCCAAACAGCTAATCACGTGAGAAAACCAAGTTCAGATTCGGATTCAGCATGTGTGTTTACCCCTTTGAGTCATATCTATTTTGACGAAGCAGATCAAAACTTCCTGCCTTATCTTCTGCCAATTTTCCGGTTTCTAGCGATCTATACATCCGGTGAGAAAATGATTGTCATATGCGAATTCAGCATGTCTACTTAACCGCAAATCGAACATCTTATTAAATTTAAATAAAACTTTTACTTTAAACAAACTCTCCGGTCTGTGCCGGATTCCGGCCGAACTATTTTCCCGGCGAGAAAATGATTCCTTGCCCCTAAATCTAACCTCCAACCGACTTCATATTAAACTTTTACTTTTCATTTTCCGATTTTTGCCGGATTCCGGGTGAACTATTTGTCCGGCGAGAAAATAAATTTCATATTCGGATTCAGCATGTCTCCTTACCTCTAATTCGACTATTTCATCAGCTTTTAAAAACTATTTTTTTGTTCCCTTAATTTCAAACCCCTCCCCCACCCCTAAATATAGAGCTACATAGCCCATCTTCGAACTTGACCTGTACCTTGATTTGACCTAAAGAGTCCTCATGCCAAGTTTGATCAAATACCTCAACCCCTTCGAGAGTTATCGTGCTAACAGAAGGACGGACGGACAGACGGACAACTTCGAGATGTCATAGGTATCCCTCCACTTACGACAAAAATTACTATTTTTACAGAAAAATAGCGGCACTTCGCGCCGACTCGGCTATTTTTTAGCGACTGGCCGACAACATTCTGGGGGGGGGGTCCCCTCCTAGTTGTGAGGCCCCTGGTCGTACCTATAATACCAATGCAACCTACTTCCCTAACCTACCTCGTATGTTACATTCTGAACCCGCAACGACACCTCATTAATGATTCACTAGTTTCCATGTGCATAATGCTTCCGACGAGTGTTCGCGTATCATGCTACTGATGCGTGAACCCGCACGCAGCAATAGCATTTTCCCACAAGTTCGTTTTTCCAAATTGAGGGGCTTTGAGCCTGAAGGGGACCCATGCAAAGAAGGACCAAAATATAGCTCTAATAAAATTCAGCTGACGTATCTGTTTTGCACTATCAAACGTGAACCCGGTTTTCCGACTCTTCCCAAGTTTTTGCGACAGCTCAATGGATCTGGGAAAAGGCTTAAAACGGCCAAAGCCGTGTTAATTTGTTAAAAGCAGAGCTTAGTTATACAGTATTCAGATAGTTTTGAATTCTGGAACATTCACAGTAAATAATGCGACGTGTGCTTTAATACTATTTTTTTTTTAACCGAAACACTGAAAATAAAATAAAGTATATGACTAATATCCTATTGCAAAAAGAAAGTCCTAAGGACTTTGCTTTATATTATACAATGATATAATGCAAAAAAAGTCCAAAGCACTTTTCATAATAAAATCTCGGCGTAGCCTGCTGATTGTCAAAGGAATCTGGAAAGCGGTCATGAAGACACCAAATGCTACTTCAAATTGACGGCCTTCCAACAGTCCACAATTCCTATGGTTTGTAAAGACCATCAACTAATGTCCTTTGAAAGCCTCCATACACTCAGCTTCAAGTTGTGTCCGTGCAGACCCTTCTTGTTCAATGTCGGAATTATGTCAGCAGGCATGTTATCATAGTTTCTTTACTTCCTAATGGTCAATACTGCCCATATATTTAAAGGACCTGTCTTGCCTATAATACTAATGCAACCTACTTCCATAATCATTCCATATATTTCAAAACCCGGAGACCCCAATTTCGTACGGTACATTCTATCCCCTCTAACAAAACCACGCTGATTTTCTCCTTTGCGCTACCCTCGATGTGTATCACGCTGTCGATGGTTGTTCACGAGAAGTTTTCCCATCAGAAAAAAACAGTTATGTAAATTGGTTCCCTGTTTTGCTTTGAGTCAACGGGTCTCGGAAAAGGCTTAAAACAGCCATAACCGGTTATTTGTTGAAAGCACAGCCTAGTTTTAGAGTATTCAAGTATTTTAAAATACTGTAAGTTGGATAATAAATACTTAGTGCGAGAGACCCTTGACGACAGACAGCCTGACCAGGACCCTTGCCAAGAAGGGCCGAAATATTGCTGATGAAGAATCGTAGCTTACGAATATCTATTGTAAACATTGTTTGAATATAGTGCGAGATGTCCTTTAACAATGAATAAAACATTTCGATATTTTGTCCCCTTTTGGCATGCATCATCATCAGGCTGTTACAGCAACATGTAAAAAGTAACCACCCAAAATAGGATATTCATAGTTGGTAGCAGCTTCACTTATTTATTGCAGGTTTGTTTCTTCACGTCCAGAAACAACCTGACGAGGACCCTTGCGAAGAAGGGCCAAAATATTGACATGTATCGTCGCTGACTTTTAAACAATGGCTAAAAACGGATACATCAGCTACGATGTTTTGGCAGTGATATTTCGGCCTTTCTTGGCAAGGGTCCTCGTCAGGCTGTTGAATGTCAGGGACACATCGGGGACTGGAAAAAAACGAACATGCAACCTGCTGCCAAAGCATCGTAGCTGACGTATCCGTTTTTAGCCATTTTTTGAACGTTGATTCCAAATCAGCTTTGGCTTAGGGAGTATGTAGCTGACTTTCAGTTTTTTGCCCTTGTTTAATATTATGTTTCCCAGTCAGATTGCGTTAAAGGAGTATTTTATTAGGAGTAACTGTGACATTGTGGCTTATAAAAAAAATTCAACGCAGAGCTACGAAGTTCGTACCAGATCTGCGCCATCTTCCCTACCAAGTGAGATTAGCCAAGTTGCGCATTCCCTCTATTGCTTATAGATTTTTTAGAGGACACCTGATTGAAAGATTCAAATTAATCAATGGAGGTTATGACAATTTTAAAGTGAATGATTTAGTAAGATTCAGCATTAACCATCATCTTCGGTGGCACGCGTACAAGCTTGCAAAATCAAGATTCCACAAGGACGTTTTAAGTGGGGTTTTGGCAACAGAATTGTTGATCCATGGAACAGCCTAACCGAAGATGCAGTTAATGCTGAATCGATCAATAGTTTCAAGTGCATTGTTGATGGGATTTTTAACTCTGATCAGTTCGACTACTCAAAGTTTCTTAAGAGTTATTTAGAGGCGAAAGCCTTTTCTCTTGCTTTGTATTATTTTATACTGCCAGTACTCACTCAGACCAGTTTTCGTTAGGTAGGGAGCAATTTCTATCCAGAAGGATGTCAGAAAAAAATGCTCAGGTTTACCGATTAGATTGAAGATTGCCAAATGCAGTCAAATATATAACTTTTAGCCAAATAAAATATGACTTACCATTCCTGGCCAGGGGGAAAAGCCCTTCATCTTGGCCCTGAAAAGAAAAGAAAAATACATATAATCAACCCACAGTACCTGCAAGTATGTTTGAAAGTTCTTCCACTAAGACACACTAAGCCGTTTTCGGAGAACAATAGCTACCTCCTTGGATGTCTGTGGGCACTGTGAGAGTAATAGTAACTATAGTGGTCTTAAACTAAACCGAAGTCCTATACACAAACTGGCAAGATCTGATTATCTCAGCAAAAAAGCCCTGCTTCTTGTAATGTATCTCATACTGAATACTTTAATTTGGTGACCCATACGCGAAACATCTCTGCAAAGGCCATTAGCTAGTAGGGTTCAATTCATCCAGCAAAATGTTCTGCTTAACTTCTTCCTCCGACTTTAGTTTTTAACTTTGAACCTTACTAGAAAGGAGTGTTCAATTTGGTGGCAAACACAAGTGTGTTTGTTATGCTAAGAGTCACAACATACTAGATAAACAGCAGAAGCAGGGCTAGTCACCATACCTGAATGGATTGGTACCATACCTAAGAAAGGACTTATAGTCCTTGACCCAAACTTAGCCAATCGACATAGGATACCAAACTTATGATGGGCTATGCTGCATTGGTTCAAGCATTTCCTTGAGACTTTTTCAAACTCCAGGTACACAAACATTTGGGCACCCTGATTCACTTATAAAACTGTTTAATGGTTACTTCAGAATTCTATATTCTCAGTTTTATACTGCATCTGAGACTCTTGATGATAATAGAATCTTAGGTGATTAATATGTTAAGTCAAACATGATTCACAATCATTTTGAGCTGAATTGAGTCCCTTGTCACCTACACTGAGACTGATAGCTCAGAGATGTTCAAATAAATACCTCACAGATGTATGATAAGTCTACAGACACAGCTGCTTCTTTTGGTCAAGTGAGAAACAATTTTTTTGGTTTTTCGGATGTCATATTTTTCAACTGCTGGCATAGTTTCAGTCATACACAAATCCTCAATTTTTGGGCATGGTGCCCATACGTTGGGGCACCATGCCCTGGAGAATGGGCATGGTACCCCTGTGAAATTTGGTTAAACCGAGACTGGCTACATCAGGCTACATACCTAAGTAGGGTCTAAGTTTTTTGCAAGACCACAAATTACTTACGGTACCAGATGTGTTTTACTATATACTTTTTTTTTTAATCTGGTTTAATCTAAACCTAGACTGGCTACATACCTAAGTAGGGCATAGTTTTTTTGCAAGACCACAAATTACTCACGGTACCAGATGTGTTTTACTAGATATTTTTTTTTTTAAATATGGAAAAGTTTCTTTTGTCATACCAGACAACAAGTCCACCAAACATTTGGCATGAACTAATCAGAAGAAGCTGGGCTATATAAAACTATCATAAAACAACAACTGAACAAGGTCGTGAATTCATGCCAGTTTATACACAAGGAACAGTTTCACTCCTTCCCATGCCTACCACTTATCAGATGCTACCACATTCACACTCCCCATAGCTTGATAATCAACCAAGGCATGAACCAGGTCCAGACAACTTTAAGACCATCACCTTCCACAAATTTCTTGCTGACCACCTCACCAGTGGAAAATTAGCCAAACTTCCAATTAAAGGTTCCTCAAGATCACAATAAGCGCTACACACTTACCAGACCAATTCTCCTACTCGGAATTCCATTTTCGACCTTCAATATAGACCCTTCTCCTTTGACTTCCAACTCATGAATGACAGAATTTCAAGTTGCCGCCGAAGCGCCGTCCAGGAAGAAAGAAAAGAAGTGATACTATCGAAAAGTAAAACAAACTGCTCGAGCCTGGCTCGAGCGGAAAAAAGAAAATACACACACAAAACAAAAATGTCTATTAAATTATATAAGGTTTTTCAAAAACTTGCTATGAAAATAATATTAGTTATAACTTTAGTTAAAATATATTATGTTTTCTTCTATCGTATTTTTTCTGCAACCCAGCTGCTTCCACGCAGCTTCCACGACTGAACTGGACTTGTTCTTGTTTTGTTAGGTTTCATCTCGAGCTTTAGGGCAACAACTTTCATTTTGAATCGAAAAGTAATGGCGCCATAACTTCTCAAGAATAAAGTAGGTTTGTTATTTTCCTAAAAACTTTTCGCTTATAGTATTACGTTTCAACGATAAATTCTCAACAGATAGACAAGTGTCCGAGTTAGAAGCTGGTTAGAAGAATTTCAAATGTCCCATCTTGGATATACAGGAGGGTATCCAACCTGAGACAAGATTTCAAATTTCTAGAGAAGTCTTTCCTTCAGAATAACTTATCTGGCTTAAAAAGGAACCAAGAAGCTGCCAAGAAGTATGACAAACATACAAGATTGAAGCTAATTGAATGGTTTATGTAGCCTAGGCTCTTGTATAAATATATTGTCCTTTCTAGTTAAACATCTTTTCTTTTCAAACAAGATCACCTGATTCTAAACTTACCTCCAGTTCCTGGCCTTAACTTACAAAGCACAAAGCAATGAAAAATGTAGAGCTACCAAAGTCAATAGCCAGAAAATCCTTTTTTAAAGCAGCTTCAGAACAAAGAAAAGGCACAGAATTTGAATACTTTTGGACACATGACTTGTGAATAAAGTCATCAGTGCCAGATCAGTGCAGTCTACCACAAACCCCTGATTTTGGGAAAGCCTATGCCAAATGTTGGGTATATCTAGCATTTGGTATACTCTACGCCGAACGCTGGATACACTATGCCAAGTGCTGGATACTGGAACCCAATATAATATTGATGATTTGAGCACAGTGCTCAAACGTCTAGCACCATGCCTGGGTGCTAGACGTTCAAGCACTGTACCCTGGATTTCATGTATGGTGCATGGATTTCAGTATACAGTGCATACAGAAAAAACACAGTTTCTGTCATCACAACTGAGCACCGGCTCGGACAGGGCTGAAATTACTACTATGAATTAGAGAAATCAAAGACAATCCTTTACATATTTTTCACAACAAAAACAAAAGGGCTCTAATGATGATGGAGATGAAAAACCTAACAGCACCCTATCTATTTTCCATGTATTTTCCCTATCTATTCCCCAAGAGCCAATATTCTGGTTGGCTGCTAGGTAGAAAAAGCTGAGGCACAGGACACTTTGCATGCAAAACCCTTGACTATGTAGAAAAGGAAATGAGGCTTTTCACATCTGTCATCAGCCGAGCCCTTTTGTTTTTGTTGTGAAAAATATATAAAGGATTGTCTTTGATTTCTCTAGTTCATGGTAGTAATTTCAGCCCTGTCCGAGCTGGTGCTCAGTTGTCATGACAGAAACTGTGTTTTTGATGTATGCACTGTATACTGAAATCCATGCACCATACATGAAATCCAAGGTACAGTGCTTGAACGTCTAGCACCCAGGCATGGTGCTAGACGTTTGAGCACCGTGCCTGAAAAGGGCTAGTGTACTAGACTGCAGCTATCCAGCGTTTAGCATAGGGTATCCAGCGTTAGGCATAGGCTATGCCAAACTTTAGATATACCCAGCGTTTGGCATAGGGTATCCAAAAATCATGGAATTGTGGCTGACTGGATCAGTGCCTCTTGATTGTCGGAACATCATGTAAATTTCAGTTTAACATTTTTGTGGCAACATTCGCCTGTTCGAGGTAGTGTTAAAACGAGGCCAGGTACTAGGTACCCGTCCTGTACATACTAAGTTGTTTGTAGGACAGATGTAGGGACAAGGTACAGGCATGCCGTGTATCCTGCCTTGAATTTGCATGACCTCAAACTTGGCCTGCAAACCTTACAAGGAAATTTCTGTGCAGTCCAAAACTGATCCAAAACGTTAGGAACTTTTTAGGACTAGAACAGGAGGAGTACCTAACTTCAACCAGATTTCTGAAATTCCAAAAACTGGATGACTTTACTTCCATTTATTTGTGCTTGAAGACCATATAAAAAAAAAATGAGAGATACACCAAATTGAAGCTTAATGACTGGACAATCTACCCAGCTCCTAATTTTGGGGACCCCATTCCAAATGCGGTATATCTAGCATTTGGCATACCCTAGAACTAATGCTGGATACACTATGCTAAATGCTTGATACTCTAATCCAGTAAAATATTGTCGAATTGAGTGGAGCTCAGAAATCAACCAATCAGAATTCATCTGTAGTTGGGTAGGGTACCAACTGGTATGCCAAACACTAAATTTACCCAGCAATTTGCGTAGGGTATCCCGAAATCAGGGGTTTGTGGCTGACTGGGCCATGATTGGAAGGTCTAGTGGTTCTCTACATTCTATTATTTATTTCCATTTCCATTGAACAAAGTTGCACCAGTGCCAAATGCCTTTCTTCTTAACACCAGCTGACCATGTCAAAATTGTTTTTGCGATACCTTCCATTTCCAGTTTTCTTTTGTGCCTTCTTTGGATTTATTTATGCTAACAGGTTAACCCCTGGTTAACCCAAATAGCTTGAGTGTGACTATTTGCATCAACGTTTTACTTCTGCATGCATTCGTGTCTTTTCCGCTTTGTTTTGTGCCTGGTAGTTCTTCACAGAAGAGTAAGTTGATGACATTTGATATTAATTAATTCGGTTAGGATGGATGTACCAAAAACCTGAAAGAAACAGTTAGCTGTTCTTAGGAGCCCTGAAGAAATTAATGTAAGCCACAGTGGGTGTTTTTAGTCATAGCAAATTGAGGAAAATGAATGAAAACAGAGATAAAGTTAACATGTGTCCAAAGAAGGAAATCTACACTGCACTGCATTAGTAAATTAACGAAGTAGCACATGTGTGAATGTCAAGCTTGTAACAGAGGTACTATATCCTTGACTGGATACCAAGCAACACAGCCGGACTGCAACATAAATTTTACCTGATTTCTTTTTCAGTAGACCCAAGAATGTCTTATGAGGCTCCAGCAGGCTTTGCCTGTGGTAAATATGGTAGAATAATTGTAATTAAGAAGAGCGGTGCAGATGGAACTGTTTTCAAGTACAATGGTGCAACTGTCAAAGTTGGACGTGATGATACAACCCTTGATATTCGTGTTCAGCAAGAAACAGTTAGCACCCTCCATTGTATTTTCACAGTCGACAGAGAAACTAAACAAGTAAGTCTATTTTTCCTCTAAAGGGACCCTCACACCTATATATATATAGATATATTTATTTTTGCCTGCTTACAGAAGGGAAAAAGTGGAGTAAATAAAGAAAAAGAAAAGAAACTAAAGAAAATATTAACGCGCACTGAACATAATACTAAAATCTATACCACAAATCGAGTTTGTGTATGGTTTGTCCAAGCATTTAAAGCTCTTGCTCGAGCACTTATTTAGATTTTATAAATTTTTTTTGTGGGGTTTATTATTTTATATCTATATCAGTAATTCCTTTTTTATTGACGATCCTTCCATCTATATCTCATGGGTATATTATTCTGTATGTTATTTTCATCCACCCTAACAGCACCACAATAATTACTTATTTCTTGTGTTTGGTTTCTTTTGAGAAGGGTCAGGCTAAAGCACAGGCTATTGTTTGGGGCAAGATTTCTTAGAAAGATCGGTAATGCAAACTTCTCTGAATGAATAAATGAATGAATTTATGACGCACTGCCCAAGGGCGTAAGTGCAGTAAAAAAGGATAAAGAAACGCGTAGTGTTCTTTCCTTTTCAAATAATGGGATTTAACCATTCTCTTGAATGATGCCAGACTTACAGCCTCTCTGACCGTTTCTAGAAGGTCATTCCAGACGCTCACACCTATGTTCCTGAGAACAAATCCTGCTCTTGTTGTGTTTCTTCTAGGGGTGATAAAACGAGTTAGTGTTAAAAAAAATCATACAAGTACTCAGGGCTTCGTTAAACAAAAATTCTTATGTTCTCTAGTGTTTTTTATGGCACTTGAGCTTACTCAAGTGCCATATAGCGATTGTAATTTCTGTCCGTCAGTCGGTCTGTCGGTCCCGGTTTTGCTAGTTCGGGCACTTCCAGATAAGCTAGGACGATGAAACTTGGCAAGCATATCAGGAACTGGACCAGATTAAATTAGAAACTGTCGCTTCCTCGATCCGACCATCTGGAGGGGAGTGGAGGGAGGGGGAATCCGGAAAAAATAGGAAAAATGAGATATTTTTAGCTTACGAATGGGTGATCGGATCTTAATGAAACTTAATACATGGAAGGACTTCGTATCTCAGACCCTCCATTTTAAATCCAGACCGGATCCGGTGACACTGGGGGGAGTTAGAGGGGGAAACCGGAAATCTTGGAAAACACTTAGAGTGGAGGGATCCGAATGAAACTTGGTGGAAAGTACAAGCAAAAGTCCTAGATACGTGACTGATATAACCGGAACGGATCCGCTCACTTTGGGGGAGTTGGGGGGGGGGGGAGAAGTCCGAATTTGTAGTGATCCCGCGAGTTCTGTGCTTCCTGATGTGCTGGGACGATGGAAATTGACAGGCATGTCTGGGACCCGACCAGCTTAAATAGGAAATCATCAATTCCCCGATTCGACCATCTGGGGGGGGGGGAGTGGAGGGAGGATGAAGCCAAAATTTGAGGTATTTTTAGCTTGCGAACGGGTGATCGGATCTTGATGAAAATTGATATTTAGGATGACCTCGTGTCTCAGACACCTCACTTTAAATCCGGGCCGGATCCGATGACACTGGGGGGAGTTGGAGGAGGGAACCGGAAATTTTGAGAAACGCTTAAACTGGAGGGATCGGGATGAAACTTGGTGGGAAAAACAAGCACAGGTCCTAGACACGTCATTGACGTAACCGGACCGGATCCGATGACACTGGGAGGAGTTGGAGGAGGGAACCGGAAATTTTGAGAAACGCTTAAAGTGGAGGGATCGGGATGAAACTTGGTGGGAAAAACAAGCACAGGTCCTCGACACGTCATTGACATAACCGGACCGGATCAGGGCACTATGAGGGAGTTGGGGTGGGGGTCCGGATTTCTAGCGATCCCGCGAGTTCGGTATACTTCCTGGTGTCCTAGGGCGATGAAACTTGGCAGGTATGTCAGGGATCCGAACAGATTGACTTGAGAACAGCCGTTTCCCCGACCCGACCATCGTGGGGGGAGTGGGTGGATGGGGAGTCCGGAATCTAGTGGCGTGCATAACTTTTGAACGGGTGATCGGATCTTGATGAAAATTGATATTTAGGATGACCTTGTGTCTCAGACACCTCACTTCAAATCCGGGCCGGATTCGATGACACTGGGGGGAGTTGGAGGAGGGAACCGGAAACTTTGAGAAACGCTTAAAGTGGAGGGATCGGGATGAAACTTGGTGGGAAAAACAAGCACAGGTCCTAGACACGTCATTGACATAACCGAACTGGATCCGATGACACTGGGGGGAGTTGGAGGAGGGAACCGGAAATTTTGAGAAACGCTTAAAGTGGAGGGATCGGGATGAAGCTTGGTGGGAAAAACAAGCACAGGTCCTCGACACGTCATTGACATAACCGGACCGGATCAGGGCACTGTGGGGGAGTTGGGGTCCGAATTTCTAGCGATCCCGCGAGTTCGGCATACTTCCTGATGTCCTAGGGCGATGAAACATGGCAGGTATGTCAGGGATCCGAACAGATTGACTTGAGAACAGCCGTTTCCCTGACCCGACCATCGTGGGGGGAGTGGGTGGATGGGGAGTCCGGAATCTAGTGGCGTGCATAACTTTTGAACGGGTGATCGGATTTGAATGAAACTTGTCTGGTGAGCTATCGCCTCGGACATTCAGTGTCACGTCCGGGTCAGGTCCGATACCTGTGGGGATGGGGGGGGGGGGGTGGAAAACTCAAGAAACTCTAAAAGCAGAGCGATTGGGACGAAACTTACTGGATGGAACAAGCATTAGGCCTAGATGAAATTGACGGAGCCAGATGGTTTCGGGGCTCTGTGGGGGGAGTTGGAGGGGGTTTCCTGGAATTCCGGTAGTCGTGAGTTAGAATAGTTCCAGATGTAAAACGACAACGAAACTTTGCAGGCATATTAGCGACCCGAATTATCTTGACTTAAAAACCTGACACAACATACCCCCGGAAACTTCCGTTCCTAGATCCGAGCATTTTTGGGGGAGCAAGAGAAGAGAAATATGGACTTCTATAAATTGCGAACGAGTGGTCTGATTCGAGTGAAACTTCATGGGTGATACGAATCGATGGCCTCGACATGTAAAACATGCGTTCGAACCATATGAGACCACGATTAGGGGAATTGGGGGTGGGGGGACTTTTGACATGCACAAAAACCAAACGGATGGACCGAATGAGATGCAATTCGACCCGAGTTTATGCGGCCTAGATTTGTTATTTGGTGTCTGGGCCGGATTCGGCCAAGGTAGGGGGGGGGGGGGGTACTGGAAACTTGCAGATAGGCTATGCTCCAATTTCAGTCAAACTTGATGAGGGAATTAAGAGATTGGGCCCGAACCGGCTCCGACAACGTTGGTGGGAAGGGGGGGGGGTACCGGAACTTTCCAAAAATGCTCAGATTCGAGTGAAACTTGGTAGATGGTATAAACGAAGATGCTTTAGGTGGTCGATTTTTTTTTATTCCGAACCAGATTCGGCCACGGTAGGTGGAAATAGAGTGAGTACCAGAAATCGTGTAGCACGTCTAGGGATCAAACAAATGGATTTATTGGGATGAAAGTTTGAACAGTCATGTGCATTTGCTACAGACAATCGAGACGATGCCGGAACTGCTCAGAAATGAGTGAAACTAAATATCCTATTTCTATTTCCGAACCGCGTTTTTGGATGGCGGGTGTATTTTGTGACGTTCTCATCTACTTTCTTGTACAGCCTACTCGTACAAGTGCCATATGAGCTCGTAGCTCTTGTTCTTTGTTTGTCTTTTTTGTTATTTATGGCACTTATGCTGAAATAAAGCTAGTAGATTGATTAGCTGCGTTTCTGCATGCCTTACAGCACGCCTGTGAGTAGCAGCTGTGCTTATTGGGTGTTTTGTCAAACCTTCCCTGTAGCCTGTCTGCTTATAAGGTGTTTATACTCCTCAGTCCAACGGCCAAAGAACGAAATCCACAGGCTACGGCCAAAGACATAGACATTAGACATAGACATTTTTTTAATTTCATCAAAAACACATAAATTAAGTAAACAATTTACCATTAGCGACCACTTTTAAGACAAAAAAGTCCTGATTGTGGCCATAATTCTAACCGCCATGAATCCACTATATCATTCCCCCTGGATAATTTTTTTTTTATTTTTTTTTAAATAAATACCCTTTCCTCTTATCACACTTCTTTCCCTTTTCAAATAATGGGATTTAACCATTCTCTTGAATGATGCCAGACTTACAGCCTCTCTGACCGTTTCTGGAAGGTCATTCCAGACGCTCACACCTATGTTCCTCAAAACAAATCCTGCTCTAGTTGTGTTTCTTCTAAGGGTGATAAAACGAGTTAGTGTTAAAAAAAATCATGAAAGTACTTGGGGCTTACCTTATTTACACTTTGAAAAACAAAAATCGCTAGCTGGTAATCACGAAGCTCAGGCCTTCTTGATGCCGTTGTTCCTTGGCCTTAGCCTGTGCTTTAAAAAATGGAGGAATGCTGAGTATCTGGAAATTTTGGAATACAAAAATGAATTTTCAAAGTTAAATGTAAGTTTTGTGAATGATGAAAGTGAGGTGACTCTACTAAGCAAAACTTCTGACCGAAAGCAACCACCAACGATCAACGGAGAAGGCAGAAAGAGATCTACACGAAGTGGAACTCAACGCCATTCAAACCTTATGATGATGAATGACCGCTGTTTGCTTGTCAACTCTCTGTATTCGGGGAAATTTTTTTGTTTGTATAGTGGGTCTAGAACTTTTTCTAGCTGTAGGTTGTGGTGTGTCCAGGAGAGTACACTGGGTTAGTTATCACACTAGTTCAAAACCAGGAAGTAAGCTGCTTTTTAGATTGCCAGAGTAGTCCCCAGACCGTTCACCAAAGTACTAATTTGCCATTTTTAGTTAGCTGCAGCTTATAAGGCGTTTTTGCTGTTCGAACCCACAGGCCGGCAAAAAGCGTGCACAAACGAGTTATTAGCACACAGGCCAACTGCGACGGCTACAGTCCACAGGAATGCAAAAACGCAGCTATTGATTGATTGACTGCAAAGCTTGAATGTGTCAATCAGATTACTCCGGGGTTGGCGGTAGCCAGTGTCGGAATTTGAAGTGTCTTTAGCCTTTGTTCGTATGTAGTGTTTGTCAACGCGTGGCGAAACTTGGTCATCCGAGTCAAGTCCCTGTTGTAGAATTGTCTTGCGGACCTGTGTCCATAGTCGGTTGCAGAGGCGTTACCAGCCAAGATGTTTTTGGGGGGGGGGGGGGGGACAAGAAATCTACCGACTGACTGGTATTCTTGCCGACTTTTTTTGCAAAAAGACTGTGTTCGACAGTTTCGAAAATCGAAACTGTCGAAAAATCGAAATTTTCAAGAAAAATCGCGCCAACTCGGTTATTTCTAACCGACTGTCCGACAACATTTGGGGAAGGGCGTCCCCCCCCCCCCCTCACACAGTCGTGACGCCCCTGCTCGGTTGTACAAGGGTGTCTGTTGTCCTAGTTTTACGAAAGGTTGCCAGGGGCGCAATTTTGTCATCCTACGTTGTATCCCTTCAGCCTCAACCAAGTTCTTGTTGTAGAATTGTCTACGGAGCTGTGTTAGAGCGTGTTCCACCCTACTTACCAAAGTAACTACGCATGACGAATTTTGGCTTCTTGACTTCAAGGCTGGAACGCATTTAAACACAAAAATCGGTAAAATATCAAAGGGCTCCCCCCCCCCCCCCCCACAAGTCCAAACTCCACACGTCTCCCTTCAATACAAGAGAAGAAACCTGCCTTTTCTACCGTCTCAAAGCAACAACCCTGCTGCTCAACAAAACCCTGTTTGATTGGGGCCTCCATCACACTCCGAACTGCAGACTCTGCCACCATCAGGATGAAACGGCGAGGCACATCCACTTTGAGTGCACAGCAAACACTTTAGCGACCCGAAAACTCTGAAGAACATGCCACTCTCTTAAACTGCCACCCTTCTCCAGGAAATAGCAGATATCAACAGTCGGAAGATACGAGATGAGGAGCTACTGTACGGCGAGATGATCAAAGTCGTGCAGGCAGCGTCGTGCAGGTCGTACAGGCAGCGTCGTGCAGGAGCGTCGTAGCATTCAAGAAGGATAGCGGACGAGAAGAAAGGGACCGACAGCAAGTCGGACCCAATGCCAATACAAGTTGAAGGAAGGATCGCTCCAGGGGGTAATCCGGCCAATAACGTTACAGAGAGCGTGTTCCACCCTACTTACCGTAGTTACTACGCATGACGTCACGAATTATGGCTTTTTGCCGTCAAGGCTGGAACGATTTTTCTATTTTCCAGCAGGATCTCACGCCAGGGGTGAATCCGACCTATCACGTTACAGAGCTGCGTAGTTACTACGCTCCCGAGCATGGTAAGCAAATAGTTACTATTCCGACAAGGTTGGAACGGTCAGCGTAGTAACTTTTCGTGAGGATGGAACGGAAATAGTAACTATTGTTAGAAGGGTGGAACACGCTCAGAGATTCGTATTTACCATGCTTACTACGCTCCCGAGCTACGAAGGGACGGACCGAATGCGGTAAAATCGATGCGGACTGCACAAAAGTTGGATGAATTAGCAAAGTCGATAAAGAAAGGGGACCAATAAACACGTTAAACCACCCAATTCGGAAGTGCGGGACAAATTATTTTATGAAAAGGGAATTTCAGTTTATTTCAACTACGCTCCCGAGCATGGTAAGCAAATAGTTTTATTTTGGAGAAGATTGGAACACGCTCTTAGCACCCAGGAACAGGGGCGTCACGACTAGGGGGTAGGGGGGAAGCCACTCCCCCCCCCCCCCGCAATGTTGTCGGCCAGTCGGTAAAAAATAGCCGTGTCGGCGCGAAGTGCCGCAATTTTTCGTAAAAACGGTCGATTTTTTTCTTGGAAACAGTCGATTTTTTAAAAAAACAGTCGGTTTCTCGTATAAATAGTTGTTTTTTTCTTGGAAATAGTAGTTTTTCTTTAAATCAGCCGATTTTTCGTCAACACAGTCGTTTTTTCTGAAAATAATAGTTGTTTTTATCTCCAAAAGCAGTCGGTAAAAATTAACCGCCAATCGGTAAATACCATGCCCCCCCCCCCTCAAACCTTTTGGCTAGTAACGCCTCTGCCGAGGAACCGGACGCAACTTCTTCTTTCCTTCACAATTTTCGTTTTGCGGGCTAAAGTGAATAATAGTGATAGTAATTTCTTCTTTGCTTTTAGGTATCATGTCATAGCTGCGACCCTAGTAATCCAGCTACATTGAATGACCGACCGTTGTCTGTAAGTGATGTTCTACTCCGGACGGGGGATATTGTCGGTGTGGGGACGAGAAGACTGCGTTTTGAATACCCGCCTGATTGGTGGAGAAGGGCAGGTAAGAAGACTAATGCAGTCCAATACCGATTTTTTTTTTACAGAAAATAGACCGATTTCATAAAAATATTCCGCTAGGGAATTAGTGATTTATTTCTCGTGAATAAAATGGAATTGAAAACGTCAAAAGATTCGATGGGCAAGATATTAAAAAAAGGAAGACTTTTTGTTGATGGCTTATTTATTTATTTATATTTATATAGTAGTAGATTTTGCATGGTGCTGGAGTGCACTCTCTGATCGGGAGTCAGCGAAGAGGTAGGCAAGATGCCGTTCATGTATTTGTTATTCCAAAAAAATGGTAAGCAAACAAATTCTAAATAATAGTAGTCGCAACAACACTGGCAATAAGATAGAAAAAATAATACTGAACGAAAACGACTACAACAAGAAATACACTCGAACGCTTGATTTTGAAACTTTATTTTTGCGATTGCAGTTTTTAAAAGAATTCATTTTGCCTGTTTCTCAGGTTTCCGGTGGGAAATCGTTCCGTGGTTTCCAATCGCGGCTGCAAAAAAAATTGTGGCCAATTATCTTCCTTGAGCTTTTCTAGACATATTAGATAATACGTCTCGATGAATAGATCTTCTTTTATAGGGGAAAGGAGACAATAAGATATATAAATAATACTGAATGAAAGCGATTACAACAAGAAATACACTCGAACGCTTGATTTTGAAACTTTATTTTTGCGATTGCAGTTTTTAAAAGATTCCGTGGTTTCCAATCGCCGTCGCAAAAAAAAAATGTGGCCAAACATCCTTGAGCTTTTTTAGACATATTAGATAATGCGTCGCGATGAATATATCTTCTTTTATAGGGGAAAGGAGACAATAAGATATATAAATAATACTGAATGAAAGCGACTACAGCAAGAAATACACCAGAACGCTTGATTCTGAAACTTTAGTTTTTCGATTGCAGGTTTTAAACGAATTCGTTTTGCCTGTTTCTCAGGTTTCCGGCGGAAGATCCATCCGTTGTTTTCAATCGCGGCTGCAAAAAAAAAAATTGTGGCCAAATATCTTCCTTGAGCTTTTTTAGACATATTAGATAGTACGTCTCGATGAATTCGTCGTAGTGACATTATTAACACATTTCGGATAATTAAAGGAGAAGAAGATCTTGACCCCAATACATTTTTCAATTTCAGTCACTACCATACAACCCGCCAACACCCTTATAAACCTTACCCTCCGAAGCCATAACAAATTTGTCAGTGTTCTTTCGTCGATATGGTAACTGAACCGTGGAACAGTTTGCCAGCAGAAGTTGTTGATTCAGGCAGTATGCAAACGTTTAAGCGTGGTATTGTCGACACCCCATTTTACTCAGTTGCTTTGGTAGTTTGAAAATTTGTTTACTTTTGTAGTGTGTCAGTTTCTGTGTGCAAAGTGTATGTGATCCGTTTGTACTTGTGTAGTAGTGGCGACAAGCTGAAAGCTTAACGCCACATGTAGAGCGTGTTCCACCCTTCTAACAATAGTTACTATTAGTTACTATTTCCGTTCCATCCTCACGAAAAGTTACTACGCTGACCGTTCCAACCTTGTCGGAATAGTAACTAATAGTTACTATTTGCTTACCATGCTCGGGAGCGTAGTAAGCGTAGTAACTACGCATCTCTGTAACGTGATTGATCGGATTCGCCCGTGGCGTGAGATCCTGCTGGAATATAGAAAAATCGTTCCAGCCTTGACGGCAAAAAGCCAGAATTCGTGACCTCATGCCTAGTAACTACGGTAAGTAGGATGGAACACGCTGGTAATAATAAATAAATAAATACATCTTCTTTTATAGGCGAAAGGAGACTTACAGCACTTGATTCAAAAGTCCTTGGCTCGAAGGTTCAGCGTCGCAGCCCAACAGGCAGGAAGAGCCCCAGCTTATCACGTCAATCCTCTGGCGCTTCTCAGATAAACCAGAACCTCATCACCTTCAGCCCTATAGTAGACTCACCAGCAGAACTGATCTCCTCTGCTCCCCCTACTGAGGTCAAGACTTCAGATTTAGAGAGAACTGCGGCTGTGGATGCTAGCTCGGCGGGTCCGACACGTGTCATTGCATCTGTTGATTTAAAAGAGCCGTCTACTGTAGAACTCGTGGGGCCTGGAACATCCTGCCAGGTGGCTGATGTATTAATCCCAGCCGTATCTTCCAGCGGTTCAGATAATCTCGAACCAGGATTCAGGCAGGAACTGGCGGACATATTAAAAGAAATTGCGGAGTCGAGTCCCGAGAAGAACGATGAAGCCTTAGACGATGCGTCTGATCGTCTCACCGAACCATTCGACGACGCGGCAGA
This sequence comes from Branchinecta lynchi, assembly GCA_023053575.1. Classification (NCBI taxonomy): domain Eukaryota; kingdom Metazoa; phylum Arthropoda; class Branchiopoda; order Anostraca; family Branchinectidae; genus Branchinecta; species Branchinecta lynchi. The sequence goes on along the minus strand of JAKZAP010000009.1, from coordinate 12,682,363 downwards.
AGAGGAACAGTTACATGATCTAGCGGCATCGACTACTGAGGTAGTTGTTGAAACGCCCTCTTCGAGCCTTAAGCCCGAAGGAGAAGGCCCAGAGTTAAACACTACTAGCGACAAATCCACGGTGGAGCTACAAAGTGCGGAGGCCTCCGCCCCGACTCTAGTCACGTCTGTCCCAAACATTCGTCGAGTTGTGTCTCCGTCGGGAAGGCCTTTGACCCCCTCCACCCCCCAGAAATCTCTACGCGTTGAAATTGTAAGGTTACCGAATGAAAGAGTTGAGCAGATAAAGGGAGATGAGTCAGTGCGGGCAGTTTTTGATAGTCTAGAGGAGCAGCTGGCTGACATTCCTTCAGAGAAAAGAGTATCAAGAAAGGAGCGGTTCTCGTTTGTGCCTGACCAGTTAGGAAAAGACATCGTAGATCCAGAACATGTTAATGCTTTTGAGGTAGAGGAATCAGCATGCGCAGCGGATCTAGTAAAAGGAAAACCACTGAGACGATCGTTAGACTTCGACATAGCTGTCGATGAAGAATATAGCGAGACGGTGGACCTTGTTCAGGCCACACGCAGATCGCTATCGTGTGACGAACCAAGACGGTCCGAACGGATGGATAAAAAAGGAGTTGTGGAGCGGACCTCTATCTTTACCGAGAAATTGGAAAGAAAGTCTGTTGGAACAGCAGGGAAAGAGGAGACCGTACAGGTTAGAAAGAAAGAGAGGAAGTCGATGGTTGAGCGGGTCTCTGCAGAAGCATCAGTGCAAGTTCAGAGACGACACAGTTCCGTACCGGTAGTTGAACGTGCGGCAGATAGGAACGAAACGAATCGGCATGAGCAAAAAGGAGGAAAAGACTCAGACAAACAGAAAGGAAAATCGGGTGCTTCCGATGCACTTGACGAGAAAGGTGTCATGCCTTCTGAACCTACAGTAATCGGAGAAAAAATCCAAGAAGAAGTAAGTCAGAAATCAGGAAAGAAAAAGCGAAAATCGGTAAGAAAGTCAAGTGGACTAGAAGAGAAAGCAAGTAATGACGTGCCTAACCAAGTTGAGATTATAAAACCGAGAAACGAAATAGAAGAAGGGGAAAATGAGGAACTAGAAAGCTCGAGGAAAGGAAAACGAAACGCAACGAGAGAGGAAGATGATCGCGCTGATATGGACGAATCTGAAGATAAGAAGAATTCGAAGAGAAAGTCGAAAAGAAAAAGTGAGCAGAGTGTTCAGCCAGTAGCCAAGGGAAGCAGCAGCTTGAATGATATTTCAGGTGAGACTATTTTTGTCGAGACGACTGACATCGATCAGGAAAGACAAGCAGAAACGTTTGACTCCACCATGTCCGATACCGCGACAGATTTTGAACTCCGGGTTGAATATATTCCAGGAGAAAACGAACCCACTTCGACAAGCGATGGAGGGATCGGACACTCGGCAACACTAGACAATACCTTCTCCCTTTCCTCTCCTGAGTATGTTCTCGAAGTCTCGAGTACATCCGGAGTAGATAGCCTCCTTGCTACGTTCGGGAGTGCGGATGTTTCTAGCGAAGAAGAAGTGAGCGGTGGGGAAGTACCAAGCCAGCCCACTGTGACCACCTTAACCCCCAGCACACTAAAGGATGGCGAAGCGGTCATTGGAAACGGTAAATCAGTCAGCAAAAGTAGAGGCAATGACACTGTTAACCTACTTTCTCCCGGAAGAATCCGGCGTAGCCGGAAGCCCGTTTCAGACACGGAAAGTGAAATCACCCCTGTTTCCACCCCCTCTCTTCGAACTGGTAGACGTATTTCAGTACGAGAAGACTCGATGATTCAGCTGTCTGGTGACGATAGTATTGACACGAGCCTGGTATCGACGGAAAGTAGTCCGAAAAAAGGCACCCCGAAATCCGGTAACCGGAAATCCAGCCGCCGCTCCAGTCTTAGTCCTAAGGGTTCTCCGGATTCCAGCCAGCACGAAGAACCCGATTCTTTGGAAGAAAGCATAGATTCTGGCCTTGAAAAGGATAAATCGGAATCCGGCTCTGAGAAACCAGCACCGGAATCCCCCAAAGCTTCTGTTCCAAAAGTCCGTACGAGTCTCAGATTCTCACCAGAAAAATCCGGTGTCTCCCCCACCCGTCGGTCAGTAGACGCTATCGCGTCACCGACCCAGAAAGGATCCAGAACCCCCAAGTCCAAATTTGGTTCACCGAAATCCGCAATTAACAAGGGAGTCAGCCATAGCATAAAGAAGTCAAGAAGCTCCATCTTGAAGTTGAGGAGGTCTTCGGAAATGCTGAAGAAGTCACCGTCAACCCCTCTAATGGCAGTTCAACCAAGTAAGCATTTTAATTAATAAAACAGTATTAACATTTATAACCCGACTATGAAGGTAATAGCGGGATGGCGAATTTATACATTCAGAAGTACGAAACAAAAAACCAAGGACGATTTATGATAGTTCATAATATTGTACATAACTATTCGGATGTCGTACATGTCCGGTGCAGTAGCTAAATTTCAATAGCATACAGTTTCAGGGAAGTCGACTTCTTGAAAATTATCTCCGCCACGGTGCGAAATTGTCATTTAACATCATAAAAGAAATAATGTTTCTTTCCCAAAACAGTTCGAGTGGTTTCAGCCGTTTTTGTTTGACAAAATCCTAGTGAACAAGACCAAAGGTTTCGATGGGATCCCAAAAATTATAATATTTTTCCAGACAATTTGTCATGTAAATATCCGGTCTTCGCCAGACTCCTTGATTTAGAAACAGGCCAATGGCTAATTGTCTGAGAAAACCAAGTTAAGATATGGGTTCATCATGTGTGTATTTACGCCTATACGCAGTGGTGAAACTAGTCCATATTCATGGGGGAGCGGGGGCAAGCCCAGAGCCTCGTTGTTGTTGCATGCTGCAGGTCCACTTCTCGGCCGATTCCGGACTGATTCTTTCTACATCCGTTTTTTCACTGCAGCGCTTCCGAGGAAGACGGCAGCGCTTCTCGAGAATCGCGGACTTGCTACCAAGTCCGTGCTTCCCTGCAAGATTTTGCAGTGCTGCTGCTTCAACCAAGAAGAAACGGAGTCCAAAAACGCATATTGTGCAAAAGCAAAGAAGTGCTGCAGCAGCGATGCGGCAGCGCTATTGCAACAAAAACGAGGCTCAGGTGTTACCGACAAAAACCGCCGCCCGCGATCGCATCTTACAACCGGTGCAATGTTAAGTTGTAATTTATCAGTTGAGATGGTTTTCTGATGAAAGCTTATGAATTTGCCATTCACTCCCTGACACTCCTGGCTACCAAACGGAACCAAGAACATACTATGCAGTCATTAGTCTTGCAAACCAGAGCCTCTTTTTTGTTGCAATCGCGCTGCCGCATCGCTGCTGCAGCACTTCTTTGCTTTTGCACAATATGCGTTTTTGGATTCACTTTCTAATTGGTTGAAGCGGCAGCGCTGCAAAATCTTGCAGGGAAGCACGGACTTGGTCGGGGAGCAAGTCCGTGATTCTCGAGAGGCGCTGCCGTCTTCCTCGGAAGCGCTGCAGTGCAGAAACGGATGTAGAAAGAATCAGTCCGGAATCGGCCGAGAAGTGGACCTGCAGCATGCAACAAAAACGAGGCTCAGAAAGCTAGCGAAAGGTGCAACAGATTCTGTGCTGCGGCTGTCTTTTTCGCTTGCAAACTCAGCGGCTTCTTGGGATCCGAAAACGTTAATGATGCGGTACCTATGACTTCGTAGAGTTAGTCTGTTCGTGTGTGACCATGATAACTCTTAAAGGGCTCAGATATTTCGTTGAAACTTTGTACGAGGATGCGTTGGATCAATGTGCATGTTAAGTTTGTAGACGGACCACGGACGTGGTCTAACCCTACGTTTCAGAATGGGAGAGGGGTTTTCTAAAGTATTTTTTTTCTCCAGCAAATGACACAGTCGTTTAAAGGGTAAGAAGGCTTTCTAAATGGACAATTATTACCTATTCAGCCTATCTCCTTACCCCTATATCGAATATCTGATCAACTTTAGATAAGCTTGAAATTTTCAGGTTTTGGCCGAATTCTGGGCGAACCATTTGCCCGACGAGAAAATAATTTTCATATATGGATTCAGCCAACCAGCGTGCTTCCTTACCACTCAGATATACACATTTTACATATAACACATTTTTGGGGTTTAGCCGGATTCCGGGCGAACTATATGTCCGGGTAGAAAATGATTGCCAAATGGGACTCAGCATGTCTTCTTACCCCTGAATTGAACATCTAATCAACTTCAGAATCGGGTTCGCCCGATTCCGATCGAACCACTTGTCCGGCGAGAAAATAATTTTCGTATTCGCGTTCAGCGTGTTTTCTAACCCGTAAAATTAATTTGAACCCCCTCCCCATCCCTAAATATAGGGCTACAGTCGCTACAGATCTCATCTACGAACTCGACCTGTCCCTCGACCCAAAGAATCCTCACACCAAGTTTCATCAAAATATCTCATTCCGTTCTAGAGTTATCGTGCTCACAGACGGACAACCTTTATGAAGGCATTGGTATCCCCCCCCCCCCCCCCGCCTGTGTATAACATGTGCAACTATTCGCACGGACTAGCTAATGTGGGATCTGGTCTTTGGAAATTTGAGACTGTAGCCAAATATACTTCAATTCGCAGCGGAAACAGACGTATGTTACCGTTTATTTAGCAGTGGAGCTGATTTTGTGTTCGGTATTTTGTTTAAGTGTATTTTCTTTTTGGCCATCTCGTAGGATAAGATTCACTTCTCAGGGTGGTTGTCAAAGTGTTTTATTGTTTGTTTACAACAAACTTCTCTCTATTAGTCTATATATAGGCATGGGCACTGTTCTGTTTTTGCATTCAAACAGGAACAGACAGAAACAGGTCACATAAGAACAGAAACAGAAAGAAAACAGGAAACTTGAAAACAGGTCCTGTTCTGTTTTAACAGAAATGATGACTTCGAAAACAGAAACAGCTGTTAAACAGGCGAAAAAAAACAGAACCGGCTGTTTAAAACAGTTTTTTTTTATTTGATTTCCCGTATTTTTCATTATTTTTATAGCACAGTTCACCTATAGTTTGCCCCGTAGCAAGAAGCATCTTAAATAGCTCTTCCTTGCACCGCACAGATGCCTTTTTTCGAGTTAGAACAAGAAATATCTTGGTCCAGAATACCAGCAGCTGTCAATGAATTACACTTTTTCCCGATGGAAAATGAGCCATGCAAGTTTCGTTTGTTTTAACAACAAATTTTCGCATAGCCCACCTTTCCACTTGGATTGTTTGTCATAGTGATTGGTAATAAACTAAAGTTTACGGATCATACAAACTCAAAGTTAAGCAAGCTTCACTTCGTGACAGGTTGGTGATGATGGTAATTTTTTTTGTGACGGGAGGGTCGCGAGGGATGCATGTTCAATCAGAATACCGAATAGCTTTTCTTCGGTGGTTTCTTTTGAGCATGGTCATACAAGGCTCAAAACGCGCGGATTTCTCGGCTGAATGTGAGTCTACTATTCTGCGAAAATCCGTGAAACGGAGTTTCACTTTCATCATCGAGTTGAAAAAATCTCAACTTTTTCGTATAGAACTGAGGTTGTGCCAAAATACTGTCAGGAATTCCAGTTATCGTTTGTTTACATCATGAACCGGTGCGGATGTTGTGATGTCGCTAAGCTAGTTTCAGCCTTTCTAGCCTTTTTGAAGTTGAAATTTACTAGTCTTTTGAAATCACATTTAACTTCGCTGCACAGATAATCCGTCATGTGAGCCCTTCTTGGTGATCACATGTTCGGTTTTAGTGGAAAGTTCGTTTATGAACACTCCACTCTTGCGGCCGAGAGCCGGTTTTCCGTTCTCGGTTTTCACCGTTTTATTTTGGCATTCTTATCTCGTGAACCATGACAGATACTAATTTAAAACTTGGTGTACTTGTGAACCTTGGGGTCTAGTCGTGACTTTTGAGATTCAACCCTGATACACTCTCGGTTCAAGGGCAATTGGTCGCGATTCCTCCAGTGACTAATGTTTCCCTTAAAGTTTAACCTAAAAGGGCTGGTATAGGACAGTCTAGTTACCCATCACTTATTCACTTAAAACAGCTTTAGGCTACTTCGTTTACTTCGACGTTACTTCGTTGTTCTGCTGTTCACGAATAATCGTTTTTCAAATAGTGGAATTTCCGTGCGATTTGTGGTACCTCTATGGGCTTGTATTTTTGTTGCACGCCTTACGAGAAAGATTTATGATTTTTCTTTTGTTCGGGCACTAAACAACATTCACCAATCTCACCACTGCCCAATGAAAAGCAGCGTTTGTGTTTAGATTAAAACTTTCCGAGTCATAGTAGAATTTGCGTTGTGGGGATGGCCGCACATATTCTTAACGTCATAACTAGAGCAGATAGTGGAAAATAAAAAATTCACTTTGTACAATCCCAATAATTCAGTATGTTTAATTAAATGACGCAAAAATTATTTGGCTTTTCAGTTAAATTTTTAAGGCTTACCACCGTTTTGCGAATTATGTGCATTTATTGCCTGACCAAATTCGGAAACTTGCTAAACATGCCAGGTACTAAGGTGGAAATTTGGAATGCATGAACATCAATGTCCAGATGGGTCTTTGGACCCACCCAAACCATATAGATGTATCTTCCGGTGATACTCCCCCCCCCCCCCTACATCCAAACACTGGCAACTGTGCCCATATTGACCAATGAATTAAAAGTCAAGGGCGAATGGTTATTAGGCTGTTCGTACACAATATATGATATAGAGATGGGCGAATCCGAATCCGGATTCGAATCCAGGATTCGTCCTTTTGGCCGGATTCGAATCTTCTGCTTCTCAGGCTGGATTCGGATTCGGACTCAGATTCCAAACCTCAATCTTACGAATCCGCTCAAATTTATATTCTACATCCTTTAAGTTTCCGTTTTCCCAATTTTTACACAGTGGGCTTTAGACAATCAAATTTGTTTGATGTCCACCACCAAATATGTTAAGTAATCTATCACATTATCTGATTACCTGAAATATCAGTGTTTTTTTGTCACCTCTGATTTTTAAACTATAACCTATGAACACGATTTAATTTCGCATCCACGATGCGAAAAATATGAACACGATTTAATTTCGCATCCACATTTTGCATGGGTCACTGGTAAGGTTGACCAATTGGCGTCTTTTGGAATGTCGCATTTCGAAATGATGGAAATCTTGAGTTAAAAGATTTGCTGTACTGACAAGGCGAGTTGCCTCCAAAAAACAGATTTGGCTGTTTAAACAGGTAAAAAAAAAAACAGGAACAGGGTAAAACAGGATACACCAAAACGGAACAGAACAGGTGAGAAAAAAAACAGTTGGCTTCAAAACAGCTGTTCTGTTTATTTTGGGTCGCTGAAACAGAAAACAGTAAACAGTAAAACAGGAGGAAAAAAACAGAAACAGAAAACAGGAACAGTGCCCATGCCTATCTATATATACTATTAGTAAAATTGAATTCGTTTCTAGTATCCTATAACACGTATTACGATCCTAGGACCAACGTTGAGACGTAGGGGTGTGTCTTTCGGTCCCGAGTTGAGTCCAGAACTAATCGACAAGCACCTCCCTCCTGCCACTCCGGTCAAGAAGGGTGCAAAGCCGCCACCCAAGTTCACCCCCGGACCCACCCCCAGAACGAAACTGCATTCGCCTCTGCATGAACACGAAGACGAAGAGTCAGCCAATGGCACAGCAGAGAAAACACAGGTAAGGCTAAAGGACTCACACGAGCACAATCATCCAGTAGACTCTAATTTTTGTTGAATTTATTTCTGTCTTTAAAGGACACCTGAATGAAGAGTACCAAGTATCATCCCTATCTGTACGACGTTAACATTGCCTGCAGAAAACCCAACCCAGATAGGAAATAGTGTTTCCAAGCTATGATTTTTGCTCCATTTTGCATCATTTTATTGACGACCAAACGAATATTCGGCTTGTCCACTGCACGTTTTAGAAATAAATTGAATTGAAGTGTCCCTATTTCAGTATCGAACAATTTTAGAAATTAACAAATGTCTTCAATCGACCCCTCTTCTGGAATATTTTGAACCAGTTAAGCCCAAACGTATATCCAGAAGAAATTCCAGTACGATCCGGCCAGCGATGTACAAGATTTGAATGTTTTGCGCTTTTTGTCTTGGAGTCTGCTGTCCAGAAACGAACATCCCTATTTTGAAAACGTCACGTTCAGAAGAAGAATGCTCTCCGTGGCCATGTCTGTAAATGCATTCTCCATGGTGTGTTCAAGTATGGTTTCTTTGTTCAGGTGTCCTTTAATCCGCTATGTTTTTACCATATAGTGAACAGACAGAATTGAAAACAAAAAAGCTTTGTGTGGCGGGAGATGAACCCGCAACCTTCCGCTTGAATCCAGTGTTGCCACTTTGCTCTGACTGAAACTGTGACACTCTGGCTCCCTTATTTTTTTTTTTTTTCAGTTTCAACGAAAAACTCTCCGATTCTAAAGTTTCATTTTTTAGGAGACAATAATCGTAAAAAACACAAAATCCTTTTTTTTTTTCGAAAAGAGTTGCCTTGAAATTGGCTAAATGCTTTGAAATTGCAGATTTTTCCAATTTTCGCCATTTCTGTATAGGTGTGATTTCCTGTGACAAGTTGAAAACCTTTGACAAATCGGAGAATTCTGAGTTCGGTGGCAACACTGCTTGAATTGCAGTCATGCTTACCACTGAGCCGCAATAGTAATAGTACGCAAACTTCGGTCGCGAGATGAAATGGTCCATGAGGGCTCTGCCATTGGGGCATTTTTTGGCCACCAAATTTTGAATTCTTAACACCACAGGACCATCCTTCCGGACTTCGTTACACCCTCTCATGGACCTAACACGCGAAGCAAGGACGACCCGAAACCCAACCTTGTTCCCCCATCTACGAAACCTTCAGAAAGATACCTAAATTCATTCGTTCCGTATTTTACTAAACATTTTGACTATTCGTGTTCGTTTCTTATTTATGGTTTTTAGTTTGTGTTTTATTTGTATTGTTAGTGAGTATTTATTTTTCCAATTCCCGCCCGTGTTAGCCTAGTGTTATTAGGGTTGAAAATAAAATTGATTGATTGATTGATTACCTATGGTGCTTCGACGTTGGAATCCTGTGTTGCTAAATTTGATTCAGACATTATTTAGGATTTATTTGTCACGTTCAGAGTCCTTGCGATCAAACAAAATTGTTGATTGCAACGTATGACACAAAGGGGTATCAGATACCAAACCTAAATTCAGCAGGATTGCAAAATTTGTTTGTGCTCATGTACGGTTTGTGAACTTGGGGGTACTTAAACTGTAAAAAGTTCCTCCGTATAAAGATTAAGTTAATTGCAGTATTTGCTACTCAGATTCATCTTATCTCTATTTTGTATTAATCGTATCTGCGTAGAGATAAGAGTAATCCGAGTAGCAAATATTGCAGTTTACTTTAATCTTTATATGGAAAAACGGATTTTTGCAAAGCAACCACAGTATCAGACACAATGATAGCTTCAAAAACGACAAAATGTAGATCAAGTTACCGTGGTATCAGATACCATGATTACGCAAAAATGCAACTACAGTTTTTTAATCTACTAGTCGTTATTTTAGGCCGCCCTGGAACAAAAACCGGAATCAAGCAAAAAGGACCGCAAAAAGCGAAAACGGAGTTCGTCTGTTGCTCCGGAGCTGAAAGCGAAGAAGCGGAAGTTAGATTCGGGTACTCCTGCGAAGCCCAGCTTGGTTGATATGGCAGGAACGCCAGATGATGGTACGTATCGACAAACCGCGATGACAGCTTTCAGGTTAGCGATCTAATCGTTCAGGAAAACCAGCAGCTGTATCTGAAACCAGGTATCAATGCTGACAAGAACAATAAGCACAAGGACCTCCAGTTCAATTTGTTTATTAACAAATAAGGAGATAAACCACAAATAATCAAAACACTTAGTCCATTCCTGGACGCCGGGAATCACAATCTTTACATTTTAAACATAATACGCGGAGTGGTCACTGCTCCTACTCTCAGACATAATCTTAGCTCTCAGTTTACAAAAATAACTAACCAATTTCCTTTTTACCTTCCTACATCTTACCCCAGGGGGAGCCACCCCATCATATAAATAAAAAGTCAGTCTCCCTATCTCTGTAATAGGACCATGCGAAGTCGAATTGGATTCCCGATACCCTGCCCGCCTCCCGATGCAAACGAGTGGAGGGTAGGACGTACGCGAATATCACAATTTGTTACTTCTACAAACAGCTAAATCGCAGTAGAGCCCTAGAGAGGAAATGTCGAGATAACACCCGATTGGTTGTCTACTATTGTCACGTCACATGTGAAACGCTGCAAAGCGGAGCCTCGTTTTGTTGCAAAAGTGCTGCCGCTTCGCTGCTGCAGCACTTCTTTGCTTCTGCACAAGACACGGTCTTGGATTCACTGCCCGCGCGATTTCTTGCAGTACCTTGCAGGGAAGCACGGACTTGGTCGGTAAGCAAGTTCGCGACTCCAGACAAGCGCTGCCGTCTTCCTCGGAAGCACTTCAGTGTAAAAACGAATGTAGAAAGTATCAGCTCGGAAGCGGAGCTGCAGCGTGCAACAAAAACGAGGCTCGGGTCATGCACGCCTATTGCAGTCTCTTCCTCTGATCTGCGCAGCGGCGAAGAGGGAAGTAGACGGGCATCAACTCAAAGCTCAGCAACTACCTCTAGCTCTGCTCAGTTTTGTCGGGGTATCCCAGAGCAAAATAACTCTAGAGAATAATGTGCGAACTTTGAAAAAGTGACACTCCGCTAGAGGAGTCAAACGGTATTAGTCAAACGGTATAGAGTGCGCCTTCCAACACATCCCAAGCCACAAAGGCATCTGTCAAAGTGAAGTGGTCGACAAACACGCTGGCTAAGCCCTAAATAGCAACCGGTTCCCTCAGCAACCAACAACAGCGAGAGACTCAACCAGAACAAGAACCTCAACACCCAACCTTTGAGCATACTGCTCACCATTCAAAGATAGACTGAGATCATGCATCTTCTACAGGCTGAAGTCTCAAACCATCATTCTGAACAAAACCCTTTTCGATTGGGGCACAACCCACTCCCCAAACTGCCGTATGTTACCGTACCGTTTCGAATGCCGCATCCCCCAACGAAGAAGTCGTCAACTGAAAAGCTTGTGCGACGAGCTAAAACTCCCGAACCAATTTCAAGTCATAACCAGTGCCAAACTCCCGGCCCAACCAGGATCCAAAATTTTCAAGATTTTGATTGAGATGCTAGTGGAGAACGGAGTCTACTAAGCAAAACTTCTGACCGAAAGCAACCACCAACGATCAACGGAGAAGGCAGAAAGAGATCTACACGAAGTGGAACTCAACGCCATTCAAACCTTATGATGATGATGAGGACACGACCATCCTTACTGAAACTCAACCAGTCGTTAACGAGCGCTGGCTCTGATCTGACGCTCGATGTTCGCACCGCATCTTAGCCTTGCTAGAATTTTCTATGTCCACCACTGCACACACGAACAGGGCGGCGCTGTGACGGAGGCCCATTTTTGATGCTTGGGAAGGATAGGTCTTCGCATTACTCTCTAGAGTTATTTTGCTCTGGCGTATCCATAGTCGGCGCATGGGACCAAAGTTGGAGGTCCTATTGGCTTATTTGTTCGTGGTGCTGGCTAGCATATATTTATGGTGGCAAGAAAGTATTCGTTGTAAGTTCAGTTTGTTGATACGACCTGAACAGGAACATTGCCAAGAAGGATCGAAATATCGAAAAAAAAAAAGATCATTATTAAATCATATTATGTCTGTAAATATATTTGGTAAATCATTTTTTGTCTTTAAGAGCGTGTTCCACCCTTCTAACAATAGTAACTATTAGTAACTACTTTCGTTCCAAGTCCAACCTTATAAAAACCTACTACGTTGACCGTTGCAACCTTCTAGAAATAGTAACTATCTGCTTACCATGCTCGGGAGCGTAGTAAGCGTGGTAACTACGTATCTCTGTAACGTGATTGGTCGGATTCGCCCGTGGCATGATATTCTGCTGGAAAATAGAAAAATAGTTCCAGCCTTGACGGCAAAAGGCCAGAATTCGTGACGTCATGCGTAGTAACTACGGTAAGTAGGGTGGAACACGCCCTAAATCTCATTGTTAAATCGAGTTGTGTAATTTTGTCTTGTCCTTTTTTTTCTTTAACAGGGCAATAACGATATAATGTTGTCTTTCGCCCGCCAAATTCCCGAATTGGCAGCGGAAAAATGAAATAAAATGTCAACAAATTTAATACTGGATTCAAAACTTTCAGTAAAATATGTACTTAATCACACATGAAGTTTTTTTTTTTTTTTATTGAGATGCTCTGCACACGTAAAGTCATAGCTCGCAGAAAAACGCGTTTCTAATTTATCTGCAATCCGAGCAGGTAGTAAAAGTTAAAACAAAAAAAAATTGTTTTCCTATGGCCTATTTCGCTCTTTCCATTTTAATTAGTGGGCTTAAATAAAGACAGTATTTTTCCTTCCAGGATTCGTGACCCTCTCGCACACCCCTGTTGCTGTCACCCTCTTCTACTCTCCGGAAAAATCCGGTGGAACTGAATCCGGAAAAAAAACAACTGCGAATTCCGCTCAGAAGGAAACAAGAACACCCAAATCCGCCGCTAAGAAGAAGAAGAAGCTTTTCAGCGAGGTGTTGAAAGGTAATGGGATATAAACACGAAAATTGGAAAGACCTTAGTTCCTCCTCGACCTCCAGAGGCGCTTATGGCATCCAAGAGAAGTCGCTAAGAGACGACTATACACTCTATAAAGTTTCTCAAAGTAAGGATTAAAAGTATTTCCTACTGGGATTAATCTTATCTCTACTGAGATAAGATTAATCCAATTAGAGATAAGATTATCTTTCTAGGACAAGATTGATCCCAGTAGCAAATACAGCAAGATTTTTTTTGTACAGTATAGTCGTCTCTGAAGTTATTATTATTTTTGTTTTAATAAGATATAAACCGCTGCACAGACATTTTTCTAATTCGGACTTTAAAGGTCCTCTTACCTTTGTTACGTCTTCATACAAATTGTTACGTCTTCACACTAATTGTTACGTTTGTTCCCATCTTATAGATTTCGAACTTCCTGTGTCATTTGCATCCACCGTGAAGCTACGCTGATTTTTTACTTTTGCCGTGTTTGTCTCTTTTCGAGGTAGATCAGGTTCCCGCTTATTGCTTCCTTGCAGCCCATTGGCCGGAAATTTCGCTTGTGCAACTTTTCCCCTTTATTTCTTCAAATTAAATAGTCCGCGCAAAAAAAGGATTCGTTTGTTGGAATTTCGGAAAAGAAACTGTATTTAATGGACCGCTTTGATGCAACGGCTGTCCGACTGATATGTGTGGTGAAGCGTGTTCTTCGGTCGCCCTCTTCGTTTGGATCATTTCAGATGACACAGGAGGACAGCGTTGGGAAGTCTGGTATTTTCTATTCTAACGAAATGGCCGAGGTACCTTCAGCAGGGAGTGGCAATGACCTCAGTAATCTTTTTTGACGGTGCAAGTCAGGTACAGTTTATTAGAGCTATATTTCAGCCCTTCTTGGCAAGTGTCCTCTTCAGTCAGGTCCTCTTTTAGATCATTTTCCAACTTGAGCTTGAAGAGGACCCTTGCCAAGAATTTCCGAAATATAGCTCTAATGAAATGTAGCAGACTTATCCGTTTTGCACCGTCAAATATGATTCGCAGTCAGCTGGGACTGAAGGACTATCTATCTCTGTAATGTTGCACTAGGGGGGCACTATATTATTTTCCCAGTAATGGAACAATTTTAGGAAGTACACAAGTCATTTATCATACTTGATCTGATGGTCCAAACTTAGGCTGTCATCAGTTCTCACATCTGTTTTTAAATCTTACCCGAAAAGGGCTGGGATAGGAAAATCTAGTTACCCATCCCTTATTCTCTTAAAGAGGCTCGAAGACACGATGAAAATGCGTTACTTTGTTGATCCGCTATTGACGAATAAACAATTTTCAAATAGTGGAATTTTCGTGTGATTTGTGATACCTCTATGCGCTTGTATTTTTTTTGTATGCCCCACGAGAAAGATTCATGATTTTTTTTTGTGTGTGCAGGGATTTATCAATCTTAACCTATCTCACTACTGCCCATTGAAAAGCCGCGTTTGTGTTTCGATTAAAATTTCCCGCGTCATAGTAGAATTTACGCCCTGGGGACGGCCGCAGATATTCTGAACGTCATAACCAGAGCAGGTAGTGTAAAATACAAAAAATCCCTTTGCAGAATCCAAATAATTCACTGTGTTCAGTTAAATGACACAATAATAAGTTGGCGTTTCAGTTAAACTTTAAGGGAATATGTTGGTTAAGAAACTCGGATATTTTCGTTTCCGTTTTTTCTGGGTCCTGTAGCCAAGCAACTATTGAAGTTGTGATGAGACGAAATGGTCTTTTCTAATAGACTGTACACCTCCCTATTTCCAATGTAGATTTCATTAATCTAAGCATGCAGAAAATTTTAAATTGTTATATATTCACAAACAAAAAATCATAACCACAGTGAAGTAGATGCTTTTTCTCAAAATCAGTTTACACTCATCACTAAACCCAGTGCTTGTATCAGATAATTCTCATTAACCAATCCTATAGCGTCAAACAAAAAGCCAGCAACACCCGCCACTCCCAAAATCGATTCCTCACTGACTCTGAAAGTTTTTTGTTATAATAACAATACAAAGCAATAGAAAAGGCTTTCGCCTCTAAATAACTCTAAGAAATTTTGAGTAGTCGAACTGATCAGAGTTAAAAAACTCATCAACAATGCACTTAAAACTATTGATCGATTCAGCACTAACCGCATCTTCGGTAAGGCTGTTCCATGGATCAACAATTCTGTTGCCAAAACCCCACTTAAAAACGTTCTTGTGGAATCTTGACTTGTTGATGATGGTGATGATGATCGGAGCATGCCCCTTCCATAGCGACTCGCGAGAATACGATGAGTGAGTCCCTGGCCCCTGAGACAAACGAAAACTTGGCACTCCTCAAATTTCCTACAATTACTGTGGGTTTGACCCATCCTTATTTGAGTGGGTTGACCCATCCTGATTGAGTACTTTGTTTGTTGGAGGCTTCGTGCCTTCAGCATATTTGTTTAGTTTTCTTAGTGTATATAAATGAGTTGTTATGTAGCAGCCCCAGTTGGCTATATTTTGAAATAAATAAATAAAAGGAGTCCTCGGAGAACGACGAGGACACTTCTTTAGAGAATCATGTCCGTTCCTGATGCGTTTTCGTCAGTTTTTCCCTTCCATCTAGGAAGAAGATTGTTTATGCGCGACAAGTCTTTTCCTTTTTTTCTTCTTTCCTACTTTTATAATCCTGCGTATTCGCGTCGT
The DNA here is from genome assembly GCA_023053575.1 of Branchinecta lynchi. Classification (NCBI taxonomy): domain Eukaryota; kingdom Metazoa; phylum Arthropoda; class Branchiopoda; order Anostraca; family Branchinectidae; genus Branchinecta; species Branchinecta lynchi. Next base: position 12,666,914 of record JAKZAP010000009.1, on the reverse strand, counting down.
TATCGTAAGCTCAGTGTTAATGTTTAATTCTCCATACTTTCTCAGTGTTACTGTTTAATTCTCCATACTTCACTATTTCCTTTCCTTGTTTATAGGCAAATAGAATGTCATTATCATTATTAATTTGTTTCTAGATGCAAAAACGCCGAAAGTAAAGAGGATGGAAGAGCGGGCTGAAGAATTTAAACTTGCCCATAAGAAAAAGAAGAAGAAGAGGGAATCAGTAGCCGAGCCGAAGGTCATTAGTCTAGTTCAGGTATTAAAGTCTTTCATTTTTTTGCTAAGTTTTGTTCCAGGGATCGGAGAATAGAAAGGCCGAACTATGAGAGAGAAGACGTAATTTTCATATTGTTTTTGGATATCAGATCTTTCAATTCGGATCATCAGATTCATCATATCGTAGACGTACGGAGACGAGAATTATATCACCTTGTTTAAAGCGGCTTTCACATCGACGCGTTGTTGCGATGCGTCTCGTATGCATTTATCTTGCGTTGCGGACAGGTTGCGTATCGTGTCTCTCACACCTGCGCGAGAAGCTTTCGCGGTGGGTGGTATTTACGTTTTCCTTTCTCGGTTTCTTCGGCGGAATTTTGGTTTGTTTCATGATTACTAAGTTTCTTTTCATCATTAGCATATTTTTTTTTCATCAATAGTTGGTTTTTTTTTATGGCACTTGCCCTTCGGCCAAGTGCCATATAGCGATCGCAATATCTGTCCATCCGTCGGTCTGTCGGTCTGTCCAGGTTTTGCTAGTTCGGGCACTTCCACATAAGCTAGGACGATAAAACTTGGCAGGCCTATCAGGGACCCCAAATGATTAAGTTGGAAATAGTCACTTCCCCCATCCGAGCACCGTGGGGGGAGTGGAGGGAGGGGGAATCCGGAATCTTGAGGTATTTATAACTGTTGAACTGGTGATCGGATCTCGATGAAACTTGATATTTGGAAAGACCTCATGCCTCAGACGACCCACTTAAAATCCGGACCGGATCCGGTGACTTTTGGGGGGAGCTGGAGGAGGCAACCGGAAATCTTGGGAAACGCTATGAGTGGAGGGATTGAGATGAAACTTGGTGGGAAGACACCTAGCAAACACTAGATACATCATTGACATGACCGAGCCGTGTCTACTCGTAAAAAGTGCCATATGAGCTCGTAGCTCTTGTTTCAGTTTGTCTTCAGAAAATCCTTTTTCATCTGAAAAATCTGATGCATACGCGTCGACGCGCCGCAAGAATAGAACTTGCTTCTAGAATAGTAACTTGCTTCTATTCTTGCGTCGCCTTTTATTTGTCTGCGTAAGCTCTGCATTGCGTCGCTGTGAACGCGACGCAAAGGTTGTGTAGCTCAGTGGTAGAGGATCAACGCGTCAATGTGAAAGCGGCTTAATACCCTCCGTAGCACGCCAACGAGACCATACAAAGATCTTCTCGAGACCTAGTCGCACCGTGGGTCCTGACAGTATATTTTTTTTAATAAATAACTAGAATGCTCAGAAACTGACTCCGTTGGATCTGCGGTCGGTCGCGCCGTACTTTATTGAATGAATGTTTTATTTCACACAAAATAGTGTTAGCTAGCGCAGGCATTTCAATAGATAAATACACGAGTCAATACACTAATAAAACCATACTAAGTATTTCAACGCAGGTTTGCGTAACTAAGATAATGCATGAAGATTAAATTAAATCGCTTAGAAATTCTTTAAAATAGTCAGTAAGTACGGGACGAATGACTTGGTGTAATGTTAAGTACTAGTCGCTGGGTAAGAACATGTCAGTTGACAACTCTTTGTCTTTACTCGACGTATTGTCCTCGGTCCGTCAGTAATAGAGTAGAGTCCGGCAGTAAGTGTACGGTGGAATAAAGCATTTGAGCTCTTCTGAATTGTTTATTTTCGTTCCATCTTTGGATAAATATTTTATTTATTTTCATAACAGCTCAGTAGACTTAGGCTAGCGTAGTAGCGTCATGACATCACACATGTCAAAGCAATGACCTACAGGTAGACAAACTTTTAACTTGCCATTTTTTTGGAAATGATAATAAATAAATTTGCAATATACGATAATGAATAGTCCTACATAATACAATACAAGTTAAGGATTAAATTCGGAATAAAGAATAAGATAAGAATGATGACAAAATGTTCAACGTTCAAGGTTTTAATTACACTTTTGTATAAAATCATAATAAATATAGGGTCGAGGCGGATACACAGGGTCGATTGACGAAAACCCGGTACAATGTAGATCTAACCTATTTTACATATAAATAATTATTGTCGGTCAGACGAGTGTACTAGTGGGGGGGGGGGGGGGTAGGATTAGTCTTATGAACACTGGTACGTTGGTAATCGGTCGTGCGGGTCTGTGGTTATTTGGAGGTAAACATGTCAGATCGAAATCCATGGTAAACTTGTGTCTACGACACGTCAAAGTAGGAAGACCTCACCAGTGTCCGCTTAGGTCTGTCTTCAGTTTTCTGGAATGTCTTCTGTGTTGAAACGAGGGAGAAGACCTGCTGGCTTTTGATACATTTCAGCTAAGAAAAATTTTGATTGCAGGGATTGTCTCATGTCAATGCGACATCTACTGGTCATGCCCAGTCGCCAGTAACATACGTCGTCGGGAGGAAGAAGAATAAGACTCCTGTTCGTATTCCCGTGGCGGAGGTGGTCTCGGAAACAGAGGAGAGTAAGTCCAGAAGACCGGTTTTTTTGTCGGGGTGGGGGGATGGAGTAGTAACGAAAACGACGCCGTTGCTCACTCTTTCGTGCCTTCTTGGCAAGGATCCTCTTCAGTTCTTTCGTGAAGACCAAAAGAACACTAGGTAGTAGTGCCAAGATCTAGTAGAAACGCGCCTTACTTGTAGCCCCACCTACTACGCCTGGACATTTAAAGGGAGACAAACTTGCGGGTTAGAAAATTTCTAGTAAAGCTAAGAGGCGGTCTGCACATATTGAGAAAAAATAAGAGGTTATATCTTCTTCTTTTTTTTTTTTGCTGTGTTGAGAATCTGAAGTTATCGGAGCCAGCGGTGGTATGCGACTGATTGTGTTTCAGTAGGGACGTTCTGGATAGTCTTGGCGCTACTCCCTAGTGTTAAACTGCTCTGCGTTCGTGTACGATAGATACAAGAAGCTAAGTTTAACTTAAAAGCCAACTTATTTTTTTTTACTATTTAAAGGACCCGTCTTACCTATAATACTAATGCAACCTACTTCTATAACCACTCCACATATTTCTAAACCCGGAGACCCCAGTTTCGTACGGTACATTTAAACCACTCTAACAAACCCACGCAGATTTTCTCACTTGCCGTGTTTTGCTACCTTCGATGTGTGTCACGCTGTCAACGGTTGTCTGCGCGAAGTTTTTCCATCAGAAAAACTGGTTATGTAAATTGTTACCCTGTTTTTGCTACAAATCAATGGGCCTCGAAAAAGGCTTAAAACAGCCGAAACCGGGGGTTATTTGTTGAAAGCATAGCCTAGTTTTAAAGTATTCGAATATTTTAAAATATTGTAAGTTGAAGAGTAAATAGTGCGAGGGGTCCTTTAACTGAACACACTGCATAATTAGGTCTGTGTTAAAGGACCCCTCGCACTATTTACTACTCAACTTAACATTGCATTTTGTAAGTTATTTCTCCTTTGTGTTCTTACATTTTTTTGTTTTTCTATATTTTTGATCATTCTTCTTGCTTTCTAAATATTCCTTCAGCCCAGGTGACTGCGAAACATGTTTGACAGTGCATAACGGATATGTCGGCTAAATTTTATTAGAGCTATTTATTTATTTCATTTCAAACAAAAAAAGGACGGAGTACAAAAACGAAAAGAAAAACAAAACAAAAGCAAAATGTAACACTTTCATAGGAAGCACACAATAAATCGACAATTACAAACTGAGACTCTCTGACTGACTAAAAACTGAACACGATCAAATACATATACACATAAACTCTGAGAATTTTGCTCCACGGGTGAAACTGGATTTTTGAGTTGTACTTGCTAATCAGGTTAGAGATTTCTGTCCTTCTTGGCAAGAGTCCTCTTCAGGCTCAAGGTGAAAAATGAACTTGTGGAAAAACAACTGAATATTCTAGCCTAAATAACTGATTTTGTGAATTTCTTCGAGAAAGTTGCTTAGAGTTAAAGCTGGTATTGGGATTATCATTTTGGACACGGCTGCTGTTTTTTTGCTGCATTGATTGGGTCGTTGAAAGGGTAGGGGTTCCTCCGCAATTTTCAAATTTACAAAATCAGATACTGAAGCTAGAATCTTCATTTTCCTTCTTGCTTTCCCGATGAAAAATGTAGCCTGTGTAGTTGTATGGTAGTTGTACGAAAAAGTTGCATGTATTGATATGCAGTAGTATAGAATACTTTAATTTAATGTGCCTCACACTAAGCAGTAGTATTCAGTAGCACAACGCCTTGCTCCACTAGCATCGAGTCTTGTTATAGTAGCATGTAGTAGCATCAGTTTGTTCAGTTCATTTTGTTCATAAAAATAGAGAACACCATTAACTGTTTATGGCCCCACCATAAGGCCTTGCATGCTACTTTTTCGTCCAGCTCCATACTACTATTTTGGGATAAATTTTCATTGGGTTGTGTTTATTTTGACGGGTTGAAATAAGATCATCATCATAGTATATCTAACTTGTTTCAGATCCGTCAGATATAAGCTCTGCTGGCACTGACGCCAGTCTCGAAGTCCACCCACCCACCCCAGCCACCGAGGAACCACCCAGAACCCGTCGGGGAACCCCCGCTGCCGACTATACCAATGTCACTGGGCTCAACCGGTTATTTAAAGTGTCTCCAAAAGCTGACTATACCCAGGTAGAGGGCGTCAGGAGGGTGATGAGAAACTCGACACCGAAGGCAGATTACTCAGATGTCCGCGGCTTGAAAGAGCTTGTTCACCCTCCCAAAGACTCCGATCTCACTGATGTCTTAGGCGTAAAACGGGTCTTGCGGAATTCCACGCCGAAAGCGGACTACAGGGATGTTCGAGGACTTAAAGAACTCGTACACCCCCCGGCCGAACCGGATTACTCCAGCCCGCAAGGCGTCGCACGGGTGATGCGGAACTCCACCCCCAAAGCGGATCTGTCCAATGTGAGAGGATTGAAAGAGTTGTTCCATCCGGCAAAGACTCCGGATTATTCCGGGAATGTTTCCTTGATTCCGGAAATGTTTAGTACACCGTTGGGTTTCATCCGACACTTGGAAAGTGTCAGAGTGGTCCTGAGTCCGGTTGATTCCAATAGGAGGGGAAGCCTGAGGGACATATCAGCACCTGCTCAAGGTAAATAATTTATTTATTTACTCCAACCATAGCCATATGCTTAGGGAAACACACATACTAACTATCACATACCACACATAAACCTCGAGTCTAATCAAATGACAAATCAACGAACCACAGGCTCATCATCCCATTTCTGGGATCCGAAAACGTAAGTGGCGGGATTAGTATGACATCGCAATGTCCGTCTATCCGTCTGTCTGTGAGCACGACAACTCTCGAAGGGAATGAGATATTTTGATGGAACTTGGTGTTAGGATTCATTGGGTCAAGGGTAAGGTCAAGTTCGTAGATGGGCTCTGTAGCCCTACATTTAGGGGTGGGGAATGGGGGGTTAAATCAAGGGGCAAATAAAATATTTTTAAACAGATAATGTGATAGTCGATTATTGGGTAATGAAAACATGCTGAACCATTTTTTTGCCAGACAATTTAAGTAGTTAGCCCGGAATCCGGCCAAAACCGGAAAGTCTGCTAAAACTAAAAGTTTTATTTGAAGTTTATTAGATGTTCGATTCGGGGGTAGGAAGACATACTGAACACGATGGTGAAACCTTTTTCTCGTCGGACAAGTACACTGTCAGCAGGTAGACAACCACTTTTTTTATGCACAGCGGAGCGCGTTCGAATTTTTATTTTGATTTTCTACAACGGATCTAGGACGAGAGGAGTTTTTGTGTAGCAAAAACGTTAAACCGTAAAAAAAAACGTTTACTGCGCCAAAAATGTTGTGTCCAAGAAAACGTTGTATTACGTTATAGCGTTGTAGAAAAAGCGTTGTAGAAATAAAAACGTTTTTTCTAACGCGCTCCGTTGTGCATACAAAAAAAGTGTCACGCCCAAAGACGTTGTACGATGAAAAACATTGAAATCGAATACCGTTACAGCCAAAAACGTTGCACGATGAACAAGACCAAAGGTTTCGATGTGATCCCAAAAATTTAATATTTGATCCAGACAATCGGGTCTTATAGAGGTCCAGTCTTCGCCAGACTCCTTGAGAAACAGATTAAGGCAAATGGCAATAATCTGAGAAGACCAAGTTCAAATATGGATTCACCATGTGTGTTTACACCTATAGTCTGCGTCATATCTACTTTGGCGGAAGTTCCTGCCTTACTTCTGCCAAATTTCCGGTTTCAGCCGGATTCGCGGCGAACTGTGTGTCCCAGTAGAAAATGATTGTCATACACGAATTCAGCGTGTCTTTTTACCCGTAATCGAACACCTAATGAAATTCATATAAAACTTTTACTTTCAACAAATTTTCCGGTTTTGGCCAGATTCCGAGCGATCTACTTGTCCGACGAGAAAATCGTTCTCATATTCAGATTCAGCATGTTTCCCTATCCTGAAATCGAACCTCTAATCAACTTCAGATTAAACTTTTATTTTTGACAAATTTTCCGGTTCTGGTCGGATTCCCGGTGATCTACTTGTCCGACAAGAAATCATTTTCATATTCGGATTCAGCATGTCTTCTTACCCATAAATCGGACATCTAATCAACTTCAGATAAAACTTTTACTTTAAGCAAACTTTCCGGTTTTGGCCGGATTCCGGGTGAACTACTTGTCCGGCGAGAAAATGGTTTTCATATTCGTGTTCAGCATGTCGTCTCACCCCTGAATCGACTATCTCATCAGCTTTTAAAAAATAATTTTGTCGCCCCTTAATTTGAAACCCCTCCCCCTCCCCTAAATATGCAGCTATTGGACCCATCTACTAACTTGACCTTTCCCTTGACGTGAATAACACTCACACCAAGTTTCATCAAAATATCTCATTGCCTTTGAGAGTTATCGTGCTGACAGACGGACGGACGGACAGACAGACAACTTTTGCGATGTCATAGGTATCCCTCCACTTACGTTTTCGGATCCCAAAAACATTGTAATCGAATATAGTGTTGCTACATACCCTTTCGAGCAAACTTATAATAATCAGACAATTATTAAAGCAACATGGACACAGATGCAGATTATGCACACGTTGTTACAGTAGAGTTATGCTTATGTGAACAGTTATACTTTAATGTGAACACTGCAGTTTTGCGGGCTTATGAAGATTCAAAACACCTGTATAGGTGTTTTCAGCTGCTCTTCTTACCTACTTTGGCATAGTTAGCTCTAGACACAGCAAGTGCATGAAAATGGCAAAGTCTGAAGTCAAAAAACGTTCACATATGCATACCTCTACTGGACTTTGCGTCAACATATGTTATACAAACATTCGCGCATTTTCAAAGGTTAGATACGCGCATATCTATAGAGAATATGATCCTTCTTAAGCATTCTTCAATTAGGTCTTATAAGGCGTATTAAGGCGTAAAAGGTTTATTAGAGATTCCTCTTTTCCTGGGGGCGCGCTGTAAAAAGGTGAATAAGAGAATGGAGCCGTGCTCTATTTTCCCTTATGCAGAGCCAATCAGATCACTTGGATGGTTCTGCCAGCGGGCCGGGGAAAGGAGCAGTGTCGTCAGGGTTGCCACGGGAAGCACTAAATTTCTACTTTGTTGGAAGCTGAAGAAAAATTTGTTCTTCAAATGAACACGTTTTGTTCTGTTACGACTGCTTATTGTTAGTTCAAGGACCAATGTTGTCCATCCGTGAGTTCAAGTAGTACTAAAGACAGTTTGTCTGAGCTTCATAGAAGCTCGGACAAACTGTATCAGCGTGGCAATACCGCACGCTGTACTGATGTGAACCGTTTCACTTAAATTTGAACAGGGGTGTGTATTAAGACGTACACATCGCGTCCAGGTTCAGGTTCAGGTCCTTTTTAATTACAAACTAAATAACAAATGTCCAGAGCCCGGCTGAGAAGACAAATTCGGAATGCGCGGGATGGAAATCCAGCGCTATCAGCTTGTTACACCTATTTGAACATAGCTTTATAGGTTTTATTGGCTATATAAGAGCAACATGAGGTCACGCGATATACTTTACTACTTGGTGAAAATGTGGAAACTGCGCGGTTTTGTCATATGACCGATGATACGCCGTTTTTACTGAAGCTGTGACGAAGGGGCTACTAGGCTGCTACGAGCAGATCCGATAAATCCGAATACATAGACACATAATAATATTTATATATATGTCTGCAAAAATGACATTCTTCTTTCATTTTCATTGGTTTTACATCACATCGCACGCACAAACTATTTGATGCACAAATAATTATGGGCCCTTGTAGAAGACGTAATATGTCGTTTCACCAAAAATAAGTTTGCAGTATGATTGAGGTGTACACTTTAAAGTTTTTGATTTATGTGGGCCGAGAAGATGGGACACACTCATCATTTTTCGATGGGTGGGATTTTTACGAACACACTGTTACCTTTGTTTTCCCCAAAATCCTCACGGTAGCCAACGTTATCCACGAATTACTTGAACACAGTTCACTCCTGAACGCCAATTTGCCATTGCTAATTAACTATTCATTGATCTCCTGTCGCTGGTCAAAAGATTACTAGCACCTTCGAGAAGGTCGAGGGCGTGTAAGAGGATTAAAACAGCTAAGTATATCACCCTGTGGACGTTTAGATATGTCGGACGAAGACATCATCGGCCAGTTTGACATTTTTTGGTCTCGGAAGCTGAATTTTATTTAGCTCAATTGCAGAATCTTCAAGAAATCACTATAACGAATTTATTATAATTTACGGCGTTTGTTTATTGTGATCTACTTTGCATCCTTAATTCTTCGGACTTACTGGAATTAACAAGAAAAATCAGAAAACGCAATACTTAAAGAAATCGATAATGCAAGTAATTAGTTTAATTTTTTTACACATTTTCCATATGCCTGCTACAATAAAAACATTTTGTTAGATCCACTTCTCTGTAAGATCTTTCAAGTCAGCAAATGGTAGAAGGAGAAGTCTTAAAATTATAAGAAATTTTGTAAACACAACTTTCCCAGTTGGTTTTTGTTACAGTTCTGTATGACTGAGTTATAAGCAAAAAAAACAAAGCCAGGTTATGGAAAATTTGAGAGTGTCAAACTATGATTCCATCCTCCCCATATCGGGTGCTTCTGACCCGCACCGCTATTAGATGACCCAGCGGTCGGATCGAGTCGTGGCTTCGTCTTGGGTCTTGGGTGGGGGGGGGGGGGGGGGGGGGGTTCTAGACGATGCAAGTGCTAGAATGCTTATGATATAACTCCTTCAAGAGGGGTTAGGCCTATTTTCTGAGCAAACCCCTAGAGGCACAACCGCCCTTGGGAAAGATGAAAACGTCCAGTCCAGACCTTAAACGTAACATCTCGGATACGTTCTCTTGCCAGTTATTGAGTTTCATCCAGATCGGCCATCTGGTTTGCAAGCTATGCTTGATTCCCGATTTACCCTCCTTCCACTCGTCTTGGATCGTCGGATCAGGGAAATTACTATCTGTTCAGATCCTTAATACACTGACAAGTTTCATCGTCCCAGCATATATTGAAGTCGCCTACCCTTACTGCCACAAGATCACCCCCCCCCCCTCCTCCCATCCCCCACAGTAGCCGGATCTGGGCCCGACCTGCTAATAGAAAATCAAGGACGTGTGCTCTTGCCGTTTGCCAAGTAGCCTACCTTCCTTCCCGATCCCTCCACTCTAAGCCGGCCGCAAGATAGCCGGTGCCCCCCCCCCCCCACACACACACCGCAGTAGTCGGATCCGGTCCGGAGTTTAAATGAAATATATTTTCATTCATCCGATCAGAGATAGAGAACCGACGTGGCAAGCGTGATAATCAGCGTAGTGCCAGTAGAGGAGATAGGATACACTTATGAAGTGTTGAATCTCGAGAATGGTTGAAAATACTACTGAAGTAGCATGAGTTGCTATCATGGGTACGACGTAAATAAATTGTCTAATAAATAAATTTGAGCTTCAGGTCAAATTTCAAGCCACAAACAGGAATTAGACTTGTTTGACACAATGATATCAGAAACTGTTATTTTGAGCAACAGCCTCTGTGGGATAGCAGTAAACGGCTAGGAACGAAAAGTAAAATATCCCTCCCCCCCCCCCTTGACTTTTTAGAGAGCACTTGCAACATGTTTTACATGTAGCCAATTGGAAGCGTGCGCTTATAAATATTACTTATTATATTTATTTCATTTTTCTCTATTTTACGTACGGCATTTCTACTTCTCCAGTTTTCATTTAATGAAGTGCGGGAAAAATAGCAAGTATTGACGACTCGACTTTTCTTTCTAGACCTTGCCGACGAGCTGAACGGAAGTATCAGCGGGACACTTCGACCAGACAGGACCTCCTTGACCCGAAAACCCACCCTTGCGTCGCCAGGAACGCTAGTAGATTTAAAGGACTCAAAATCTCCTGAAAAGTCACCAGACCGGCCGAAAAAGAAGCCGGAAGCCGTTGAACCTGAGGATAGCGCGCCTGCACCCGTCCGTGCCACCAGAAGGGGTGCCTCTATTGCCTCAGTTAATGCGACCAAGGGTGGTGACTCGTCGCTCAGAGAAAGCAGAAAAAAGGCTGGACAGCCAGTAAAGGCTCCTCACCCGACAGATGAGAAAGTAGCGCCTCCCCCTTCCCCCAAGAAACCTCTTGCGGCGCCTCCAGCTGTCTTATCGCCCGTCGTGCAGTGCCTCCCGCTTCCTTCACTTAGTGAATGCGTGGACCCTGAAAGCAAAACCGCTATAAGACCACCTAGAAGAAAGGTAGCGTTTGTTGGGGTGTCTTCGAGCAGTTCCAGTGGATCTGAAGACAAAGCCCCAATTGGGAGACATACTAAAGCCGATAAGAAGAGTTCCTCAGCTGAAAGAACTGGGCGCCCACCTCGTGTCTCAAGAGGGCGTCTGTCTGAAAAGGCTTCAGCTCTTGCAGAGGGAAATCAGATCCTTGTAGTTCAAGCGATTGCGTCAACCCCGGAAAATTCAGCCAAGTCAGAAGCGAAGAGCGAAAAGAAAAAAGCCGCAGAACCCACAGATGTAGCACCTCCAAGAAGGGGGCGTGCTAAAGCTCCCACGGAAGAAACCCCGCCCATTGCGCCCTCCCAAGAAAGTTCAGCCCGGTCAGAAGCTAAGAGAGGAAAGAAGAAAGCCGCAGAACCGGAACCCATAGATGTAACACCATCTAGAAGGGGGCGTGCTAAGGCGCTTGTCAAACAACTGCCAGCCACGGTTGAAGAAGCGCCTCCTAAAAGAGGGCGTGCTAAGGCGTCCGCGGCAGACACCCCATCAAGCCAGGCAGTTGTGCCCGCCCGGGATAATTTGGCTCAGTCTGAAGCTAAGAGCTTGAAGAAGAAAGCCCTAGAACCGGAACCTACCGACGTAGCGCCTCCTAAAAGAGGGCGTGCTAAGGCGTCCGCGGCAGACATCCCACCAAGCCAGGCAGTTGTGCCCGCCCGGGATAATTTAACTGAGTCGGAAGTTGAGAGCGGGAAGAAGAAAGCCGCAGAACCGGAACCCACCGACGTAGCGCCTCCTAAAAACAGACGTGGGAAGAAAGCCGCAGAACTGGAACCCACCGACGTAGCGCCTCCTAAAAACAGACGTGGGAAGAAAGCCGCAGAACTGGAACCCACCGACGTAGCGCCTCTTAAAAGCGGACGTGGGAAGAAAGCCGCAGAACTGGAACCAACCGACGTAGCGACTCTTAAAAACGGACGCGGGAAGAAAGCCGCAGAACTGGAACCCACCGACGTAGCGCCTCCTAAAAAGGGGCGCGGAAAGGCTCACGCGGAAGAAATCCCACCCATTGCGCCCTCCCAAGAAAATTCAGCCCAGTCAGCAGCTAAGAGCGGAAGGAAGAATGCCCCAGAACCGGAACCTCGAAGGGGACGTGGCAAGACAGTAGTTGAACAAGTAGAACCCGCGCAAGAAAAAGGTGTCGGAAAGCAAGAAAAAGGTAAAGAACTACCAGCCGCTCAAGAAACCGTAGTCCCGCTTCCACCTCGAGTCAGCAGGGCTCGCGCAACAGAGCCGGAAGTGGTTGAACAAGCGCCTCCTAAAAGGGGACGTGGCAAGACACAAGTAGAACCCGCGCAAGAAAAAGGTGTCGGAAAGCAAGAAAAAGGTAAAGAACTACCAGCCGCTCAAGAAACCGTAGTCCCGCTTCCACCTCGAGTCAGCAGGGCTCGAGCAACAGAGCCCGAAGTGGTTGAACAAGCGCCTCCTAAAAGGGGACGTGGCAAGACTCAAGTAGAATCCGCGCAAGAAAAAGGTGCCAAAAAGCAAGAAATCAGTGGACCAGAGCCCAGTGACAAAAAAGACGACGAACCACTTGTGAAGAGAGGCCGTGGCAAAGCAGCCGAACCCGCGGTCGAAGTGGCGCCCGCGACGAGACGAGGAAGAAAAGAAGTCGAAGAGCCTGCTGTTGAACGTGATGCCGACAAAAAGGGCGCTAAGAAAGTGCCGAAAAAGGACGAACTTGCGAAGACAGAAGAAGCTACAATTGAAACCAAAGAAGGTACGATTGTATTCAGGGTTGTTCGGGGGGGGGGGGGTAGGGTTCGCGTAGTGGAGGTGCACATCTCTTGATACTCTGCCGTAGGTCAGGAGTGCGGTGATTGATTATCAATCAATCAATCTTTATTAATCGGAAAAACACTCCTTACGGTATTAACAAAAAAACGAATATTTGTTCTCTCATCAAACGTAACTATATACAATTGCGCTTTTATATAGTCAAAAATTCAGTAATTACACAAGAACAAGAATTGTAACAAATTAATGCACTAAACTTCAATAATTAACATAAAAAAGACGCGAGATTCCACTAGGTACCCATTTGCAGCTAGGTGGACTTTTGGCTTGTCTTACTTCGAAACGCACTAACCCTCGCCCTAAACCAAACTGCCGGCACCACAGAAAGCGTAGTAGCAATTCAAGGAGTTAGGGCTTGCAATGGACCTAGTCAGTTTTGGGGCATTACAAAAGCAAATTAGGTAGATAGATAATCTTTTTATTCACCAAAAATTTATCATGGCTCACGCCAAATTTGTTTGGTATAGTCATGGATACAACTTACGAGCACACGCATAAATCATAATAGACCTACGCATATAGGGCTACAACGGTCATAAATAACATTATAAATCTAATAAATTTTGCACGTACGGTAAATTGGAGAAAGGCTCCTTTCTGGTAGGACGAGGGAGATTCTCCTTGGATGCTCCGCAAGTAAGGCCAAAAGTGTTGATCCTGAGCATAGTAACTATTAGTTACTACTTTCGTTACTTCGTCGATAGAAGTTACTACGCTGACCGTCCCAACCTTCTCGAAATAGTAATTATGTGCTTACCATGCCGGGGAGCGTAGTAAGCGGGGTAACTACGCATCTCTGTAACATGATTTGTCGGATTCACCCGTGGCATGATAATCTACTGGAAAATAGGAAAATCGTTCCAGCCTTAATGGAAAAAAGCCAGAATTCTTAACGTCATGAGTAGTAACTACAGTAAGTAGGGTGGAACCCTGCTACTCACAAGTGAACTGAACGACAAAAATGCTCCTCGAGTATTATTTGAACCGGCGACCTTCGGCTTCATTTGTTGAATTTCAAACTTGTTTCAGGAGTTAAAAGTTGCTTTGTTTGCATTCAGTTTAACTTTAAAAGGACAAAAGATCGTCTCCTCGCCATGGTTTCCGGTTATTAAAACCCATTCCTAAACTCTGTTTGTTTTTCAGCAATGGAATACCTTTGTAGTTTGTCAATGTTTAGAGGGACAGGTACATAGAGGTAACAAAAAATCCGAAAGAATCAGTCATTCTGTATTTGTTTATTTTTCAGCAATAGAAAACCTTTGTAGTTTGTCAATGTTTACAGGGACAGGTGCATAGAGGTACCAACAAATCCGAAAGAATAAGTCATTCTGTATTTCTTCAGCTCAAGCTGACTGCGAATCATATTTTACACTAAAACTATTAATTTACGAAGTACGGAACTTCAGATTGCCCTGACAACTGAAAGTACTGAAAGAAGAGACAGAGGATTCCAAAACCAAAATGCGGAAACATCTCTATGGTCTCAACGACCCAATCGAGCAGCAGAAAAAAGCAGCCGTGTCCATAGTGTATTCGCAGCACCAGCTTTAACTCAAATCAATTTTCGGAAAGATATTCACAAACTAAGATATTTAAGGAAGAATCTTTAGTTGTTTTTCCAAAAGTTCATTTTCCAGCTTGAGCGACTTTGGCCCTGAAGAGAAACCTTTGTCAAGAAAGGCCGAAATATCGCTCTAATAAAATGTGGCTTACGTATCCTATTTAAGTGAATAAGTGATGTGTGACTAGGCTGTCGGATCTCATCTCAGTCCTGTTCGTTAAACTTTAAATGTTCTATGTTTTTAGGTGCAGTCCGAAGCCGAAGAGCGCGGGAATCAACGCCTGTTGCTAAGAGAACTACGAGGTCTAGGAAGTGAACTCGAGAGTAGGGGTATTTTGTCGAAGGCTCATGGGTGTGTATTAGTGATTATTAACAGTGGTTAGTGTTATAGGGTGCGCTCCAACCTTCGACCAGAAGTAACTACGGGTTTACCTGGGATTGATCGCATACAGGACAAGATTGTAACAACGGTGATGACTTGTTTTAGCGAAAGATCTAAACGAACATTGTGATTCCTTTGCTAAAAATGCTCAGTCAAGCGAATACACTCACAGCATGCTTTAGTTTCATGGTGTTCCAGATAAAACAAACTCAAATTACCAACATGAGTGTTCAGGTATTGTGATTCGAGTGCTGATATTGGACAGCACGCTTCTGACACAAACCCGCAACTCAGGGCTGTATTTAAAAAAGCTCTTAGGCTTACATCGACAGCACAGCACTTAATTTATACATTTTTGTGTACTTTTTATAGTAAGGCCTCCGATTGACGTATCTTCGCCGATAGGGCGATATTTAAAATCAAAGGGGAACAATCCACCATGCCTATATTTAATTTTTTAATTTTTGTTTCTCAAAAATTTTAAATTTTCTGCTCAGATTCGGAAGTGACCACTCCCGATCAAGCTCCGAATATGCTACGTAAGACTACGAGAGCCGGATGCTTGCGGACTTAAATTTTCTGCCAGGGCGGTACTCCCTAGTCAGAGCAAAATAACGCTAGGGAGTATCGCCCAATACCTATACTTTCCATGCTTTGCAAACGGGCCATATTCGTAGCGACGCCCACTACGCTTGCGGCATTGAAAGCGCAACAAACTTGCGGGTTTAGACATTTATAGTAAAGCAAAAGTGCGGTCTGCATACACCAAGGAAATCGGCTGCATCATTTTTTTGCTACGTTCAGATTATGAAGTTATTGGAGCCAGCGCTGGTGAACAGGTGAATGAGTTTCAGTAGGGACATTCTCTATCGCTAATGGTGGTAGTATCCATGCTATTAGAGTGTGTGTCAATTTGGTCAAGGCTTGGTGCTACTCCCTAGTCAGAGTAAAATAACGCTAGGAAGTAGCGCCAAGACTTTGAAAAAGTTGCACGCAATCGAACACCAGTGTTCGATGGTGTTACATCGATACGCGATAGTTCACGTATCGAATCAGTGTTCGATACGCGAGCACCACTAGCGATAGTGAACGTCCCTACTGAAACCGAATCAGCTGAACACAGCAACAAAAGATAAAACCTCAAATGTTAAACCCGGAAGTTTGTCTCGCGATGCCGCAAGCGTAGTGGGCGTGGCTACGAATATGGCCCGTTTGCAAAACATGGAAAGCATAGGTCTTGGTGCTACTCCCTAGTTATTTTGCTGTTTCCGAGGTTCAGTGGCGTGTTTCAACTTAGTCATATGATATTTGATACGATATGATATTTATTTGTCTTCAGAGCCCAAAGGCCATAACAAACACACATAAATAACAACATGTAAATACAAAATAAACGGTCACACTACTACACTAAACCCCACTCAAACACTTTTCCCTGTGCCGACTGGCCACTCTGAGGAACCTCGCCAGGTTTCTTATACTAAGAAAATCCCTACTCCGCATAATATTTACCAACCAACCACATATGAAGTATTAACTATATTGCAAGTTTGACGATGGTGCAGCCTTTAGTAACTACTGAGGTTGGAGCACCCCATTTTAAGGAGATCTTTACCTGCATCAGGATGTCGTAGAATAGTTTCGCATTTACTGTTTATATGTTTTTGAGTTGTTAGTGGATAGTGTGGTATGGCCCGGTGAAAAATGTGTAGCCTGTGTAGTTGTATGGTAGCTGTACGAAAAGTTGCATGTATTGATATGTAGTATACAGAATACTTTAACGTAATGTGCCTTACACCAGGCTAATCTTAAGCAGTAGCATTCAGTAGCATCCCGCCTTGCTCCAGTAGCATCCAGTCGTGCTATAGTAGAAGGTAGTAGCATCAATTGGTACTGTATGCTACTTTTTCGTACAACTTCATACTGCTATTTTGAGATAATTTTTCATCGGGAATAGGGTATTAAAGTGGCGAATGCAAGTTTGTTTAGTACAAAATTTTAGGAATTTCATTTATTTTTATATTTTTATGCCCGAAATGTGGGAAAGGAAAGACAGTGTAAACAGAGGACTATGAACACAAATAACCAATCAGTGGACTACGTGGTGACAAGACGAGGGTCAGGACCCCTGTTCTGAGTTTCTACTTCCTTAAAAGGTTACCGACAGGGGCCCTGTTCTGGTGTAATTATTCTTCCTCTTCCCTGAATAATGTCGACGCTCAGAGCCTTGGTTTAGCGACGTTAACCTAATTGACGAACAATGATCCGACAAATAAGACTTGATTTCAAGTATCCTAAAACAAATAGGATTGAAAAAAATTTTGTTTAATATTTAATTTTTATATTCGATACTGTCAACAAACAAGGCGCCGATTTCTGGATGAACATTTCTTATCGAATTCTAGATTAACTAATTTTTCATATTGTTAGCTATTTGGCGAGGAGAAGAAAAACCAAAACTCTGGTGGTTAAGGATTATTCGCATTACTCGCGTATGGTGTGGTTACAGTGGGGGGGGGGGGGGGGTTGCTGGCGTGAAAGTTTAGCCGCTCGTCTTAGGTTTCGTCAAGTCGCGTGACACGTTTACGAGTCTCAGAAGAGTAGGTAGTGGTATCCGCAGTCTTAAAGAACGAGCGACGCTGGTAATTACCCTTTTGGACCTACTGTACGTCACCGTCGTTATAAGGACGCTATAGCGGATGCTGTAGCAACCATTCGACCAAGAAAAATTGCAATATTGCATGTCTTGTAACTTCATTCGTAAGTTCGGAATTAAAAAATCCAGTCCTAATGGGAGGTTGATGACAAGATTACTAATGTAAGCAAAAGTATTCCGAGTCGGTAGCAGTAATCGTAAAGCAGAAGAAAGAAAACAAATTAAAAATATGAAATGGTTTAAACTTTAGTTTGAAAGAGTTATAGAGTAGTTTGTGTTTGTAAAAAAAAAAATCGGGTTTTGTTCCGTAAGAATAGGTGACGTTAAGGATCCGAAAAGTATTAAGGCTACCGAGATGAGGAAGAGGATTCGCCCCAGAACTAAGAAGTATCGGTCAGAAAAATACGAAAAGATGCGAAGCCGGTAAAAAATAAAAGAAAAAGATAACACACGAGAGATAATTCTCTTGTGCTTTTATTCGTCCGTTTCAGAATCTTTCCAACCATTTTAACAGAATTTACGATGCAAAACCGCAGCGATTCTTACCATGAAATCGTTCTCAACCGTTTTTGGTAAATTTTGGGTTTTGCTTTTTGCTAGTTTATTCTTACATCAAAATGTCATAGAAGCTGCGCGTTCTCAACCGTTTTCAGTAAATTTTGGGTGTTGCTTTTTGCTAGTTCATTCATACATCAGAACGTCGTAAAAGCTGCGCGGATTGGAATGGCTTTGGATGACGAAGCTTCTTTTGGGAACGACGAAAGTTTGTCATAGTGCAATGCTAAAATGTCGCTAACTGGCGATGAAGACCTGTTTCGGTTACTGGTTACTGTGTTTACCCAGCTAGCGGAAGACATGACTAAGGACTTAAATCTGGCAACAGTTGGAACAAGAAGTCCTGATTATTTCAGTGTAAATAGTTTATTTTTTGCTAAAAAATGTAAGCGATGTTTTCTCTTTAAGCCTAGGTCAGATTGCGTTTGTATTAAGTTTTAGAACTAACTGCACACACAACTAGGGTAGAGAAATCATAAATTCAAACAATGTTTACAACGGATACGTCAGCTATGATTCTTCATCAGCGATATTTCGGCCCTTCTTGGCAAGGGTCCTCGTTAGGCTGTCAATCCTCTGGTTCAACTTCGGGGAAGGAAACAAACCTGTAATTACATTAGGAAACAGACCTGATTACAGGTTAGTAATCAATATAAAACAACAAAGCATGAACTAAACTTCGCCATCCCTCTCTCGAAATTTCACCACACCATGAACAAATCTGCAAATATTACATATAACGCTTGGCGTCGACCTCTTTAAGATGTCAGGAAGTAACATAATGGTGAAATAGCCCCAAATATTCTTTCGAAACTCCTCTGGTACAATGATAAAAACTGCCACAAAAAAAAATATTACAAGTCTAGGATCTCCTTTATTGATGGGTTCTTCTTTTTTCTGTTTTTTTTTTTGTCAAAAAGAAAGACAGTAGGCTAGGATACCATGCAGCCATTCGTGTTTTTCTCTTTGTGTATAGAAAATTATATTTTTCAAACAAGTTCTCGCTATCGCATAATAAATCGGGGAATTTTTTACTGCACGGCTTTATTTGCGATATCGAACACGTTTTTCTTAATCATGTTTTTTAGGAGAAAACATTTTTTATCCCTTTATTGTTTTGTGACAGAGCCCCCCCCCCCCCCCCCCCCGCATTTGGCCGTACAAATCTGAGTTTTGAGTATTATTTTGTAAATAGTTGTACAGTGCAATAAAAGTTCTCTTAGCCAATGGGAGGTCATGTGCCGAATTGTTTTGCTTCCGACTTCGGAGCTCGCTCAGAGAATCGCAGAACGGTAGCGATAATTAGTTGCGTTTTTGATCCGAATTCTCCTTGCCGTTCTCCTCGCAATTCTCCAGTTTTGCGTCTTTGGACCAGAGGCGTCACGACTGGGAGTGGGGGGACCCCCCCCCCCCAAAGCCGTCGGCCAGTCGGTAAAAAATACCGATTCGGCGCGAAGCGCTGCGATTTTCCGTCAAAACAGTTCATTTTTTCGATTTTCGTCAAAATAGTCGGTTTTTCGGAAAATCAGTCGATTTTTTCAAAAATGTCATTATTATTGTTGAAAACAGTCGTTTTTTCTGCAGAAAAAGTCGGTAAAAATTACCAGCCAGTCGGTAAATTCCTCGTCCCCCCCCCCCCCAAACATTTTGGCTAGTAACGCCTCTGTTTTGGACTATTAGAAGAAGCGAGTTCTTCTTTTCTTGCGTTTTTGTAAGAATTGAGAACGGGGAAAGCATCGCAATTCTGCAGAATCGAGAAATTGCTCCGATGGTGAATCCAGGATTCTCCTCTGTCCGTTCTCCTCCCTGATTGGTCAAGAGAGTGCGGGTGCTCAAGATGCATAAACACGTATACCGGGCTGCGGACGAGCTGCCAAATTAGTGTTTTTGTCAAAAGCGAGAATGGAGAAGCCAGAGGAGCAAAATGGTAATTTGTACGAGGATCGAGAATTCAGAAGCGAGAACGGAAAACTGAGATCAGAAGCGCAACTATTGTTAGAAGTTAGTTTGAGCAAACTCGCTCTTGGTTTTCATTGCCCTTATAGTCCGTATCAAAACTGATTTTTCAGTCCAGTTTGAGTTTGTCACATCCTTCAAGTATTTGAGTTCACTTTTAGCCCCAAATTGGATATGGATTGGATGATTCCCCAGATCGCTCTGCGCTCGTGCTAACCCTCCTGACCAGGAGAAAACCTTTTGAAGCGATGGGCTGTTAAAATCTAAAATCTTTCCTGTTCCGTGTTTACTGCAAACAACTTTATGGTCTATCTCTTGTGACTAATAACATGGTCAGACGCGGTAATATTCTCGCCGTTCCCCGAGGAATCCTCCGGGAATCGAAGGGAACGACGAGAAAAGAGGGAATCACTCCACGGGGAATGCTTCCAAAACGAATTTTGTTCGAAAAAAAATATGTAGTTGACGAAATGTTTATTCTGATTCTTTTTAATTAATTTTACATTGCACCAACACCAGCAAAATTGATTCCCGTCCGAATTTAAAAGGGAGTCCTTTTTGATGATGGTTAAGATAATGGGAGCATTCCCGTCCGTGGGGACTCGCGAGAACACGGGGAGTGAGTCCCCGGGACAAACAAAAACGCGGGGACTCCACAAGTGGAGTCCTCGGGGAACGGCGAGAATGCGCCTTATGACCAAGTCCAAAACAAAGGAGGAAGCGTCTCCGTAACGACTCAAATCCTGTGTCAAACAATCACCGCGATATTTTGGGAGCAGCTGTGACACCGCTTCTGCCTTTCTTCCGGTAGGACCCGGAGATTTTGCATCGGCAAGGAGATATAGTCATCAAGAGTATTCTTTACATGCTCTGTACAATAACTCCTTCCAGTGGTTGCACGGTTTATCCTCGGAAATGTTTATTGGTGAAGGTCTCCCATCTTTTTCTAAAGTGGTAGATCTGCTCGTTTTCGCTCCAGGATAGGATTTTGAAGTCCCAGCACCCTCTTTTGGCTGTTCTCTCTCGGCCGCACGATGGTGTTTGGTTGAGGGTCTTTGTTAGAAAGGATTCATTAGGTTGTGATGAGGAGTAGAGGGATTTGCGGGCGTCCCCAGTTTAAACCCCGACCGTGAACGCAGAATCCAGCATAATTTATTAGGCCGGACTCGAGTCAAAGGGAAAGAAGTGGAAGTAAAAAAAACCCGGCTATCTCGACTCGAAAATAAATAACTAAATCAGGGATTACTTAATCCCTGAGAGTGTTCCCCACTAATTACCGTAGTTACTTCGCATTCGTCACGATTATTGGGGTCAAGGCTTGAACACATTTTTCTATTTTCGGCGAAATATAATGCCACGTGCCAATCACGTTACAGACATTCGTAGTTACCCGCTTACTACGCTTCCGAGCATGGTAAGAGAGAGTCAGTGGCTTATTTTATGTTGTAGTACGAAACATGTTATTAATACACTATTATACAAGGACGTAAAAAAGGGCACGAAAGAGCAAGTAGTTACTATTTCGAGAAGTTTGGAACAGTCAGCATAATAACTTTTCAAGAAGTTGGACGAAAATAGTAACTAATAATTAGGATTGTTAGAAGGGTGGAACACGCTCCCTATCTTCTGCTTTTGCTTCATAAACGTCCCTCTGTTGCGGGTCACCATAAAGGCGAGACAAGATTCCTGCACGAAACTTTCTTGTCCCACATAGCAACCAACCATTTCAAATGAAAGGAGACGAATAACACGTTGATGAGCTCGATGCAAGACCTGCGAGCTCATACGGCACTTGTTCCGAGTTGGTGGTACAAGTAAGTATATGAGATCGTCCAACTCCCCCACCGTTGGAAGATACGGTTCGGATCAAGAAATGGGATATCTAGGGCATCTGCTCGTATTACCATGCAGTTTCATTCGAATCTGAGGATTTCCGGTACCCCCTCGAACGCGGCCAAATACGGACGGGGACAAAACGGTTCATCTAGAGCATGCGACTTTTATACCTTCACAAGAAGTAGTTTCATTCGAATCGCTCTATTTGTTTGATCCCTGGGCGTGCCACAGATTTTCCGAAGTCCCCCATCCTGTTCGGACACAAAAAAAATTATCTAGGGTATTTTCTTTTATCAACCATCAAGTTTTACTAAAATCTGAGCATTTTGGGAAGTACCGGCCCCACACACACACTGTGGTCGGATCCGTTCCGAACCCCAAAATGGATCATCTAGGGCACATTAGCTATCTACATTCCAAGTTTCTGTCCACTCGTAAAACTGGCTCGGCTTTCCTGAGTGGTTTTTGACCTCCGCTAGTTTTGAGGTATTAGTTCCAGGTCCGGGAACGATAGACACGATGGAAAATGAAACCACTGTTTGAGTGGAAAGCGATCTTGAAAAGCCTGCGAGAAGTTGTAAAGGTGCAATGTCTTTCCGTTAACTCTTGCATTCAGCGGATTCCCGCTTTGATTTTCGGAAAGCGAATCAGTTAAAAAGCTAGAGTCGCTCTTAAGGCCTTTTTCGTGACATGTGGGCCACACACTTCTGGGTATTTGCCGCGGAAACACGATTGTGTGCCACACAGTCGAGCCACGAGTTGAAACTCGCGGAAACGCCGTTTTGTCTATTTTTTATCGGTAATTTCAAATATCTGAAAATAAAAATAAAATTCGTGTAAAATCTCAATAAGTAGAACTCTAGGCTTATTTCCTTACCATTCTGTGGAAAAGGGATCCTCAGTTTTAAGTCTATATGCTTGAAAAAGTATTTAATTGATTGTTTAGACACTATTTCGCTGCTTAATTTGAATTTCCCGCCTTAATCGAGCCACAAAATCGACAATCACCTCGCCAGTTGTTTTTCGAATTTGAGCGACAAAGCAAGCCACGGAAGTCCTGTTGGTCGCGGAAAAACACTTGTGGGCCGCACAAAAGGCCGCGGAAACACACTTTTCGAGCCACAATCGACCCAAAAACTGTTTGTGGGAGCACCGAAAAACGCCAATAGCGGCGTCAAGTGGGAATCCTCTGTAAAGTAGTTATGCCGCTAGATGACGTAGTTGCAACACGCTCCACTGTTTTGTTTCAGTTTCTGTGTGGTTTGTTTTGAATCATCTAAAATGTGAAATATTACAAAAGCCTAGTTCTATTTCTTTTCCAAATGGCAGAACCGGAAAGCCTGGCTGTGATCTGGTTTCGACATGGGCTCCGACTCCATGACAACAGACCACTTAATGCTGCTCTGAAGAGGAATCACAAAATTGCTTTCGTTTATCTTTTTGACAAAAAGTTCCGGGGTAAGTTGTGTGGTTCTGATGCAACTTAGTCTTTAGCTGTTTAGACCCTCCTGTGCATGCATGGTTGTTCTCAGTCACATGCAGTGCTGCTGCAGCCATCCCAGTCTGTATACACAGGTTTGTATCTTGACCAGTTGACAAGATGTTTAGACTGAGTTAGACAAGATTCTTTCGTAATCAGTGAGTGGTTACAGACTGGTTTCCCGACAGAGGCATTAGTAGCCAGGATTTTTGGAGCAGGTTTGGAGGTGGGACAAGGTATTTACCAACTGGCTGGTAATGTTTACTGACTTTTACAGAAAAAACAACTGTTTTTTAAGAAAAAATGACTTTTTTGACCAAAAAATCAACTGATTTTAGGAAAAATCTACTGTTTTTAAGAAACAAATTATTGTTATAAAAAATGACTGTTTTTGAAGAAAAATCTACTGTTTCCAAGAAAAAAAATAACTGTTTTAAGAGAAATCGCAGCACTTCGAGCCAACTCGGCTATTTTTTACCCACTGGCCGAAAACATTCAATGGCGGGGTTTTCTTTCCCTCTCCCCCCACATGTGACGCCCCTGGTTACAGGCAATGGTGGAGAGGTTGAGACCAGAGACAGGGTTGAGACATTGCATTATTTATTACTTATTTGATTTTTGGAGAGGGTGCAGCACAGTCAACCACAAACCTGGATACCGTATGCCAGATGCTGGATATGTCTAGCGTTTGGTATAGCCCATGCTTAACGCTGGACACCCTATGCCAAACGCTGGATAGCTATTGGTACCCTGACCCTGACCTACCCAACTATAGATGATTTCTGATTGGTTGATTTCTGATCAATTCATCAATATTTTATTGGGTTCCAGTATCTAGCATTTGGCATAGTTTATCCAGCGCTAGGCATAGGGTATACCAAACAGTAGATATACCCAGTATTTGGCATAGGCTTTCCCAAAATCAGGGGTTTGTTTGGGTTTGGTGCAGCATCCCCCCAACTTTTTTATTTGGTAAAATTTTTAGCAGGAGGTCCAAAATTTTACTAAAACTATTTGGTTATTTTTCGTTATCAGAGTTTTTTAGTATATTTATGGGGATTCAGTTGTTATAAAGAATCCAGAATAGGCTATCTGTACAAATATACTTGGTATAATGATCATGATTGGGTATAATTTGTCAGGGTTCAGTTGTTATCACAAATAGGGTAAATGAAATTACTGAAATTATTTGGTAATTTTTAGATGCCAGAACAGTTCGGTCTATTTACGGGGTTTCGGTAGTTTCACAGAATCCTAAATAGGCTATCGGTCCAGAATTATTTGGTATCATAATTGAGATTTGTAATTAATTCTGTATAATTCTCAGGGGTTTGGTAGTTACCGGTACCACAAATCTGGACTTTAGGTCCAGCTTCAATGAAATTATACAGAATCCAAATGTTATTCTGAAGTTTTTCCATGCAAGAACTATTCGGCATAATTACGGATCTTGAATAGGCTGTTGAATCAAAATTATTCGATATTACAACTGGGATTCGGTAATTTATTCTCTATAATTGTCAGGATTTGGTAGTAACTGCAAACTCCAAACTTTGGTCTGATTTCGATGACATTTTACCGAATCCCGAATAACAGTCCATAATTATTCCCTATATGCTTCTCCGGAATTCCGAAATTTGGTCCAATATTGACGTCAATCCTAAACTCCTGTGAGCCCCCCCCCCCTGACATTTTACCGAATCCCGAGAATTAGCCCATAATTATTCGCTATATATTAAAGGAATATTTATTCGATATATAGCCTACTTCTCCGGCATTCCGAACTTTCGTCCAGTATCTAGGTCAATTCTGAAATTCGGTCCCCCCCCCCCCCCCCACGTGCCGCAGAGAATCCTACTCTCAGCCATAAGTTTTGATCTTTTCAGAATATCAGTCAGCTTGCCAGAATTACATAAAGGTAGTTACCAACTTTGAATTTCACAGTCTGACTTGTACCAGAATTTTTCTGAAAGTGGGGAGGCGAACTGTCGAAATTCGAGCTTGCTCCGCATAGTTTCAACATTTTTTATTCTTTTGACCATGCTCCTAAAGAGCAAGATTCCTAGGATGGTGATCTGACTTACGTCTCACCGCAGGTCCAGGAGCGATAATCTCGTACCACCAAACTGGATTCCTTCTCGAGTCACTAGAAGATCTTTGCCAGCAGCTTGAAGATCATGGCAGCCGACTATATGTGGCTGAAGGATGTCCACTGACTTTGCTACAGTATTTGCATCAAAACTACAAATTGGAACATCTCTACTTTGAACAGGTAAGGGTGTAGGACACAAATGGCTTAGCCCAACAGCAAGAGCCTCAGTTGGTCTGAAGTGTAACCAAATGTCATCTTTTTTTCGTTACTGCAGCTGACTTATCCTTCTAGCAACACCAGTGTGTTAATCTGGAGTCGTATAGATTAAATTAAATTAAATTGATTAAATTAAATTAAATTGATTAAATTAAATTTTGTTTTACACATGTATACAAAACATTTTACAGCACCTGCTAAGAAAGCCCCAGAGGGTTTGTTGGCCGCAGGTTGCAGTCTTCTCTATTCTACATAATGTGGTAACACTATTTTTACATTGTTCTAAATGCCATTCATACACGGTTCACACATATACAACAAACATTCTGCTTACAAAAAACACTCACGCATCAATGACTATTCTTTTGCATGGAAAAATCTCTTCGCTGTAGCCTTGAAGGATGCCAGATGACTCGAGTTTCTAATTTCAACTGGAATTATATCCCATACAGAGGGAGCAAAATTTCTAATCACGAAAGAAGCTCTAGTCGTGTTTCTGAATGGGTGCAACAGATTTGATGCCCCTCGTTTATCATGACTATGGAGATCACTATTAATGGAGAAAACATTTTCAAAAGAGGAGGGAAGTATAGTATTGAGAAATTTATATATGAAAATACTAACTTGAATAATCTCTAGTTTTTGAAATATCAAGTAGTTGATTCTTAATGTAAAGTTCATAGAGATTTGATTTGAAGGCAAGAATGAATGCTAAATCCTTATCTGTTCTTAGTTTTCTCAGCGAATGAGTCGTTCAGCCCTCATCCGCGAAAAACCAGCACCTTTACTCCTTGTCCATTACTACTAAATATCTCTGTCAGGTCACTCCTCTCGTTATGTAGATAATAATCCACCGATGGTGGCTTTGTTTTTTATTTACAACGGAGTGAATGACGGATTAGAATCGGAGTTAAACCGGAAATGTCAGAACGAGCAAAGTTGTTGGATCAGAACGTTTATGGGTTTTTGACTAGCAATGGTACTCTGATCGTTATCTGACCTGGGGACAAACAACATGTTTACTGGACCTGGCGAAGACAGCAAACCTGCAAGACCCAGTAATGTGGATGGAAGATGTGGATAGAATGTGGAGAAATCCATATTCTCCTTTGGGAAATGGGAACCCATCGAAACCTTTGGTTTTGTACCTGTATTTATGGTCAGTAGTTTCCACTGCCTACTACAGTGCCGAAGGGAATGTTCTTTCACCCATTAGCTCTAGGTTGCTAGCTCGTAAGTTTTGGCATGTCCTTTAAAGTTTAACCGAAGATGGCGTAGGTCCGACAGTTCTAGTTACAGTTCACTCATTTACTTAAATTTGCCTGAAAACCCGTTACTTCTTTTATCCGCTATCCAAAGAAAATTAATTTCATCGAATGAACTTATTCTTTTGGATTTGTGGTACCTGTATGTGCTTGTCCCTCTATGCTTGAAATATTCAGCAACTACAAGGTTAAGCCATTGCCGAAAAATTTATTTTTCTTCCATTTACTCCGTTCTTGTTCAATTTGAATGTAACAGGTTATAAAGAATATTCATACATACATACATAAACTAAGGCTGCCCGATCCTTGCAAGAGATATCGTAGGATCACCTTACTCCCGATCTTAGCGTTCGAATTTTCTGAGCTTAGCCTTCTTCACGCATGGAATTGAAGGATTTTTGTTGAAATTCACACTTTTTGTGTCCGGATGAATTTTGGGTTGTCGTGCAAGCAGCGCAAATTCTGAACGTTATTACTAGAACCCCGGGTGAAAAAATACAAAATTCCTTAGATGAGTCAAAATATATTCAAATAATAGTGGATAAGTGGAGCTTCAGTTATTTATTACAGGTTTGTTTCCTTCCCCGACGTGGACCTGAAGATTGACAGTGTGACGAGGACCCTTGCCAAGAAGAGCCGAAATATCGCTGATGAAACATCGGAGCTGACGTATCCATTGTATACATTATTTGAATATATGTTTCAAAGTCGGCGTGGGCTCAAGGAATATATGGCGGTATTCAAATATCAGATACAAAAATAAGCTCCCTTTTCAGTTAAACTTTAACGGAGCTTTTACGTTTCAGGATTGCGAGCCCATTTGGTTTCAGCGAGATGAAGCTGTTAAAAACCTCTGCCGAGAACTAGGTGTCGACTGGACAGAAGAAACAGGACATACGCTGTGGGATCCCGACCAGATCATTGATGTCATGGGTGGCACTCCACCGCTAACGTACAATATGCTCTTGGTTAGTAGCCTACATTCCACCCCGTTACTGAGGTCGCGTTCCAGCAGCTTATTACTAGTTACGATCGTTAATATTCTTGTTATTATTGCCATTCAGGTCCGCCGTAATAAGTAAATTGGTTCCTCCCACTTAATATTATCGTTCCGCGACTGTTACGATCGTTACAATTTACTTGTGATGGTCGCGAGCATAGTGATAATAACTATCGGTTCTGCAGGAACTCCTGTAAGATTGATGACGTATGTTCGCGTTGTTATTACTTTTGTTCCAGAGAGCGTTATAACTACCACAATGCGCTCGCCCCTCCTCTTATCATCGTAACTTGTAATAACTTCACTGGAACACTACCTGAGATGGTGATTCCGAGAAGAAGAAAAATTTTCGGTCGCAAGCCGAGATATAGGTATTTTGTACCTTTGCGTGCAACAGTTGGAAGTTTTGCTGAAACTGAAGGGGGAAAGACGCCCTATTGAACTTGGATTGTGGATAAGTTGGGCTGGAATTGTTCGCTGAAGAGCAGTTCTGCTTATTAACCTATTATCAAGGAAACTAGATCTTTTTTGATCCGTCTGGTAAATCCAGGCATTCCTTATTGAGATAAAGCTAGTGGAATCGCAAGATACATGAATCTCTGGTTCGATACATGCGAACGCGAAAGATTTTATAATCGTGAATGTACTGTAGGACGCTTGAAAACTGTTCAGCACTTCAGTGTTCGACGCTCCAGTACGGATTAGCCCTCCCTAGTACATCAAAGCGAGTTTTTAATCATCGCTGGATTGAGGTCTCAGTTATTGTTACGGGAGTTCCAGAGTACTCGCGACAAGTGACGTTTTTTTTATATATTTTTTTAAAATTAAGAAATCAAATTTCGTACTACTCATCTGTCCGTCAGTAACGTTAGTTTTAATTTATTTTTATCCATTTTAACTGTTCATGTCACCTAACTTTTGACAGGTGATGTTTGATTTCACTGCCAATGAAATACCCCTATGGTGATGTCCTTTGAGCGTTGAATGAGAATTTATATTTGTTTCTAGCAAGCTACAGACTGCGTTAGCGAGCCGCCAAGACCCGTCGACGATCCTGATTGGTTGAAGATAAATCACGCCGTCCTTCCCGCCCCTTTTCAGACACACGGGTTTCGAATTTTCCCGCGCATTCCAAACTGTCAGGACCTGGGTCTTCCCTTTGAGCAATGCTTTATGAAGACACGTAGACTAAGAGGGGGTGAGAGGAGGTCCTTGGAGCACATGAGGGCGAGGTTGCAAGTGGAGAAGCGTGCCTTCAAAAAGGGATACTTTCAGCCGAACCAGGCCAGACCGAATCTTCTGGGACCGCCCATGAGTTTAAGTGCGGCGCTGGCACTCGGCGTCATTTCCGTTAGAAAGTAAGTAGCTTGTCCCATTTTCCGTAACATGAGAAATAACAAGAACAAATAATCAGATAGAACCTCCGTTTGTCTATCTCTGTACCATGACTATGCAGAGTCGAGTATTTCGCCGAACCTTATCCGCTGTGAACGAGCGGAGGTTAGTATCTTCGCGTCACATCACGTTTCGTTACCTCTACAATTAGCCGTGTCGCTGGGAAACCACATTGAGGAAAAGCAGAAGAAAAAGCTGATTGGTTCTTTGGACGCGCTCAAGAGCGGCTGTTTCTCGCGGGCAAAGTACGCCTCCTGCATTTTCTTTCTCTGCGATGAGCAACGGCGACGACGGAAGTAGAGTAGAGGGGTAAAATGCTACAGTAGATACCTCTAGGTCCGCTCAGTTTTGTCGGGGTATTAATAGTCGCTGCACGGTATCAAAGACTACATGATTATTGTTCTTGGTAATAATAAGGATAGAGCAATGCAGAAAATAGGCCACGAGCCTCTAAAAAGCTCTTTTGCGAGGCGCAGCACGTACGAAGGCGCTGCTCGAGGCGGAAATGCTGGTCGTTCCGAGGAAGAAACTAACCTAAAATCGGGTCAAAATCTTTTCACTTTTTCTGGGTCGATTTCAGGCGAGAAATCCCCATTGAGGAGACAAGGGCCCAAAGCAGAGCCTCGTATAACAAGACCAAAGGTTTCGATGGGATCCCAAAAATATCTGATCCAGGGAACTGGGTCTTGTCTTAGCCAGATCCAGTCATCGCCAGACTCCTTGAACATTTTTACAATTAAAATTCAGAAACAGATTAAGGCCAAATACCTAATCACCTGAGAAAACCAAGTTCAGATACGAATTCAGCATGTGTGTTTACCCCTATAAGTCATATCTGTTTTGACGAAAACTTCCTGCCACTTCTGCCAATTTCCCGGTTTCAGCCGAACTCCAGAACTACTTGTCCGGCAAAAAAAGAAAGCTCAAAGACGAAATCAGGCTATCTTCTTTCCCCAGTAATGAACATCTAATCAACTTCAAATAAAAATTTAGCTTATAACAAATTTTCCGATTCCAGCCGGATTCCGGTCGAACTATATGTCCGGGTAAAATATGATTGTCATACAGGGACTCAGCATCTCTTCTTACCCCTAAATCGCTTATCTAATCAACTAGAAATAAAACTTTAACTTCCAACAGTTTTCCGGTTTTGGCCGGATTCCGGGCGAACTACATGTCCTGGTAGAAAATTGTTTTCACATAAGTGTTCAGCATGTCTTCTTGCCCTAAATCGAACATCTAATCAACTCCAAATAAAACTTTTAATTTTGACAAACTTTCCGGTTTGGGCCGGATTCCGGTTGAAAATACTTGTCCGTCGAGAAAATAGTTTTCACCATCGTTTTCAGCATGTCTTCCTACCTCTAAATCGAACATCTAGTCAACTGCAAATAAAACTTTTACTTTCAACAAACTTTCTAGTTTGGGCCGGATTCCGGGCGAAATACTTGTCCGTCGAGAAAAGAGTTTTCACCATCGTCTTCAGCATGTCTTCCTACCCCCAAATCGAACATCTAATCAACTTCAAATAAAACTTTTACTTTCAACAAACTTTCCGGTTTTGGCCGGATTCCGGGCGAACTACTTGTCCGATGACAAAATGGGTTTCACCGTCGTGTTCAGCATGTCTTCTTACCCCATAATCGACTATCATATTAGCTGTTTCAAAATATTTTGTTTGCCCCTTAATTTGAAACCCCTCCCCCACCCCTAAATGTAGGGCTACAAAGCCTATCTACGAACTTGACTGGTCCGACGACCCAACGAATCCTCACACCAAGTGTCATCAAAATATCTCATTCCCTTCGAGAGTTATCGTGCTTACAGACGGACGGAAGGACGGACGGACGGACGGACGGCGATGTCATAGGTATCCCTCCACTTACGTTTTGGGATCCCAAAAACCCAAATGGAGCAAAAGACTTGATTTGAAGCTATGGAGGGGCGCCCAATACATCGGGTTGTAAGCAGTGAATTGAAAGATGGAAATGCTTCTCAGGCTGGACTTGAACCCGTAACCTGTTGTTTGTCAATTCACCACGTACAGAATCTATCATATGATCAGCTGTCAATATATAGCGGCCAATATATCACATTAATCGGACAGGCTACTTTCAAACTGGTTACAATCGAATTGCCTGCCGCCTTTATATGTTGTATAATGGATCTTGTGATACCTTTTGTGTTAACATGTTGTCTCAAACCGAGTATCTAATATGCTTTTGGCGTGTACCCGAGCGGTTGGTACATATTGGGCTATAACGATACTCCGATCTTAATCCTCGAAGAGTTGGTTCGTAACTGGGGGGGGGGGGGGGGGGGGTCGGACGGCAGGTCCTGGGTCCTACATTCAATAAACAGTGTTTAGAAAACACACTTACGTTTAATATTGGAATTCTGCATACATCGGTGACATCTGTTAATCAAACTTTCCTTAATCACTACTGAGTTGGGACTGCCTTGTTACTCACTTGCTACTGACTTCTGACTGACCCCTTTAATACATTTATATTGGTCCTTATATACGTAGTTTTCTCTTCGTTCAAAGCAGTGCCCTAAAAACTTAAGGCGTTTTTCCGCGAGACAGTTGTGGGCCACACACTTCTGAGTGTTTGTCGCGGAAACACGATTGTGTGCCGGACAGTCGAGCCACAAGTTGAAACTCGCGGAAACGCCGTTTTGTCTATTTTTTGGCGGTAATCAAGTATCTGAAAATAAAAATAAAATTCTTGAAAAATCACAATAAATAGAACTCCTGGCTTATTTCCTTACCATTCTGTACAAAAGCATCCTCAGTTTGAAGTCTATATGCTTGAAAAAGTAGTTTATTTTATTGTTTAGACACTATTTTGCTGCTCAATTTGAATTTCCCGTCAGAATCGAGCCACGAAATCGACAATGGCGATCACATCGCCAGTTGTTTGTCAAAGTTGAGCCACAAAGCGAGCCATGAAAATCCTGTTGTTCGCGGAAACACATTTGTAGGCCGCACGAAAGACCGCGGATTTCGAGCCACAGTCGACCCACAAACTGTTTGTGGGAGTACGGAAAACCGCCTTTAAAAACAGGCACTGCGTGTGAGGCAATGCGACTATTCGAGAAAAAGGGGATTTGCGACAAAAGACACTTTAGGCGTGTTCTTGCCGTTCCCCGAGGACTCCAGTTGAGGAGTCCACGCGTTTTCGTTTTTGTTTGTCCCGGGGACTCACTTCCCGTATTCTCGCGAGTCCCCACGGATGGGGAATTCTCCAGTTATCATCACCATAAAAAAAAAGGACTCCATTTGAGATTCGAAGGGGAGTCATTTTTTGCTGGTGTTGGTGCAATGTACAATTAATTAAAAGCAATCAGAATAAACAAAACCAAAATAAAGTGGATCCAGACTAATTTCGTCAACTGCATATTTTTTATTTCGAACAAAATCCATTTTGGAAGCATTCCCCGTCTTCTCGCTGTTTCTGTACGCGGAGTCCACGTGGAGTGACTCCCTCTATTCTCGCCGTTCCCTTTGATTCCCCGAGGAGTCCTCTGGGAACGGCGAGAATACGCATTTCGCGAGAGTTGTTATAAACATTTGGAATTAAATACCTCGTGTCGTTACATACAGACAGACTTCCTCAGGTCTTTAGCGTGGACCATGAACTCGTCATCCGCGTTGTTGTACACTTAATGAGGTTGTGAGGCGGTCTAAAGTGTCTGTCTACCAGCGAAGTTTTCACTCTGAGAGTTTTTTAGTCGGGAATCCCGTTGGTCCCCTCTCCAGTTGCCATCCTACAAGGAGGGCGCTCCTCAGGGCAAGGGCGTCACGTATGGGGGAGGGGGCGCCCCCCAGTGTTGTCAGCCAGTGATGTCGACAAGACCAAAACGTCAAGAACAGGGCCAATACCAAGATTTTCGCACCGGCCTCAAGACCAAGACCAAGACTTTAGCCCTGGTATTGAGATCAAGACCAAGAATTTAGCTGTGGGCTGAAGACCAAGACCAAGATAGTCTGTTTTACTAGATTGAGTGAGGAATTTCGTTTCTAGCCTAACTAAGGGACATTAATGAAAAGGAAGCTTATTATATTTCCGTCATAAACACGCACATAAAATACACATTAGTGTATGCCAATATCCCTTTTGCAATTTAGATAAGGCAATGCTGCCAATAATTTATGAGACATCCTTGCTCTGTGCGATCGCATAAAATTCCTCTTTGGCTGAAATTGGGGTCTTAAAGACCAGTCTAGGTCTTGACGATCGGAAGCGCAAGAACAACACCAAGACCGAGAATATCGGCATCGGCACCAAGATTATCGGCATCGGTCTTGAGACTGGTCTTAAGACCAAGACCAAAATTCAAGACTACATCTCTGTTGTCAGCCAGTCGGTAAAAAATAACGGAGTCGGCGCGAGGCGCTGTGATTTTTAGTAAAAACAGTCGATTTTTTTTCTTGGTAACAATCGTTTTTGGGATCCCAAAACGTAAGTGGAGGGATACCTATGACATCGAAAAGTTGTCCGTCTGTCCGTCCGTCCGTCCGTCTGTAAGCACGATAACTCTCGAAGGGAATGAGATATTTTGACGAAACTTGGTGTGAGGATTCTTTGGGTCGTCGGACCAGTCAAGTTCGTAGATGGGCTTTGTAGCCCTACATTTAGGGGTGGGGGAGGGGTTTCAAATTAAGGGGCAAACAAAATATTTTGAAACAGCTAATGTGATAGTCGATTATGGTGTAAGAAGACATGCTGAACACGATGGTGAAAACCATTTTGTCATCTAACATGTAGTTCGCCCGGAATCCGGCCAAAACCGGAAAGTTTGTGAAAAGTAAAAGTTTTATTTTAAGTTGATTAGATGTTCGATTTAGGGGTAGGAAGACATGCTGAAGACGATGGTGAAAACCATTTTCTCGACGGACAAGTAGTTCGCCCGGAATCCGGCCCGAACCGGAAAGATGTTAAAAGTAAAAGTTTTATTTTAAGTTGATTAGATGTTCGATTTAGGGGTAGGAAGACACGCTGAAAACGGTAGTGAAAACCATTTTGTCGACGGACAAGTAGTTCGCCCCGAATCTGACCCAAACCGGAAAGCTTGTTAAAATTAAAAGTTGAAGGTTTGATTTGAAACACTGATTTGAAAACAATTTTCTAGCCAGACATGTAGTTCGCCCGGAATCCGGCCAAAACTGGAAAATTGGTAGAACTTAAAGTTTTATTTCTAGTTGATTAGATAACCGATTTCGGGGTAAGAAGAGATGCTGAATCCGTGTGTGACAATCATATTTTACCCGGACATATAGTTCGACCGGAATCCGGCTGGAGTCGGAAAATTTGTTATAAGTTAAATTTGTATTTGAAGTTGATTAGATGTTCATTATTGGGGAAAGAAGATACCCTGAGTTCATTTTTGAGCTTTCTTTTTTTCGCCGGACAATTAGTTCTGAAGTTTGGCCGAAATCGGGAAATTGGCAGTAGTGGCAGGAAGTTTTTCTCAGATGATTAGCTATTTGGCCTTAGCCTGTTTCTGAATTTTAATCGTAAAAATGTTCAAGGAGTCTGGCGATGACTGGATCTGGCTAAGACTAGACCCAGTTGTCTGGATCAGATATTGAATTTTCGGGATCCCATGGGAACCTTAGGTCTTGTTTCTGGTAACAGTCGGGTTTCCTGCAAAAACAAGACCAAAGGTGTCGATGGGATCCCAAAAATCTAAGATTTGATCCAGACAATTCGGTCTTGTCTTCGCCAGGCTAATCATCAGAGAAAACCGAGTTCAGATATTCTATCTACTTATCTATACCTCTATAAGCCATATCTATTTTGACGATATTGACCGAAACTTCCTGCTTTACTAATGCCAAATTTGCGGTTTCGCCCGAATTCCGAGCGAACTACTAGTCCAGCAAAAAAAGAAAAATTCAGAAACGAAGCCGGCGTATCTCCTTATCCCTATAAAGAAATCTAATCAACTTTAAATAAAATTTTGACTTGAAAAAAAATGCGCGTACAACCGGATTCCGGACTAATTATATGTCCGGGTAAAAAATGATCGTTATATACAGACTCAGCGTCTCTTCTTACCTCTAAATATATCATCTAATCAACTTCAGATAAAGCTTTTACTTTTAACATATTTTCCGGTTTTGGCCGGATTACAGGCGAACTAGTTGTCCGGCGAGAAAATGGTTTTCACCATCGGGTTCAGCTTGTCTTCTTACCCATAAATCAAACTTTTAACCAATTTTCCAGTTTTGGCCGGATTCCGGACGAACTGCTTGTCCGGCGACAAAATGATTTTCACCATCATGCTCAGCATGTCTTCTTACCCCTAAATCAAACATTTAATCAACTTCAAATGAAACTTTTACTTTTAACAAACTTTCCGGTTTTTTGCCGGATTCCGGACGAACTACTTGTCCGGCAAGAAAATGATTGTCACCATCGTGCTCAACATGTCTTCTTACCCCATAATCGACTATCACATTAGCTGTTTAAAAATATTTTGTTTGTTCCTTAAATTGAACCCCCGCCCCCACACCCAAATATAGGGCTACAGAGCCCATCTACGAACTCGACCTTACCCTTAACCCAAACAATCCTCATACCAAGTTTCATCAAAATATTTCATTCCCTTCGAGAGTTATCGTGCTTACAGACGGATGGACGGACGGACGGACAGACGGACGGATGGACAACTTTTGCGATGTCATAGGTATCCCTCCACTTACGTTTTGGGATCCCAAAAAAAGTTGGTAAGAAGGACCAGCCAATCGGTAAATACCTTGCCGCTGCCTCAGGGACGTGTGTCCTTAGCGAGTTTTAGGGCTTGTTTAACTATGCGATGTGGCCTTTGGCCGAAATAAAGTTATCATTATAATCGTTACAAACACCCGAATTATTGAGAAATGACAAAAGTGGAACCTTGGACTTTCTAATGTACTTTGAAAGCTATCTACAGTGCTCGACAGCTAGTTTTCATATCACGGTCTATTTTCAGGGTCTATTGGTCACTCCGCGACTCGTTTGACAAAGTGCACAAAGGGAATCCCCCGTCCTCTCATCACGTGACTGGACAGCTACTCTGGCGAGAGTATTTCTACGTCATGTCTCGTCGGAATCCGAATTTTGATAAAATTGACACTAATCCCATCTGTTTGAAAATCAAATGGTATGACAACGAGGAGTGGTTCCAAAAGTGGAAGGACGGGAAGACGGGATATCCGTTCATAGATGCGTCCATGAGGCAACTGAATGAGGTAGGTGGTGCTTTAAAGGACCTGTCTTACATATAATACTAATGGAAACTTCTTCCATAATCACTCCATATATTTCTAAACCCGGAGACCCCAATTTCGTATGGTACATTCTAACCCCTCTAACAAAACCACGCTGATTTTCTCACTTACCATGTTTTGCTACCTTCGGTGTGTATCACGCTGTCGACGGTTGTCTGCGAGAAGTTTTTCCATCAGAAAAACCGGTTATGTAAATTGTTTCCCTGTTTTCGCGACATGTCAAAGGTTCTCGGAAAAGGCTTAAAACAGCCAAAAAGCGTGGTTTATTTGTCTTTTAAATCTTACCAGAAATGATCTTTTAAAGATGAACGGCTCAGAAATATCTTTTTAGAAAATACCATTACTTTCCACGAGAAATCAGTGATTTTCTTGTTAGGCTTGTCGACTCGTATCCGGCCTCCCTCTCCGACGTGGCGGCTGGACGCAAAATATTTGAAAATTTTAAAAAGTGGGAACACCAAGCGAAACAAAAAAAAGTCCAAAACAGAAGGCAGACCTCGATGGGCTACCATGTATTCCAAAATAAAAAATGATACTTTGAAGCCTCGCGTGTGCTTTTTTACGAAAGAGTCGTTGACGGACCTTGAAGCTTTGGCGAAGTTTGCGTTGCGTGACTTTCAAAACTCGGCTAGGCCCAAAAGTGCTAGAAAGTCGTAACAAAACGAAACAGTGGCGAAAAGTTGGGATTTCAGAATCTCATAATTCCATAAGATAGCTAGGGATAATACGTAATTTATTTGTGAAGAAAATAAATAAAACACACGTAAAAGAAAATAAATAAAACACACATAAAAAGACACCTATTGTTTAATCTTCGGCCAGGCAACAGTGGAGAAGGTCGTGCGCTGGTCGGGCTCTGTTGCCAATGATTTTGGATAGCGACGAAGAAACATCAAAAAGGGTAATACTTGCATCTTGAACTTCTCTGTCAATGTATGGTTATGGCATAGTTTCGACAAGTGGAGCAGGTGCTTTGCATATTTAGAGTAATATGAAAGACAGAATAAGCAAGAGGGGTCCTTTAAGGTTCAACTGAAAGATACTTTTTTTTTCATATCTTGTCCCTTAATATGCTGAATTATTTTACCTGAACTGATTTTCTTTCTTTTTTTTCATGATCAGTTTCGTGTATAGTGTCTGTCAGAATATGGACGATGCCACGACATGAGGAGTGTCATAGGTAAACAGCACAATTTCAATTATTTCAAAAACATGGTTGTTCGTTCTGTAAGATAAGTGAGGAATACCGAAGACATTCGTTACCCCAAGTATGCAGTATGGGTGTAGATACTACATCTGTGCGTGGTAGACGAAACTGTATCGAACTACCAGGAGGTAGTTAAGTAAACCGCAGTTCCTTCAGGGTTAAACTTTTCAACCATATTTTCCCAGGAACCCAAAAACTGATTGTTTGTTGTCATTGTTCATGGTAGGACTAATGCGGTATCTTATCCCCTTAGATCTTTTCTTTAGTTGTTAACAATATTGCTAATATAATGCAAAAAGAAGCCGAAGCCAATAGCCTCGACAAAGTACTTCTGAGACACTTTTCATGGTGTATTTTTTCGGGTACAGATTTTTCAAGGAGTTCTTGAAAGCGTTGATGGAATCACTCTATACTTCTTCAGATGAAAGGCGATGATCTTGATCAGTGGAAACAACCTTGGCAAATACTTTCATAGTGTTTTCCTCTTACGAAAGTCTAGGAATTTCACCTTTGATTGATTGATTGATTTATTTAAAACATAAGCACAAATTGTGGCACAATGCGAAATAGCGTCAACAGATGAAGCTATATAAAAACAGAAATAATCATATTCGTCAAATTATCAATATCAACAGATCGGACCAAAACACTAATATCAGTATATATTGTTTTGCCTTTTAGGTCCCTTGATTTGTTTCTATATTTTGTTTTAAGTTTCGTTGCTGATGGTAAGTTATTTAGATGTTGTCATCTATTAAAGTGTGTTTATTTATTTTCTTTTTGTTGCTTATTATTTAGGTCTTGCTATTGTGGCAATTTTTCCATTAAACCAAACCAAACTGTCTCGTTTTGTAGCTCGATTTCTTATTTCTTTATTATTCTTATTCGTCCGAGTCGTGTTTGCCAGTCAAGTAGTTCAACTTCGTCGAAATCAGTGCAGGAATGTTTAATATATGAAATGTTGTCTCGTTCTGATGGTGCCCGCGAAAGGTGGTGACTTGACGGAAGCAAAAGAGAAGAGAAGATTGGGATGAAGCAGTCCGTGTACATAATAATAACTCATTTATTTCCGTAATAGCATTTACAACTGCTAGCTGCGGATCGTGAACATATTTTAAACGACTGTTCGGACTACAATCGACATTACATTCGCAAGCACTGAAAGGGGATTTAGGCCTATTTTCAATGAAGAAAGATAGGGTATTGCAGATCTTAAGATTTTGGTTAAAGATAATTAAGTTAGATGAGACTAGGTTGGTGAGAGCGTCATATAATGAACTTTTGATTATGGGGAAAAGAAAGACGTGGCCATCTCGAGTTAAAGCCCTGCTTGATGATCTAGGTCTATCTTATGTTTGGAATAGTGGCCGCGGCCCTGTAGATGACGATAATTTATTGCGTAGAGTCACTAGGATTTTGGATGACCAAGAGATTCAAAAATGGAGAGCTTTAATAAGTCAGTCCGAAACTTTGGAGTTTTACCGTGAGTTTAAGAAGGTGTTTGGGCCCGAGTTTTATTTTAAAATGAATCTATCTAAAAAAGTTTTGAAGTTGTGGATCCAGGCTAGAGCTAATTCCCTCCCCCTGTTTGGTAGATTTAGAGTTTTTGATAGGCATAGGACTGGTCTAGATGTCAGGTATAATTGCCAACTTTGCAAAGCAGGGGTAGAGGAAAACATGGACCACTTTATCAATCGATGCCAGGAGCTTTCGGAGTTAAGGGGATCTTATTTTAAGGGGAGTGTTTTGCTTCTTCCGGATATCCTGAATAGCACTTAGGAAAGGGTTATAATAAAGGTGTGCGAGTTTATGGACGGAGCGTTGAAGCTAAGAGCGACCAAGCTTAGTAGTGAGGCTTCATAGCCGTAGGAAATTATTGTTGTTGTTTTCCTTTGTAATATGTACTATTGTTGTATTATGTAAATGGCCCCTTGGCTTTTAAATACAGTTATTATCATAACAAATTACGAATCAGGACTGATTGATATTCTGACAGTTAAGATTACGAATAAGATAAGGCACAAACGAAGATAAATACCTTTCGGTTGAGTTTATGGGGGGTTGAAGAAGCCGTGGCTTCTCAGTGTTAGCTAGCCTTCCCCTTGTGTTCGATCTGGTCTGGTCTGGAGTTTCGAAGTCTGGGAAAATAGTCCGGTGGTGGTCAGAAGTTAATCATTTTTTTCCAAAGTTCATAGTCAGTTGATGCCTCCTATCCGCAAGGGTCGGCAACTGAAGCTTGACCAGAGCATCCTCATAGGAAACATAATCCGGACGAAGCATCACTTTGCACGATCTCTTGTGGATAGACTCCAGAAGGATAAATCTTTTTCCCTATAGGAAGGTTGGATGCATCACTCAGCCCGAAACGCTGCTTCACTCTTCTTCACACGTGGCGATTTGTGGCTCAACTGGCTAGATGGCGCTGCGTACTTTGCAGAAAAGCTTATTGATGCTGATTGGTCTGTTAATGTCGGTAACTGGCTGTGGGTGTCGTCTTCGGCGTTTGAGCGGGTTTTGAACTGTGCCGTTTGCATAAGTCCGGTGATGTATGGAAAAAGGCTGGAGCCGTCTGGTGATTATATCAGGTAAACATTTTGAAGTATAGTATTATAATAATCTAATGAATTTATTTTAAAAAAAATTGGCCGTACAACCAGACGTCTAGAAATTTTAAGTACAATAAGCTAATTTTGTTTTTTTTTATGAGCATTTCAGCCAAGAATATATAATAGATTATTATTTTGTTTGTTGATCGTTAAAGCAAAATATAGCTCGAATAAAATGTAGCTGACTTATCCGTTTTGCCCCGTCAAATATGAATCGCAGTCGGCTTGGGCTGAAAGAACATCTATCACTGAAGTACGGAACTAATCGCCCATACATGCCGCCAACAAGTATCCATCTTAGCCGGAAAAAAGAAGAAGAAAAGTGTGACTCTAAAACCAAAATGCAGAAGAATTTCTACCCTTTCGACGACCCAATGGAACAACAAAAACAGTAGCCGAGTCCGGAATCAAATCACAGCACCAGCTTTAACCCCATCCAACTTTCAGAGAAGAAGTTCACAAAAGCAGATATTTAAGGAAGAATCTGTAATTGTTTTTCCACAAGTTTATTTTCCAGCTTGAGCGGCTTGAGCCTGAAGAGGACCCTTGCCAAGAAGGGCCGAAATATAGCTCGAATAAAAGGTAGCTGATTTATCCGTTTTGCCCCGTCAAATATGATTCGCAGTCAGCTGGGGCTGAAAGAACATCTATCACCAGGGAAGAGAGCTGCGAGAGTGTTCACAGTAACTAGTGGTTATTTTTTAGTTATTTTGAGCGTGTTTTCAGTAACTAGTAGTTATTTTTTTCGTCCCTACTTCCCGGAAAGTTACTGCGCTGGCCGTTCCAACCTTCTCGAAATAGTAACTATTTGCTTATCACGCTCGGGAGCGTAGTAAACGGCGGCAAAATAGATCAGAAAAAATATTTTCGAAAATGCCTTTACTTTCCACCTGAAATTAGCGATTTTCTTGTTAGTGCTTGTCGACTATGTCCAGCCTTCCTGCTCTCCGACACGGAAACTGGGCGCAAAACATTTGAAAACTGATCGCGCCGTGGTTAACAAGTGTGAAAACTAATCAAATAAAAGAAGTAATAAACAAAAGCTTCTCAGATCCTTATGTATGAACTAGTTGTCAGGCATCCCGGCAAACGTATCGTTGGGTGACGGGCAAAACTCGGCAAGGCCAAGAAAGCGCTAAAATTTCGTAGGCACAAAAGGAAACAATGGAGAAAGGTGGGGATTTCAGAAGCTTATTATTCTGTATGGGAGCTAGGTATACTATAAAAGGCAGAATAAGCAAGAGAGGCCCTTTAAATTATCAGTTCACATAAACATACCTCTACTGTACCACGAGCATTTACCACGGTGACCGGCCACATACCATGGTAACTGCAAAAATGCGTTTTGACCGTGGTAACAGTTACCACGGTAACTGCGAAACGTCTTTAAACCGTGGCAACTATTAAAGGACCTCTCGCACTATTTACTGTTCAACTTATAGTATTTTAAATATTTGAATTCAAGTCTGTGCTTTCAACAAATAACCCACGGTTTGGCTGTTTTAAGCCTTTTTCGAGACCCGTTGACTTACAGCGAAAACCGGGAAAAAATTTAAATATCTGTTTTTTCTGATGGAAATACTTCTCGTAGACAACCGTCGACAGCGTGATACACATCGAAGGTCGTAAAACACGGCGAGAGAGAAAATCAGCGTGGTTTTGTTAGAGGGGTTAGAATGTACCGTACGAAATTGGGGTCTCTGGGTTTAGAAATATATGGAGTGATTATGGAAGTAGGTTGCTTTAGTAATATAGGTCAGTCCTTTCCCGCCCTAAAAAAGAGAATTTAGTGGTCATAGAAACTCCTGAAAACCAAATTCCTCTCATCTCAGAGAGGGATGTATTTCTTAAACTTAAACACTTGACAAATACTAGTATAACCCCAATAGACATTCCAATTGATTTGATAAGAGCTTTTCCTGATAAACTCATCTCGCCGCTAACAGAGGTTCTCAACCTTATTACTAAATCTGGTTCGTATAACAAAATTTGGAAAGTTGGATATATTACGCCAATCCCTAAAAAAGATTGCAAAATCGATTTCAATGGGGTTCGACCAATCACTTTAACTTTAGCAAAATCTATGAAAGTTTCGTTGCAACGTGGCTTAAAAACGAGATCTTGTCAAAAATAGATCCACGGCAATTCGGTAACATACCTAAATCCTCTACTACCCATTACCTAATACAATTAATTGACTTTATTCTGAAAACTCTTGAAGAACCAGGAAAATGGATAAATTTGATAGCAATTAATTTTCGTAAAGGTTTCGATCTCATTAACCATAAGATTTCAATTGGTAAACTTTCTAGTCAATTCAACGTAAGCCCTCATATAATTAGAATAATTGCTAGTTCCCTATACGAAAGACAACAAATGACTAAATATAAAAATGTTTTTTTCTGACCCGGTTCCCATTTTTTGTGGTATACCTCAAGGTACTCTTTTAGGACCTTTGATTTTTTTTTTTATGATTAATGAAATTGCACAGGATCTGCCGGATCGGTGGAAGTATGTTGTCGATTTGAGTACTACTGAAGTATGCTACCGTCATATTAAAAGTTCACCAGCAGCAATCATCGAAGACGTACAAATGAAGCGTCTCTGTCTGATATGCAAGTTAACCAAGAAAAAAGCGCTGTTTTAACTATTTCATTTTTAAAATCAACCCCGCAATTTGAACCAAAGCTCATTGAAAATTTGGCTGTAAAAAAACTAAAACTCCTTGGAGTAGTTATTACTGAAACTTTAGATTGGAAATATAATACAGTGGAAATACTCCGTAAGGCAAACACAAGCCTGCACATGTTAAAGCTTTTATCAATGCATAATGTCCCAAGTCTTCACATCCTCAGGATTTATACCTCTTCCATAAGACCATTAATGGAGTACGCATGCGCAGTGTGGCATTTTGGTCTAACTGCAGATCAAAACTCACGTATTGAAAGAATCCAAAAACGGGCTCTCCATAATATCTATAAAGGCCCCAAAAGTACCCTACTCCCTTCTTTTAAGCACATATACAATTGATACATTGGAGAAAAGGAGACTGAACCTATGCCTCGAGATCGGTAAACAACTTATTTCGCATCCCATCTACAATGAGTTTCTCCCTCTCCCATACAACAATGTAAGGGAAGGCAAGAGCGAGCAGTCTCTACGAAGGTCCCAATATTCCAACCAGTAGCGGACAAACACAGCCGTTACCAAAATAGTTTTATACCAAAGATTTTTGAAATTTTAAATAGCCTTTGACCATTTGTACGTGCTTTTAAATGTTTATGTTATGACATTACACACCAATTTTGGTTTTGTAACCGTGAAAGTGTGAGTGAATAAATTACTATTCTATTCTAAAACAGGTCCTTTAAGATTTTCAGTGTTATTTTTCATTTTATTTTGTTTTCCCGCCATGACCCACTGACCTAGGATAAATTTGTTCATTCATGGATATTTCTTTTCTTCCCAGACGTTATGTACCTGAACTTGCCAAATTCCCCTTCGAGTTTGTACATGAGCCATGGAAGGCTCAGCTCGATATCCAGGAAAAAGCTGGTTGTATTATTGGGAGAGACTATCCAGAGAGGATGGTTATACATGAAGAAGTATCAAGGCATAATCAACAGGTCTGTACGTATCGTATTTGAAGAATAGGATCTAAGAATCGCTGGCCCAGTTAGATAATATTCCCATCCGAAAATCTGTTTTTCCGACATTTGTTTTTTTGTTTTCCGAGAATTCAAAAATTGCAGTTTCA
The DNA here is from genome assembly GCA_023053575.1 of Branchinecta lynchi. Taxonomy (NCBI): domain Eukaryota; kingdom Metazoa; phylum Arthropoda; class Branchiopoda; order Anostraca; family Branchinectidae; genus Branchinecta; species Branchinecta lynchi. The sequence goes on along the minus strand of JAKZAP010000009.1, from coordinate 12,622,844 downwards.
GTTGCCATTGATACAACTTTTTTGCCCTCTGACCCTTGTGCAAAGTTATCTTCAATTGCCGAGGACCTTCACGTTTCTGTCCTTGGCCATTTGTCCTCATTCCATCTAGGAAGAATATTTTTTTAAACCCGATTATTCCCTTTTTTTTAATGTTTATTTTTGTATCTTGTACATTTACTACATTATTGAAAGCTCAGTGTATTTTTTCCTTTTATTTGTCTGTACTAGGCTATTTTCCTCTTCTTAAGTGCGTAAATAAAATTTCATCACCATCATCGTCATTACTTCTTTTGTTTTATTTTTGTTTCTATGTCGCTTTGTTGAATAGAAGTATCCTTTTTGTTGCCACAAATAAAAAACAAACACCAAGAAAAGAAAAAAAAATGTAGCCTACTTCATTCGACAAGTAAAGTACCCGACAGTCTAGTTACACCACTTATTTACTTAAATAGATCTGAAAACCCGATAAAAATGCGTTATTTTTTGTGTCCGCTATCTACATATAAGGCGTATTCTCGCCGTTCCCCGAGAACTCCTCGGGGAATCGAAGGGAACGGCGATAATAGCGGGAGTCACTCCACGCAGACTCCGTGTACAGTAACAGCGAGAATACGGGGAATGCTTCCAAAATGGATTTCGTTCGAACTAAAAATATGCAGTTGACGAATTTAGTCTGGATCCACTTTATTTTTGGTTTTGTCTCTTCTGATTGTTTTTAATTAATTTTACATTGCACCAACACCAGCAAACATTGAGTTCCCTCCGAATCTGAAAGGGAGTCCTTTTTATGGCACTTGAGCTTACTCAAGTGCCATATAGCGATTGTTATTTCTGTCCGTCAGTCGGTCTGTCGGTCTGTCGGTCTGTCGGTCCCGGTTTTGCTAGTTCGGGCACTTCCAGATAAGCTAGGACGATGAAACTTGGCAAGCATATCAAGAACTGGACCAGATTAAATTAGAAATTGTCGCTTCCTCGATCCGACCATCTGGAGGGGAGTGGAGGGAGGGGGAATCCGGAAAAAATAGGAAAAATGAGATATTTTTAGCTTACGAACGGGTGATCGGATCTTAATGAAACTTAATACATGGAAGGACTTCGTGTCTCAGACCCTCCATTTTAAATCCAGACCGGATCCGGTGACACTGGGGGGAGTTAGAGGGGGAAACCGGAAATCTTGGAAAACACTTAGAGTGGAGGGATCCGAATGAAACTTGGTGGAAAGTACAAGCAAAGGTCCTAGATACGTGACTGATATAACCGGAACGGATCCGCTCACTTTGGGGGAGTTGGGGGGGGGAGAAGTCCGAATTTGTAGTGATCCCGCGAGTTCCGTGCTTCCTGATGTGCTGGGACGATGGAAATTGACAGGCATGTCTGGGACCCGACCAGCTTAAATAGGAAATCATCAATTCCCCGATTCGACCATCTGGGGGGGGGAGTGGAGGGAGGGTGAAGCCAAAATTTGAGGTATTTTTAGCTTGCGAACGGGTGATCGGATCTTGATGAAAATTGATATTTAGGATGACCTCGTGTCTCAGACACCTCACTTTAAATCCGGGCCGGATCCGATGACACTGGGGGGAGTTGGAGGAGGGAACCGGAAATTTTGAGAAACGCTTAAAGTGGAGGGATCGGGATGAAACTTGGTGGGAAAAACAAGCACAGGTCCTAGAAACGTCATTGACATAACCGGACCGGATCAGGGCACTGTGGGGGAGTTAGGGTGGGGAACCGGAAATTTTGAGAAACGCTTAAAGTGGAGGGATCGGGATGAAACTTGGTGGGAAAAACAAGCACAGGTCCTAGACACGTCATTGACATAACCGGACCGGATCAGGGCACTGTGGGGGAGTTGGGCTGGGGGTCCGGATTTCTAGCGATCCCGCGAGTTCGGCATACTTCCTGGTGTCCTAGGGCGATGAAACTTGGCAGGTATGTCAAGGATCCGAACAGATTGACTTGAGAACAGCCATTTCCCCGACCCGACCATCGTGGGGGGAGTGGGTGGATGGGGAGTCCGGAATCTAGTGGCGTGCATAACTTTTGAACGGGTGATCGGATCTTGATGAAAATTGATATTTAGGATGACCTTGTGTCTCAGACACCTCACTTTAAATCCGGGCCGGATCCGATGACACTGGGGGGAGTTGGAGGAGGTAACCGGAAATTTTGAGAAACGCTTAAAGTGGAGGGATCGGGATGAAACTTGGTGGGAAAAACAAGCACAGGTCCTAGACACGTCATTGACATAACCGGACCGGATCCGATGACACTGGGAGGAGTTGGAGGAGGGAACCGGAAATTTTGAGAAACGCTTAAAGTGGAGGGATCGGGATGAAACTTGGTGGGAAAAACAAGCACAGGTCCTCGACACGTCATTGACATAACCGGACCGGATCAGGGCACTGTGGGGGAGTTGGGGTGGGGGTCCGGATTTCTAGCGATCCCGCGAGTTCGGCATACTTCCTGATGTCCTAGGGCGATGAAACTTGGCAGGTATGTCAGGGATCCGAACAGATTGACTTGAGAACAGCCGTTTCCCCGACCCGACCATCGTGGGGGGAGTGGGTGGATGGGGAGTCCGGAATCTAGTGGCGTGCATAACTTTTGAACGGGTGATCGGATTTGAATGAAACTTGTCTGGTGAGCTATCGCCTCGGACGTTCAGTGTCACGTCCGAGTCGGGTCCGATACCTGTGGGGATGGGGGGGGGGGGGGTGGAAAACTCAAGAAACTCTAAAAGTAGAGGGATTGGGACGAAACTTAATGGATGGAACAAGCATTAGGCCTAGATGAAATTGACGGAGCCAGATGGTTTCGGGGCTCTGTGGGGGGAGTTGGAGGGGGTTTCCTGGAATTCCGGTAGTCGTGAGTTAGAATAGTTCCAGATCTAAAACGACAACGAAACTTTGCAGGCATATTAGCGACCCGAATTATCTTGACTTAAAAACCTGACACAACGTACCCCTGGAAACTTCCGTTCCTAGATCCGAGCATTTTTGGGGGAGCAAGAGAAGAGAAATATGGACTTCTATAAATTGCAAACGAGTGGTCTGATTCGAGTGAAACTTCATGGGTGATACGAATCGATGGCCTCGACATGTAAAACATGCGTTCGAACCATATGCGACCACGATTAGGGGAATTGGGGGTGGGGGGACTTTTGACTGAGATGCAATTCGACAGTGCCGAGTTCATGCGGCCTAGATTTGTTATTTGGCGTCTGGGCCGGATTCGGCCAAGGTAGGGGGGGGGGGGTACTGGAAACTTGCAGATAGGCTATGCTCCAATTTCAGTCAAACTTGATGAGGGAATTAAGAGATTGGGCCCGAACCGGCTGCGACAACGTTGGTGGGAAGGGGGGGGGGGGGTACCGAAACTTTCCAAAAATGCTCAGATTCGAGTGAAACTTGGTAGATGGTATAAACGAAGATGCTTTAGGTGGTCGATTTTTTTTTATTCCGAACCAGATTCGGCCACGGTAGGTGGAAATAGAGTGAGTACCGGAAATCGTGTAGCACGTCTAGGGATCAAACAAATGGATTTATTGGGATGAATGTTTGAACAGTCATGTGCATTTGCAATCGAGACGATGCCGGAACTGCTCAGAAATGAGTGAAACTAAATATCCTATTTCTATTTCCGAACCGCCTTTTTGGATGGTGGGTGTATTTTGTGACGTTTTCATCTACTTTCTTGTACAGCCTACTCGTACAAGTGCCATATGAGCTCGTAGCTCTTGTTGATGGTGGTGATGATAATCGGAGCATTTCCCGTCCATGGGGACTCGCGAGAATACGGGTATAGAACAGTCAATCTAGAGTCAATTTGACCGCAAACAAATTGCAACAGAAATGATTTTTACACCATCTTGTAGAGAAAAAAAATAAAAAGTTGAGAAACCTATCGGGGTGCAAAATTCGTGTTTTTTAACGTTTTAATCGTTATTTTTTGTTTTTCAGCTGAAATTTTCTATTTTCTCAAGTCTTAGTGTTTACTTCATGAGAAATAACTTTCTGATGTCGTTTTATGTGCTGAACGCGAATACCACATCAGATTTAAGATACGGTCAACCGAAAATGTTTCACATTCATCACCATACAAGAAATTCGCGATTCTGTTATAGCACAGTCGTTTTACCGAAAACAAATCGCAACATAAGTGATTAAACCGTCTTGTAGAGAAAAGAAAACTTTTCGACGTGTCAAAAGTTGGAAACCTAGATCTCACGTAAAAGCTCGTGTTTTATGGCGTGTTCTGTATTTTTGCTTTTCCAGCTTGCATTTCCGATTTTCTAAGAGCTTACCGTTTTTTCATAAGATACATGTCTTTAAGGTAGTTTTCTGTGCTGAATCTAAATGTAGCCTCAGATTCAAGATATGTTCAACTTAAAAATACTTCACATTCATCACCATACAAGAAAGTTTCTTTGTAACTCTTATTGTTTATCGATTGGACACTACCATGTCAAATAGAATTCTCCAAAAGAATCCTGTTCATTATCTCTCAATTATGAATTAAACTCGAATTAGAGGTAAGAAAAATCACATTGGGAAAAGGCTGAGAATGTTGGCCTACCCCTTCCAGTCTAGCGCAAGGATAAGCACATTTTGTTCCAGCACTTTACTTACATAGGCCTATCATCTAGAGGGGTTGTCGACAAAACGTCCCCATTTAAAACGTCCCCTGGCGAAACTTCCCCGTGACAAAACGTCCCCACGACAAAACGTCCCCGATCAAAACGTCCCCTGGCGAAACATCCCCATGGCAAAACGTCCCCGTATCATCCCTATCTGTATGACTTCCTTTAACATTGCCTGCAGAAAACCCAATCCAAATACGAAATAGTCTTTCCAAGCTATGACTTTTGCTCCATTTTGCATCTGTCCTTATTTCAGTACCGAACAATTTTAGAAATGAACAAATGTCTCCAATCAACCTTTCTTCTGGAGTATTTTTTAACCAGTTAAGCCCAAACATATATCTAGAAGAAATTTCAAAACGATCCGTCCAGCACTGTACAAAATTTGAATGAATTGCGCTTTTTGTCTTGGAGTCTGCATGTGCAAACCTCCAGAAACGAACATCCCTGTTTTGAAAACGTCACGCCCAGGAGAAGAATGCTCTCCGTGGCCATGTCTGTAAATGCATTCTCCATGGTGTGTTCAAGTATGGCTTCATTGTTTAGGTGTCCTTTAAAAGATTTTATTAAAGGATCAAACCGTCTAACCTAGATTACTTGTCTCTCTACCTAGCTAATAGATAACTATTTGTTCCATCCGCTTTTATTTCCTCGCTTCCCATTTCATTTTTATCCAGCATAACGGCACTACGTTTATTTTTGCATTTTCATTGTTTGGCTCTCTTTGAGCCACCGCGGGCTTCCCAACTGAGCCTCGTTTTTGTTGCAATAGCGCTGCCGCATCGCTGCTGCAGCACTTCTTTGCTTTTGCATAATATGCGTTTTTGGATTCACTTTCTTCTTGGTTGAAGCGGCAGCGCTGCAGCATCTTGCAGGGAAGCACGGACTTGGTCGGGGAGCAAGTTCGTGATTCTCGAGAAGCGCTGCCGTCTTCCTCGGAAGCGCTGCAGTGCAAAAACGGATGTAGAAAGCTTCGGTCAGTATCGTCAAAATAGATATGACTGATGGAGGTATATCTGAACTTGATTTTCTCAGATGATTAGCCTTGCGAAGACTGGATCTGGCGAAGACAAGACCCAATTGTCTGGATCAAAGATTAGATTTTTGGGATCCCATCGAAACCTTAGGTCTTGTTGTTTAGGGAATTTCAGTTCCTGACGAATTGAAATTTGATCTGAACCCATTTAACTTGCCAAATTTAGGCTAACTAAATTGAACGTGTTAGCAAAACAGATTGAAGTAATGTCATATCCAGTGTTTTCCTCCACGAAGTGGTTAGTAACTAGTGTTATGGCTTGACTCCACACTATTCTTATTGTGTTGGCACAAACAGATGTTTCGTAACATTTCGTGATGGCTCTGGATAACTGGATAACTCTTGGGAGTCTAAGATCGCCCCCCCCCCCGAAATTCTTGAAAAAAGGGTTTAATTGGAAAAACGTGTTTGAAATACGGGCGGCAGGGGCAATCTTCATCCGAAATTCTCGGAAAAGGAGTTTTTTACGGGAAAAACGTACGCGAAAATAAAAATTGAGAAGCTAAATTGAAATTATTTACAGTATGGTTCAGTAATTGATCTTACAAACAGTTTTTGAGTCGTAGTGTGCATGATTACAAGATTTTAGGCCTTCCGGCCGATCAAGGGGTGGCATTCGGCCGCAAATATTTTCACTGAGCTGTCGCCCCTCCCAAATATACGCTACTGGTTTTATATATTGTGTAGCCTGTTTGTAATATGTTTTTACGTTACTCTACTGTGCATATATGCCTACAGTTAATATACTTTGTGTCCATGAGCCGTTAGTCAAGACTTGCTAATTCGTCATTTTGACAAAATTTTGATTGTAAACGACTTTGGTACTCAATCGGGCACTGTCGGGCACAGTCGGGCACAGTTGGGCACAGTCGGGCACAGTTGGGCACAGTCGGGCACACGTCGGGCACAGTCGGGCACACCTGTACCCCAATTTTAGGAGTTGGTAACCCCTCGCTCAAAATTACCTTATATATTAAAACTGAACGTACCTTGGTAAAAAAATGGGAAAACTAAGCAAATAAAAGAAGTAATAAACAAAAGATTATCACATCCTTATATGTGAAAGAGTTGTCAGCGGAAGTTGAAGATTCCGGCAAACTTTTCGTTGGGTCACGGGGAAACTCGGAAAGGCCGATAAAGCGCTAAAAATTCGTAGTTACGAAACGAAACAAATTCTATATGGGAGCTAAGTATATTATAAAAGGCAGAGTAGACAAGAGGGGTCCTTTAATGAACAAACGATTTGTTTTGATTTCAAGATTAGATTGGGACAAAATCTATGTTTGTATACGAACTTTAAAGGCTTCTAACAGAAGGGTGCGTGGTCAAGCTAAATTAGTCAACCTCTGCTAATAAACGTTATCTAGCCTTCTTTATTTTATGTTTAGTTGATGCTCGACTTCAAGAACGAAACGCTGGCGAAGTTGCGTCGCCCTCCCCCGCATTGCCACCCCTCGGATGAGAAAGAAATTCATCATTTCTTCTGGATGCCTGAAGAATGCTTCCATTCCCATTAGGTGGCAGCTCTAGTCGCATTGTGATAATGATGGTACATTTCTGTACGGGCTGGCCAAAACAGTAAGAGTGCAGTGCAAGGACAGAAAAAGAAAATACACTGTTGGAAGTTGATTTAACACAAGGGTGTGCATTTTTTAGCAGTCAACACTTTGGATGTTACCTGCAAATGTTACAGAATATTCATGTTATGGCCTTTTCAGTGTTATTTTTTCAGTAAAAGTAACATTCAACATGTTATAGTGTTATGTTCTGTGCAAAAATAACGTTTAAAGGCTCATAAGAAATATTCTTTGTTCGATTGACAGATGTGGTCAAAGTGTTATCTGTTTAAATCGCGCATCCTTGAGAGAAGTGATGTGTACACCGTCAGAAGTTTGATAACAGATAACATATGATACCGCATCCTTAAGTTATGAGAATGGATCTGTCATGAACCCTGTAAATTTTATCTTTTCGTGAAAAGTAACGCGGAAAGGGCTATAACAGAAGTCTGATAACAGATAACATATGATAGCGCATCCTTGTGTTAAACGCACGTTCAACATTATGGGATGTATCTGTCATGAACTCTCTAAATTTTGTCTTTTCGCGAAAAATAACGCTGAAAGAGCTACAATAGAAGTATGATAACAGATAACGTATGATAGCGCATCCTTGTAGGTTAACAGTTATGAGAATGTATCTATTGTGAACCCTTTAAAATGTTACCTCTTTGTAAAAAGTAACGCTGAAAGGGTTATAAGATAAGTTTAATCACAGATAACATATGATAGCGCATCCTTGTTTTAAACGCAGGTTAAACATTATGAGAATGTATCTGTTATGAACCCTTTGAAATGTTATCTTTTCGCGAAAAGTAATGCTGAAAGAGTTATAACAGAAGTTTGATCACAGATAACATATGATAGCGCATCCTTGCGTTACGCAGGTTAAACATTATGAGAATTTATATGTTATGAACCCTTTGAAATGTTATCTTTTGGTGAAAAGTAACGCTGACAGGGTTATAACAGAAGTTTGATAACAGATAACATATGATAGCGCATCCTTGTGTTAAACGCAGGTTAAACATTATGAGAATGTATCTGTTATGAACCCTTTGAAATGTTATCTTTTCGCGAAAAGTAATGCTGAAAGCGTGAGCTTTCAAAAAAGTTATAACAAGAAGTTTGAGTTATAACAGAAGTTTGATCACAGATAACATATGATAGCGCATCCTTGCGTTACCCAGGTTAAACATTATGAGAATTTATCTGTTATGAACCCTTTGAAATGTTATATTTTGGTGGAAAGTAACGCTGACAGGGTTATAACAGAAGTTTGATAACAGATAACATATGATAGCGCATCCTTGTGTTAAACGCAGGTTAAACATTATGAGAATGTATCTGTTATGAACCCTTTGAAATGTTATCTTTTCGCGAAAAGTAACGCTGACAGGGTTATAACAGAAGTCTGATAACAGATAACATATTATAGCGCATCCTTGTGTTAAACGCAGGTTAAACATTATGAGAATGTATCTGTTATGAACCCTTTGAAATGTTATCTTTTGGCGAAAAGTAACGCTGACAGGGTATAACAGAAGTTTGATAACAGATAACATATGATAGCACATCCTTGTGTTAAACGCAGGTTAAACATTATGAGAATGTATTTGCCATGAACCCTTTAAGTGTTATCTTTTCGCGAAAAGTAACGCTGAAAGGTTTATAATAGAAGTTTGATAACAGATAACATATGATAGCGCATCCTTCTGTTAAACGCAGGTGAAACGTGATGAGAATGTATCTGTTATGAACTCTTTGAAATGTTATCTTTTCGCGAAAAGAAACGCTGAAAGGGTTGTAACAGAAGTTTGATACATTACATTAAAAGAGCCATAAATACATTCTCATAACGTTGAGCACAAATACGTGGAAAAATGTTTTAAATGTTATCAGACTTGTGACTGTCTAACTTCATAAATTAACTGACGGCACCGATTGCCGCAAATCATGGACTGTCAAAAGTTTGGTTAAAAATATCACATGGTTGCCAGTCATTGTGTTAAAAGTTTGTTGAATGCCCAGAAAAGTTCATGTGACCTTTTTAAGTGCTATGTTTCGAGACAAAAAGTGTGTTATGACCCTTTTTAATGTTGCGTTTTGCGAAATAAACTAACATTCGAAAGGATCATAACATAACAGATCTCGTAGCGTTTAACCAAGGGATACGCAAACTTGTATTATATGTTATAGAAGTTTTGACTTAATCTCCTGCTGCAGAGCAAAATAACACTAGGTAGTGGCGCCAAAATTTGAAAAAAGTGACACACTCTCGAATAGCAGCGACACTAGCACCATAAGTGATAAAGAACGTCCCTACTAAAACTCAATCAGTAGTGCACCAGCGCTGTCTTCAATAACTTAAAATTCTGAACACAGCAAAAAAAAAGATGCAAACTCCCCTCTTTCTTCGGTGTGTGCAGGCCGCATCTTAGCTTTACTAGAAATTTGTAAACCCGGAAGTTTATCTCGCTTTAAATGCCGCAAGCGTAGTGGCCGGCGCTACGAGTACGGCCAGCTTGCAAAGCATGGGAAGCAGAGGTCTTGGCGCTACTCCCTGGTGGTATTTTGCTCTGACTAGGAAGTAGCGCCAGAATCTATGCTTTCCATGCATTGTAAACAGGCCTTGCTCGTAGCGCGTAAATGCAACATTTAAGGCGAGCTAGACTTGCAGGTTTTGAAAATTCTAGCACAGCTAAGATGCAGTCTGCACGCATCGAGCAAACAGGGGAGGCTGTATCTTTTTTTGTGTTGCCTGTGTTTGGATTATGGAGCTTAAGAGCCAGCGTCGGGGCACGACTGGTTATTAGGGACGTTGTATATCGCTAGTGGTGCCAATGTCGCTGCTATTCGAGTGCGTGTCACTTTTTTCAAGTCTTGGCGTTATTCCTTAGTGTTATTTTTGCTCTGTTGCTTGCTGATTGCAAGTGGACTGACAACGCGTTGTCCTGTATTTGCGACTTTCGGTGCATTTTTCGAGAATGAGCTAGCATTCGTCGCCGGACGCGTGAAAAGGAATTCGGTAGTATGTCTGACCAATGTGGATAGTCATTTTATTGGTGAAGGTGATTTGGTCATGTGTAACGAAATCGGTTGAAAATAGCTAGTCATTTTTTATTTGCTCGTAATGTTAGTGCTCGAGGATGAAAGGATTGACTTATTTGTATAGATTAAGATCAGATTAAATTTTATTTTACACATGTGTATAAAAATGTTTGCATCACATGCTAAGAAAGCCCCTTCTCGATTCTACATATTCTGATAACACTATTTTTTCATTATTCTACATGCCATTCATACACGGTCTGTCTGTCTGTCGCTAAGGGGCTTTTGTCCTGGTTCATAGAGAAGGCGACAACCAGGGTGTGTTTAATGGCATGTTTAGAAAGTTCTCTTGCAGCTGAAACCTAGCCGCGTTTTACTTAAGTCGCGTTCGATTTAGCCTTGTCTCGGTCCTGCCAGCTAAATGCCGTTTTATTTAAAGGACCTGTCGTACCTATAATGCTAACGCAACTACTTCCATTATCACTCCATGTATTTCTAAACCCGAAGACCCCAATTTCCTACGGTACATTATAATCTTCTCTTAACAAAACCACGCTGATTTTCTCACTTGTCGTGTTTTGCTACCTTCGATGTGTATCACACTGTCGACGGTTGTGTGCGAGAAATTTTTCTATCAGAAAATCCGGTTATGTAAATTGTTTCCCTGTTTTCGTTATAAGTCAAGGGGTCTCGGAAAAGGCTTAAAATAGTCAAAACCGTGGGTTATTTGTTGAAAACGCAGCCTTGTTTTGAAGTATTCAAATATTTTAAAACACTGCAAGTTGAAGAGCAAATAGTGCGAGGGGTCCTTTAACTACCTTGTATCCTTAACGCCATTTTATTTGTCCTGTCGAGTGACAGTTATAAGTACCCTGTCGGACAAGACCCTGTGAATGATGACGTGATCTAGCAGCAAGTCTGGGCCTTTTCTCAGGTAGACCTCTCGACACGTTTTGTTTGTGATTCAGTTCCGCGGGGTCATTCACCTGACAAGGCGAATGACTCTGAATAAAACGGCTTTAAACCTCGACAGCACTGTAAAAAGTTTCTCCAAGTAAGAATTAAAGTCGACTGCAGTATTGGCTACTGGGATTTTTCTTATCTCTATTGGGATAAGATTAATCCGAATTAGAGATAATCTTATCTCAATAGAGATAAGCTTAATCCCTGTAGCAAATACTGCAGTTAACTTCAATCCTTACTCGGAGAAACTTTTCACACTGAAGGCAGTGACAGAAGACAAGACCGAGACAAGGAGGACCCAAGTCGAACGCAGCTTTACTGAAGTCTCGGCATCTCTCCCATAGTAAGTGCACACGTCCGATGGTCGCAGTCGGATGTGAATTTCTTCCGAAAGATGTATTGCATGCAGGTTTCCCCATAATGGCGCGAATGTGCATGCGTGTTTTCGGATGTGAAATAATATTGGACTATTCAGATAATGTATACAACGGATACGTCAGCTACGATTCTTCATCAGCGATATTTCGGCCCTTCTTGGCAAGGGTCCTCGTCCGATTTTATGGTGTAAAACGGATACATCAGCTGAATTTTATTGGAGCTATATTTCGGCCCTTCTTGGCAAGGGTCCTCTTCAGGCTCAAAACCGCTCAAGTTTGAAAAAAATGTACTTGTGGAAACACCCACAAGTTGTTTTCTTTGGCGTTTCCCACAAGTTCGTTTTTTACAACTTGAGCGGTTTTGAGCCTGAAGAGGACACTTGCCAATAAGGGCCGAAATATAGCTCCAATAAAATTAAGCTGACGTATCCGTTTTGCACCATCAAATATGATTCGCAGTCACCTGGGGCTGAAGGAATATTTGTCCTCGTCAGGCTGTCAATCTTCTGGGTCAAATTACAGGTTTGTTTCCTTCTCCGACTTTGACCCAGACGATTGACAGCCTGACGAGGACCCTCGCCAAGAATGGTCGAAATATCGCTGTTTAGTTGGTGTATCCGTTGTGTACATTATTTGAATATGCGTTTCAAAGTCAGCTTGGGCTCAAAGAATATTTAATATCGGACTATGTGCACACTTAGCTTTAGTCCTGTTTTGTCAACATCCTTTTGTTTGTGAGTCCTGTTGGCTTAAAGTAAGTCTGTAGAAATGGCCCCGTAGGGGAGATTTTCTCGGGATTGCTCCGTTGGATGTTACGTCCCATGATCATGATGGTTGCTTTCCCGCTGGTGCCATCCATTTCGGTTCTCGATGGTCATTTCGGCGTGAAAAGCTGGACGTGTAACGTCTCCATCCTGCTGAATGGGTGTCTCTCGCGGCATAATCAACATGAATCCTCCCCTAAGGCGGGGACACGTTTTATGTGTCACCATTTGTCCCCACCTGGAGGCGGAGCCAACTCATATCCATCGGCCAATCCTCGCCGCTCTAGAGCTCTGTTGAAAGTGGTAGAGGAAGACGGCACCTTCCTCTGTCTCAACCCGTTATCATAGGTGCGTTCGTTGCACTCCGGGTTGTCTCTGGTGTTTTGTCACCAGTGCCCGGTTCGTCTCTTATAACGCGTTTTTTGGTTCACCGTTGAGTTGATGAAAACTGGCTACCTTCTCGAAGCCGGGCTCGCGAGCAGGTTCTGGTTAGTCCGCACCGGTGAGATAAAACCGGACACCGGTTAGTTCAAAAACTGGTTATAAGGCTGGTGAATAGTCAGCGGTGGATGCAAAAACGGCTTATAAGAAAAAACGGAGACCACCGGTGAGAACTCCCGCGACAAAGAACGCAGCTCATATGGATGGCACCATCGAGTTACATTTTCACGTGGATCGCATCTTCTGTCGAGCTCTACAGCCATTCACACGAAAATGTCCCCCTACTACTCTGGACACGGGGAAATCAAAGCTTTGTTGGAAAGCGAGCTCTTGCTCTTCTGGATAACCCGGATTCAATTGACTGAGACTTGGTGTTGGTGTATCTTAAAGATGCCTTGGCTGAATGGGCGTTGTCATTTCACCGAACTATTGGCTGACCGAGGGGTTCTCAGATTTGATCTTAAACTTACAATATTGTATTCCAAAGTGTATTTCGAAGCCTAAGGGACGGCGTTAAAGCAAAACAGGACTTTTAGGCTACTCTGTCGGAAGTTTCAAAACACCTGCATGAGGCTGTACAGTTTCAACAGACATTAGGTAACACACAATAGCTGTTGACATTACAAAAATAAAATTACGAGCGATTCTGAAAAATTATGTTACAGAACAAAAAATACGAAGGCTCAAAACAACATTTTTCTGTAACATCAACAGACTGCGTTATCTCCTGTCTGTTGAAACAACGTACCCCTCTATAAATGTTACGAACCTTCTGACAGTATAAGAAAGAATGGGCTAGAAACACATGTACCACGGCTTAAGCGCGAAGGTGGTCAGCTGTCATGTCCGGTTTGATGCCCGGGCCCACTACGGACACACCTGTTCGTAAATAGGTTTTTAGACGTTTTAAGACCGATTTTTATCGGTTTTTAGACGTTCCTCCTTCAAACCGATAAATCTGGGGATGGATTCCATCCAGATTTACTTTGTTGTAAACAACCAATGAGAGAGGAGCGTCCTAAACGTTTAAAAACGTATTCTGCTTCTTGATTTCCCGATATTCTCCCGAGTTATTACGAATTCTAGATGACAGGTCGCACCGTTTTGGCGCAAAACACAGATTTTACGAAGAAACGCAGTATGTGACAACCGGGGATTATTCGGTAGCTCTGCGGTGAGCGGTGATTGAGAAAAGGGATGTGTGTGAAACAAACAACTAGTGCCGATAAGTTTTAAGAATTTTAAGTTTTTATTTTAGTATTTTATTTAAGTTTTAACTCCTCGAGGAATGAAGGGAACGGCGAGAACACAGGGAACGCTTCCAAAATCTATTTTGTTGGAAAAAAAAAAATATGCAGTTGATATTTTTGATTTTGTTTATTCTGATTGTTTTAATTAATTTTACATTGCACCAACACAAGCAAAAGTTGATTCCCCTCCGAATCTCAAAGGGAGTTCTTTTTGATGATGGTGATGATAATCGAAGCATTCCCCATCCGTGGGGACTCGCGAGAATACGGGGAGTGAGTCCCCGGGACAAACAAAAACACGGGAATCCTCAAGTGGAGTCCTCGGGGAATGGCGAGAAAACGCCTTTAGTCTATCTTATCCAAAATTGCTCATACGTAACCATTACTGTAAGTTTTTTTTTATTTTGTCGTTTTCCGTTCCGTAAATTTCACAGTTTTTTTGTATCGTCAGTCTGTGTTTGTTGTTATTTATTTGGGAATCCTTTGAAATTCAATAGTGAAAATGTAAGTGAACGAACCATATTTGAAAATAAATAACACAGGTAAAGATCTCATCCATGTAAACACTGCCGTTATGACCCCTTCATGTGTTTTGTTTTTCGAAAAGATAACATTTAAAAGGTTCATAACACCAATGTAAAAAAAATCTTGCAGTATTTGCTGCTTGGATTTATCTTGTCTCTAAAAGATAATCTTATATCTAATTCGGACTAATCTTATCTCAGTACAGATATGATTAATCCCAGTAACAAATACTGCAGTTAACTTTAATCCTTACTGGGAGAAGCTTTTTACAGTGCTGATATATTCTCATAACGTTTATGTGCAAACATGAGTTATCTCTTCTTAAACATCTGACAGTTTATTGTTACTGCTCTGTTCTATGGCTGGTCGAGCTCTACTTCGCTGGCTCGCAAGTGTAGCCGTTTCTGCCGAAGTCCTGTCGAGACGTTGATTCTTATACTGATTCTTATGTTAGTAATTTTGTGAAATAAATCGCGATATGGACCTACCCGTAGTTAAAGACCCACCGCCCCTCGTTCCGAGTCAAGACTTCAGTTTTTGTGAAAATTTTCGCCGTCTATTCTTAGCCCAAGGCAGTAATCAAGTTTTATTTGAAAACATAGTATAATAAATTAAAAAGGATAAAAAGAAGTAACCAGAGCATAGTTGCCTCCTATTTTGCGGTAGTGAAAGAATGAGCAAACATTTCACACTGTATTACATATCGTACTTCTTTCTTTATCATTGGGAAAGTTAAAAAGCTGTGGCAAATGGCACCTTAAACTTCCGAACTAAAAATAAACCGAAACACCCTAATAAAAACAGTTTTACGCGTAAGTTTTCCCGCTACCCTGATTTTCTACGTTTTCCAAAAATGCGTTTTTCGGAAGGGGCAGCGTTTCGTGAGTGAAGTGCTCTTTCCCTGCAGTGAAATCCGCCGCGGTTTGTCCCTCTCCTCTAAGAATCCATTTTGTTGTAAGAAGACCCTCAACGCCCACTGGCCCCCTAGCATGAATTCGCGAAGTACTGATACCGACCTCAGCGCCAAGACCGAAACGGTAACCATCAGCAAACCGCGTGGACACATTATGGAACACACATGCACTATCAACGCTACGAAGAAATTCTTCCGCTACTTCGCTATTTTCTGTAACCACCGCGTCTGTGTGTCCGCTACCGTAGCGGTTGATGTGCACAACGGCGTCCTTATGGGAGTCGACTATTTCAACGGTGCATTCGAGTTGGCTGTACTCGGTTTTGAAAGAGCGTGCGATAGGTGGGCCGAAGGTCAGCTGGCGCGCGAGGGCGGGACCAGCATTGATCTGCACATTTTCGGCGCGAAGCATGGAAATGATGTCGTCGAAGAGGGGGGATCGAAGTACGTCCTTGTGGATTAAGAGGGTTTCCATTGCGTTGCAAGCGGCAGGGTAGTCGCACTTAGCGTCTCGGATGACGCGGAGTGCTTTAAGAGCATCGACTTCGGAGTCGATGTATACATGGCAGACTCCTGCAAAACATCCTTGTAAAAGAACATGCACGGTGTGGCAGCTACAAAATATCAAGAACAAATCATCACAAGAACCTCCGTCTCTCTATCGCTGTAATAACAGCATGTAGAGTCGAATAAACGTTGCTTCTTTTTTTCTTGTACGTGATTTTGTTTTTGTGTTAGTTGCTATGGCCAGTTGGCGTTTTGCAATAAATTTCATATTATATCATGTATTCAACTCCTACCCGTGAGCCCCCGCAGAAGAATACGAACGCCGTCTGAGTTTTCCTTTACAGCTGATTCGTTATCTACCATTTTTAGGTCACGTCTAATTCGTTGCAGACCGGGTTCTCTACCCTTGCAGGCATCCTACGGTTTTTCACCTATACTATGCGCAACACCGCCCGATGAAAAATGTGTAGTTGTAGGATAGTTGTACCAAAAAGTTGCATGTAATTATACGTAATAGTACAGAATACTATCATTCAGACTGGGCTAATTTTAAGCACCAGTATCCACTCCAGTAGCATCCACTCTTGCTATACTAGCATCCAGTCTTGCTAATAGTAGCATGTACTGGCAACAGTTACTACTGTTTGCTATCAAAACTTCCAGCTCGATAAAACTAATTCTTGATAATTTTTTCATCGGGCGAAGAGAGCAGTAGACGGGTATCAACTCGAAACAGCGAATCGTGGCAAGTAGAAAGATTGGTATTTGCTATCCGGATCTCAAATTTAATGAATGCAGCTACAAAAGTAGGTGGCATTGGTATTATGGGTAAGACGGATCCTTTAACTGCCGCGTCATCTTCGCCGTAAGCGATCGCGCAAATTTCGAGCCTCGTTATTGGTGCATGCTGCAGGTCCACTTCTCGGCCGATTAATGACTAATCCTGACTGATTCTTTCTTCATCCGTTTTTGCAGTTTCACTGCAATGCTTCCGAGGAAGACGGCAGCGCTTCTCGAGAATCACGGACTTGGCTCACCGACAGAGTCCGTGCTTCCCTGCAAGGTGCTGCAGCGCTGCCGCTTCAACCAAGAAGAAAGTGAATCCAAAAACGCATAGTGTGCAAAAGCAAAGAAGTGCTGCAGCAGCGATGCGACAGCGCTATTGCAACAAAATCGAGGCTCCGGTGTCGAGAGTGCAGGAAAAGGTTGTGCGTTTGGTCATAGCAAGTGGACTGAGTGCGTTTTCAGGCTCATGATTCTCAGACCCTGTTCGTCAGATGTCGTTTTTACGGAGCGCATCCAGTGCGCATCCTAACACGGGTTCCGTGTTCTGTGGCTTCAAGCGTTTTTAGCTCCCGTGTTTCTTTCAAGTTCAACACCGGATCCAAACACAAACGGATTTGGTAGAGTATCAAGTCCTGTGCCGGGTTTTCATATGCAAAACACGGGCGCTTTAAGTGGGTAACAGCGCAACGTGTTAGGACTCGAGCTAATTTCTGAAAACGCAACTCAGATCAACGAAGCCTTGAAAGTTTCTGACTGCTTACTTATTTTGTAAAATGACGAGAGAATATAGAATTATGTAGTGACCGGGATAGTCACTCGGCCGTCGGTTACGATAGTTTAATAACCTGCCCCGATCGCAAGGTTTCTCCGCAACTTCGGCAGATTATCCGAGGCTCGTGACGTCACTCCGTCCTGAAATTCTCTCTTGTCATGCAGATGGGAACAGATTTATCACCATCAAAATCGCTTACCCTCAGCATGTCCCAAAACAGGGATATTCGACCTCTCTTGGATCGACCTGACCAGCTCTGAGCTACCACGAGGGATGACCAAGTCGATATACTGATCCAGCTGAAGCAGATCGCCGACTTCCTCTCTGCTTGAAACCTATGAAAAATGAACTTAATGACGTCCTCAAGATACGCTGTTTCTTGTTAAGACAAACCCTGCTGTTCTTAATTCTTGGCTGGTGTACGAATAATTGGTAAAAGAAACAACTAAACATTTGGCAATGTATATTTCTTTCAATAATTTTGAGGTTTTCAAACATCTCTGATTAAAAACCCACCATATTTTCAAGAAGAAAAGGTGTGTCCGCTAACCTCACTGAATGCTACCAAACCCACTGAGCAATTGAAGAGCTAAGCGCACAGAGGTGATAAGTCGCATTTTTTTTTCAAACTGAGTTACGAGCACCATCCAGATCAACTTGTCCGCTCTTTCTCCCTGTGCTATCAACATTTTTGCCCGATCCCTCCCTGCTTTGATATTTGTTCGACAAAGTTGATAACGAGCGTTTGATATACTGTGTTTCTAAACTTTAAACGCGATTATCTCGAAACTAGCAAAAACTAACCTAGTTTCTAGAGAATACTAGCCAAAAATTGCGAAAACTAGCATCTCAGCTCTTCAGTTAATGTGCCGGCAAGGGATGGACATATTCCGGTACAGGGTTCAATTTGATTTCTCTGTTAGGTGGAAATAAAGGTACACTTGTCTTAGCAATAATCCTTCCTATCGACTCGTAATCCTTTCAAAATATGCAGGAGAAATTACCAGACTAACTGCTTCCTCTGCCTTATTTGGTGCAAGTGCTTGCTTTACGACTTCCAGCAGGGCTTCGTTACTGTGCTTTGCTTCTTTTCCTCCCTTCAACAAGATGCCGTTGGCGGAGGCGATCGAAAGTGCTGCCACCTAGATAGACACAAATTTAAAGAGTACAACTAGGCTGAAACCAAGACTAAGGAGCTGCTTTTGGTAAAGAAAAAAGAAAAGAAAAGAAAAACGACCGAGATCGATTCTTAGACGCTTTTCAAGACAGACCAGAGGCGTATTCTCGCCGTTCCCCGAGGACTCCTCGGAATCGAAAGGAACGGCGAGAATAGAGGGAGTCACTCCAAGTGGACTCCGCCTACGGAAAACAACGAGAACACGGGGAATGCTTATAAAAAGGGATTTGTTCGAAAAAAAACATATGCAGTTGACGAACTTAGTTTGGATCCACTTTATTTTTGGTTTTGTTTATTCTGATTCTTTTTAATTAATTTTACATTGCACCAACACCAGCAAAAACTGATTCCCCTCCGAACCTGAAAGGGAGTGCCAGGGGAGTGCTTCTTGATGATGGTGATAGAAATCGGAGCACTCCCCGTACGTGGGGACTCGCGAGAATACGAGGAGTGAGTGCCGGGACAAACAAAAACGCGAGGACTCCTCAAGTGGAGTCCTCGGGGAAAGGCGAGAATACACCTCAGGCTCCCGCAGGAGCTGATTGGCCAGCAATACCGGTCCTCTGTGTTTTTTGTCACAACCAAAGGGGCTGCACGAGACGGGTTTGTGATCTTTGGAAACACCAGCAGAGTTTCACAGGACTAGCTTTATGTTCGAACATTGGAATAGCATATGTCCCTACTACTACTGGTTCTTTACGCTTTCCTAGGGCTTTCCTCCTGGAAGACTTCAGGTTCCCCCGGCCCTTTCACTCGTTCTGAGACATTCTAGAGATGTCCATTAGTATTCAATGACCATCGCCTCACTTCCCATGCTCAGTTTCTTCTCCAAGTCGAGCTAGCCTCTACCATTGCTCATTACCGTCTTGAGTGGTTGACCGTCTGAGCCTCACCGAGATATGAGGTCAATTGCTCTTATCCCCATCTGATGTGCATCTCATTCCCTATTCTAATTCTGGATCACACACATCCAGGAGCGTCACTAGCCTTTTACCTTTGGGGGGGGGGGGGAGACCCCCCCCCATAGTGACGCCCCTGCAAGCATCTACTGATGTAAAAGCAGACTGACCTATATTATTTTTTTTTTTTTTTTATAACAACTATTAGCCATTGGTCAATTTTTACGACAATTTTTAGTTTGGTTGTTTTGGATTATCTTATGCGTGGTGTTTTCTTTCTTCTTTTGATCTTCTGCATTCAACACGCCATCGAAAACGCGAATATAATATTTTTTTCTTTTTTTCCCGACATTTTTGCTGAAACTCATGCTTAAATTTCGGTCATTATAACAAACCGTACGGAACTACCGAACAAGGAATGAAAAGTCATAGGCCCTTGATCTCAGAGACTGTCTTCAAATGTGGCGACGGTAAAGGATCATTTACACGGCGGGTATTTTTCACCGGAGACGAGAAGGGAAAGTGTTCACACCGTACCCGGATATTTTTCAAGGGAGAGTACTGTTATGTGGCAATAGATTCCAAGGTTGTAAACCTCGCTTCTAATAAGGACATAATCAAAATTATTGCTAAAAAATACGATTTTGTTGTTGCTGATGCGAATAAACTTCGACAAGCACATACCCCGGTAAGAAGTTCACAAAATTGAAGTCCAAAATACCCGAGGATTTGTTGCTGTTGCGGGGGAAAATGCCAGCGGAGTACGGGTAAAGTAATCTCCGTGTATACGTACCTTAAAGATGAAAGCTTACGTTACCTGAGGAAGGCAGTCGGGACGCGACTCAAAGATGACCATCAGAACACCAATAGGAACAGTAACTTGCATCAAGTCCAAACCGCTCGCCAGGCGGGTATGTCTAAGCGGACGACCAACAATGTCTTGAGATGTGCTGGCAATTTGCTTTAGGCCTGGAAAGATAACAGGTTTTTAGCAGGTCGATCAACATCTTTTCTTCTTTCAGGTCCAGATTGAGGTTCTTTAATTTAAAATAACTGATACAATATAAATGTTTTAAGAGTATTAAATGTTTTCCTCTCGCGAAACGCTGGGGGCCGGCAGGGATCCAAGCTAGTTAGCTCTGCCCCATAACTCCTTCCCTTACCCATCTTCCAACACTGCCGCCTCCCATCCAACCCTTACATACACCTCCGCAAAGATCGTATGCGGAGCGAGTTCTCAAGCAGGATCCCCTCTCCGGTCGTACTGAGTGGTACCAAAATAGCTTTGTCCCCAAACTCGTTCATTCGCTTAAAGGACCCTTGGCACTATTTACTCTTCAACTTTCCGAGAACCACTGACTTGTAGTGAAAACAGGGAAACAATTTACATAACCAGTATTTTAAAATATTTGAATACTTTAAACTATGCTGTGCTTTCAACAAATAACCCATGGTTTTGGCTGTTTCAAGCCTTTTCCGAGACCCGTTGACTTATAGCGAAATCACGGAAACAATTTACATAACCGGTTTCTCTGATGGAAAAACTTCTCGCAGACAACCGTCGACAGCGTGATACAATCGACAGTAGCAAAACACGGCAAGTGAGAAAATCAGCGTGGTTTTGTTAGAGGGGTTAGAATGTACCGTACGAAATTGGGGTCTCCGGGTCTAAAAATATACGGAGTAATTATGGAAGTAGGTTGCATTAGTAGTATAGGTAAGACAGGTCCTTTAAAAATGAGTTTCAGTTTTCTACCTTGTTACACCTTTTATGTTGGACCTTATTTATCTTGGCTTCGGCCACATGCAAGTTGGCCTCAAGCTATGATGTTGTTTTCTGAAATAAACCAACGGGTGGGCAAATCTTATTTTGACCGGTAATTTCCTGTCTATTGCCTTATAATATTAATTACAATGTACCTGAGAGAAACGACAAGCTCGGCAGTCTGTTTCGTATTGTATAAAGTATCTATCTACATAGAGCGTGTTCCACGCTTCTAACAATAGTAACTAGTAGTTACCATTTTCGTTCCAACCTCGTCAAAAAGTTAATACGCTGACTGTTCCAACCTTCTCGAAATATTAACTATTTGCTTACCCTGCACGGGAGCGTCGTAAGCGTGGTAACTACGCATCTCTGTAACCTGATTGGTCAGATTCACCCGTGGCATGATATTCTGCTGTAAAATAGTTAAATCGTCCCAGCCTTGACGGCAAAAAGCCAGAATCCGTAACGTCATGCGTAGTTAAGTAGCTACGGTACGTAGGGTGGAACGCGCTCATAACGAAGACCAAACATTTGTCTGTACCTAATCGTGCCTAACCAACACGCCCTAACCAACAGCCGGTCATTCCTACCGGTACTCTATTTCTCTGATAACTCACCTTCCGACAATGTTTTGAGCTTGGTTGTGGTCAGTGCTAAACGGGACAGTAGAGGCGCAGCGAGGTTGCTTTTAGCAGCAATTTCTATATCTGCTCGGTTTGCATCGAGGACGAAGTCTGACTTGGCGATGAGATTGTCAGCCATTCTGTTGATGATGTCCGCGCGCTCAGAGCCATCTAAGGACTGAAGAATGCGGCCGCCCTCACGAGCTGGAAAGAGGTACAAAAAATTAACCAAGACATGCTTAAGCCGCGTTCGATTTATCCTTGTCTCAGTCCTGTCAGCCAAATGCCGTTTTATTTGTCCTTTCAGCTGACAATTGTCAGTGCCCTTTCAGAGAGGACGCCATGAATGATGACATGATCCCGGTGCAAGTTTCGGTCCTGTCTCGGGTAGATTTCTCGACTGCGTTTTATTTCTGATGTTTATCCGTGGAGTCGTTCATCTGACAAGGCTAAATAAAACGGAATTAAACCGAGACAAGGCAGTAACAAGAAGACAAGACTGAGACAAGGAAGACTCAAATCGAACGCTGCTTTAGTTCGAAAGTTAGGACAGGTACTTGTATATTGTTAGTAGCTTATGTTTATTCAAACCAATGCAAACACCATATGGTTTTGCTATGACCTTCAGGCTTTCGTGTTAAATACATTACATGCTATTCTATTCTATTAAACAATGGCTAAACAAGACCAAAGGTTTCGATGGGATCCCAAAAATTCAATATCTGATCCAGACAACTGGGTCTTCGCCAGACTCCTTGAACATTTTTACAACTAAAATTCAGAAACAGATTAAGGCCAAATAGCTAATCACCTGAGAAAACCAAGTTCAGATTTGGATTCAGCCTGTTGTTTTTACCCCTATAAGTCATATCTGTTTTGACGAAAACTTCCTGCCACTTCTGCCAATTTCCCGGTTCCGGCCGAACTCCAGAACTACTTGTCCGGCGAAAAAAGAAAGCTCAAAGACGAAATCAGGGTATCTTCTTTCCCTAGTAATGAACATCTAATCAACTTCAAATAGAAATTTAGCTTATAACAAATTTTCCGATTTCAGTCGGATTCCGGTCGAACTATATGTCCGGGTAAACTATGATTGTCATACAGGGACTCAGCATCTCTTCTTACCCTAAATCGCTTATCTAATCAACTAGAAATAAAACTTTGACTTCCAAGAGATTTCCGGTTTTGGCCGGATTCCGGACGAACTACATGTCCGGGTAGAAAATTGTTTTCACATAAGTGTTCAGCATGTCTTCTTGCCCTAAATCGAACATCTAATCAACTCCAAATAAAACTTTTAATTTTGACAAACTTTCCGGCTTGGGCCGGATTCCGGTCGAAATACTTGTCCGTCGAGAAAATAGTTTTCACCATCGTCTTCAGCATGTCTTCCTACCTCTAAATCGAACATCTAATCAACTTCAAATAAAACTTTTACTTTCAACAAACTTTCCGGTTTGGGCCGGATTCCGGGCGAAATACTTGTCCGTCGAGAAAATAGTTTTCACCATCGTCTTCAGCATGTTTTCCGACCCCTAAATCGAACATCTAATCAATTTCAAATAAAACTTTTACTTTCAACAAACTTTCCGGTTTTGGCCGGATTCCGGGCGAACTACTTGTCCGATGACAAAATAGTTTTCACCATCGTCTTCAGCATGTCTTCCTACCCCTAAATCGAACATCTAATCAACTTCAAATAAAACTTTTACTTTCAACAAACTTTCCGGTTTTGGCCGGATTCCGGGCGAACTACTTGTCCGATGACAAAATAGTTTTCACCATCGTGTTCAGCATGTCTTCTTACCCCATAATTGACTATCACATTAGCTGTTTCAAAATATTTTGTTTGTCCCTTAATTTGAATCCCCTCCCCCACCCCTAAATGTAGAGCTACAAAGCCCATCTACGAACTTGACTGGTCCGACGACCCAACGAACCCTCACACCAAGTTTCATCAAAATATCTCGTTCCCTTCGAGAGTTATCGTGCTTACAGACGGACGGACAGACGGACGGACGGACGGACGGACGGACGGACGGACGGACGGACAGACGGACAACTTTTGCGATGTCATAGGTATCCCTCCACTTACGTTTTGGGATCCCAAAAACGATGTTCGCCAGTCACATTTTGTCCACAAGAGTCGTCGCCAGACTGTTAATGGACTGAAAGAAATCAAGCCTACAATCATTTTTCGAACATCGTGCTGACTTTCCGTTTTGGCCATTGTTTAATGTTTCCCGGTGAGCTCGGGTTCAAGGGGTATTTATGCTACGACAGGTTTTTCAGGGATCGTCTGGATGCATTTTAAATTGTCTCTGTAGCCTATAGTGAAATTGTTAATATACGACCAACTGCCCCTAGAACTATCCTAGATAGGCCAAGATTTCAAGACATCAGCAGGTTTTAAGCATTAGTTGAATATGCCTTAGTATCCTTGCTCCCAGCCATGGTTATTTTTTATTCGAGTTTCTGTTTCTCACGTTTACCGTCATGTACGTATATATTAATAAATTAACTAATTAATTTTATTTGTAACTCGTCAAGGTAGAGACGGAATATGTTAAAAAAAATAAAAAAAAGTATGAAAAATATATGATCAAGTTCGTAACATGTAAGTGAACATCGGAAAGAACGACAACGTCACCCGAACCTCGCATTACTCACTTTTTATGTTCCACTATTCAGAACTTTTTGAAAACTGTAAAACTAGGCTCTGCCTTTAACAAATTATAGCTTTGACTGTTTAAAGCCTTTTCCCATGCTCAGTGACTTCTAGCAAAAACCTGGAAAGGTTTTCGCGGTTTTGGGCATCAGTAGCATGATACCGGAACAGTCGTCCGGGGAATAATGTGCACGGAAAATAGTGAATCGTGGTAAGTGCAAAGGTCTGAGAGGTCTGAGGTGTCGTTAGCGAGATTAAATTGTAACATATAATATTTAATTCCACGGGATTTAGAATCAATGAATGCAATTTGGAGTACGTTGCATTGTTAGTATAAGTACGACTGGTCCTTTAAAATTGATTCGAATCCTACGTAAACCAATCAACAACGTTTGTTTTTGACATTTGTTGACTTCATTGGCACGAAGAGTTGGTCATCAAGAGTATTACCCGTGAAAGATTTCGCTTAACAAATCCTCCTTTTTCGCATTTACAATTACGGATCTGTCCAATTACCGCAGAATGGTTTCGCAGGCAGATATTGCACAAATGACGTCAGAGATTCATGAGTTACATTTTTGCAGAAACCATTTTTGCAATTATCGTGGTATCTGATACCACGGTCAAAGGCATTTTTCAGTTATCGTGGTATCTGGCCAGTTATCGTGATATCTGATATTCAGATACTACGGCCTGACCGTGGTAACTAGTCTTGGAATCTGAAAGGTCATCTCACTTTCATCAATTTTTTGTCAAATTGATGGGAAAGAAGTTTGGCACTTAGTGATGTGACTGAATATCAGTTTTTCTTTTGGGATGACGCCAAAAAGTGTAATTTCGGCTGCTATCGTTTTTGCAGAGCAACCATATATCAGACACCACGGTAACCACACAAACCACTAATTGCATATCCAGTTACCGTGGAAAAAGATACCATGGTATCTGCAAAAACGCAACTATGGTCTTACTCTTCTTCTGAGCCATTTTAAATGGACCCGTCCTTCCTATAATCCAATGCAGCGCACTTCCAGTAACTGCATTCATTAGTTCTTAAGCCTGGAGACCTCTAACGACACCTCACTAATCTTTTTATGCCAAGATTCACTAGTTTCCATGCGCAATATGCTCCCGACGAGTGTTCACGTATCATGCTATTGAAGCGTAAAACCAGTTTTCTGAATCTTGCCAAGGCTTTCAATTGGTTGTTAATAGGTCTGGTAAGAGGCTTATAACAGCCAAAGTCGCGTAAAATTTTGTAAAATTTTATCGCTTTAAATAGCGTAAATGTAGTTGGCGGCACTAACAGTATGGCCCATTTGCAAAGCATGGAAAGCATAGGTCTTGGCGCTACACAGGTTCTGGACACGGCAAAAAAAAGGTAGAAACTGTCCTGCTTTCTTGATTTGTGCACACCGCATCCTGGCTTTACTAGAATTTTCTAAGCTCGCAAGTTTGTCTCGCTTCGAATGCTGTAGTGGGCGGTGCTACGAGTAAGGCCTGTTTATATGTGACGTTTGTTTATCAAGCCAAAAGGCCATACAAGATCCAATGCATGTGTCACTTAACAAATAAACTGTTACACCTCTAAAGCTATTAGTACACGGGGGGGGGGGGGGGCAAGAAGGATAGGTCTTGCTACGAGATCGAAGTTCAAGAGGGATAGGTCCCTGTATCCTGCAAGGAACTCTTTGATTTAATTTCTCCCTGAGTGTAAACGCTTTAGTTACACATTACTTCAACGATGCATTTGGGGTATTTATCATGCATGGGGTTTTTATGTTGCACGGAAAACATAGGTATTGGTGCTGCTCCCTGCGGCTATTTTCCTCTGGTCCAGATGTGGACTTTTTTCACTACTCTGACGCAACAGGGAACTAAGGAGGAAGAGTTGTGAACGTACCCTTTTGTGCCATGATTTCTGGAGAGCAGGTCCCATTGGTCCATTCTGTGAAGAAGGTTCCTAATTTCTTTCCCGAGACGATGTTCTTGATGGCATAGTCCGCCGTTCCATTGCAAATGACGACGGATACGCCCTTGTCGAGCGCCCAACACGCCGCTCTAACCTGAAATGACATTAAACATCTTCAGACATCCGTTCACTATAAAAAAAAATCTTGCAGTATTTGCTACTGTATGTTGTCTCTTCTGAGATAAGATTATTTCTAATTCGGATTAATCTTATCCCTGTAGAGGTAAGATTAATCCCAGTAGCAAATACTACAGTTAACTTTAATCCTTACTCGGAAAAACTTTTTACAGTGTTCCTGCTCAACCGCAAGAGGCGCTTGGGGTATCCAAAAAGAGAGGACAGTTTGTTGTCAGGCTGACCGCTGCCGAGACATCTTCAGATTTGCGATATTTGGATTTTTTGATATAGCGATATATCGATATTTTCACTTTCGATATTCGATATCGGTATTTCTTTACCATGTTGCGCTTAAGGATACGTCTCGTTTCGCCAAAATTTAAGAACAAATTGTCGTTAAATAGCATCTTGCATCACCTCAAACTCCGTCAAAATAAGAACTGAATTACGGAAAATATATTTCAAATTGAAATTCTGGATATATAAATGTAGGTTATGTTGGATTATTTACAATAATTATGAATGAACAAATATCGTTTCCGACATCGATATACCGATAGATTTGGTCTGATATATCGGTATTGATATATCGGTATCGATATTCGGTCCGATATATCGGTATATCGTTATCGATATCGAATGTAGCCCAACACTATCCAAGAAGAGAGGAGAGGAGATTACTTGCAATAATTACGAATGGACAAATATCGTTTTCGATATCAATATTTACGTTTCGATACTCGATATCGATGTGGTCTGATATATTTATATATCGTTATCGAATATCAGCAAAAACTATCCAAGAATAGTATCCAATAGACAGTCGGACAGGTTGGCCGCTGCCGAGACATCTTCAGATTTGCCGGCTCGGCCTCGCTTACAAAGCGACGTCGTGATTTGCTAAATGCCGCAAGGGATCGGTTCGGTGTCAAACATGTATGGACTGACCGCGGCAACATATTAGTGAAGTTGCCAGGTGAACCGTCTGCGCGGAAAATAAGATCCCTTGCTGAATGCATTTGAATTAGTAATCATTATTATATAAAAAAAAAAAAATGTGGTCTCCCATTCTTTTTCTTTTCTTTTTTTATATCATTTAGAGAGGTTTGTTTTAGTTCGTGTATTCATTTACTCTCGTTGCGTCTATACTCGATGATTTAATGAGCCGACCTTTTCGTCTAGAACAGGTTTTGTCGGCACCGATAGCAACTGATATGGAACCGTGTATGAACCAAGTTAGATTTCAACAGTTGAGAAACAGTGCTTATGTTCAAAGTTCGCAGTTAAACCCCACGGAAGCTGATTCACTGCGTTTATGTGCCTGGAATTGCCACCTTACTACTGGTTATGAGGATGTGCTGCAATTTCTCTCTGATTCTCAAGGAAAAATTAGTTTTATTGGTATATGTGAAAGTTTTTTGAGTCAGGAACACTCTCTCTCATTATATTCTTTTCCAGATTATAATTTGGAGACTAAAAATCGGACGTCACTTCATAGAGGGGGAATTGCGTGTTTGATTGCGAAGTCGTTGACATACCAAGTAAGAAATGATATTGATGTTTGGATAGAGGGTAAGTTTGAAAGTTTTAGTCTGGAATTACATATGGGAAGTAGTAAATTTTTGATTAGTGTTGTGTATAAGCCACCGAGTGCTAGTTGGGAAGAATTTGAGCGTGGATTTGATCAACTTGCGCGTGCGGTGTCTCGGACAGGTTTAGATTTTATTTGTATGGGTGATTTCAACTTTGATCTGCTTTCACTGAATGGAGTGAATCTTGATTATTTTAATTTGATGGTTACTCATGATCTTTTCCCCCTAGTGAATATTCCAACACGTGTTACGAGTCATTCAGCCACTCTCATTGATAATATTTTTGTTGGTTCTAAGTATCTGGACCGTAGTTATGCTGATGTGGTTCTATACCCTTGTTCGGACCATTTCCCAGTGGTCGGAGCGGTACCTTGTGCCCGTATAAAAAGAAATGAAATAAAAAAAGTGAAGACTCGATCGTTAAAAAAAGTGAATTTACAGAGGTTTGGTGAAGAGTTGAGTAGCATCGATTTTCGAGAGATTATGGATATGAAAGATGACGCTTCTGGTGCATTTGATCGCATGATGGGGATCGTCCAGCCAATTTATGATAAGACTTGCCCAGTGAAATTCTT
Organism: Branchinecta lynchi; assembly: GCA_023053575.1. Taxonomy (NCBI): domain Eukaryota; kingdom Metazoa; phylum Arthropoda; class Branchiopoda; order Anostraca; family Branchinectidae; genus Branchinecta; species Branchinecta lynchi. The sequence goes on along the minus strand of JAKZAP010000009.1, from coordinate 12,593,870 downwards.
GAAACCACATAAGGATGAGCCGAGGAAGCCCTGGATAACGACGGAAATCCTTGAAGCGTCAGGTTTAAGAAATCAAGTGTATGTGGATTATTTAAATAGTGATTGTGCCAAGAAACTGGAAGAATTCAAAGTAATACGCAATAAAGTAAACACAATGAGAAGAAAAGCTAAAAAAGAATATTTTGCGAATCAATTGAGTTTAAATAAGGATAATACTAAAGGAACTTGGAAGGTTATTAATGACCTATTGGGAAAGAAGAAAGAAGCTCCACCCAATTCGCTGCTGATTCAAGGAGAAGTTGTTAATGATGAAACGAGTATCACGAACAAATTCGCAGAGTTTTTTTCAAGTATTGGTCAAAATGTACAGGCGGAAGGGTTAGTGAATTTTAATGATGATTTATTGGAAGATGAATTTGTGGATGATAGAGGAATTGGAAATGAAATTGAATTTCAGCCGTGTACTGGAGATGAAATTCTGAAGGTTGTCAAAACAATCAAATCGAATTCAGCAGGGACTGATGGCATAAATCTGAAGACTTTTAAGTCAGTAATGTGTTATTTACTACCGTGTCTCGTCCACATAATCAATCTTTCCCTACAAACGGGTGTATTCCCTGATGCACTTAAAAGGGCAAAAGTCATCCCCCTTCACAAAGGTGGGTCTAAGCTAGATATTGAAAATTATAGACCCATATCAATCCTACCCCTGTTTTCAAAAATATTTGAAAAGATTGTGCATAAAAGGCTTTATGATCACCTTATGAAAACGGGGATGTTAAGTGAAACCCAGTTCGGCTTTAGGAAAGGTCACTCGACGTCGGACGCCGTGCATTCCCTTTGTGATACTGTAAATAAATGCTTTGAACGTGGTGAAATCCCTTTGACTATTTTTATTGATTTTAGTAAAGCGTTCGATACAGTGGATTTTAATATTCTACTCAAACGTCTACAATCCCTTGGAGTCCGTGGGAATTATCTGAAGTGGTTTGATAGTTTTCTAAGTGGTAGATCTATTCAAGTCGTATTAAATGATGTGTTTTCCTCTCCTTTTCAAGTGAAGTGTGGTGTACCTCAGGGGTCTGTTTTGGGACCACTTCTGTACCTTGTGTATGTTGACTCAATGCGTTTCTACTTACCTGAATGTTTTATTACGACTTTTGCGGATGATACTGCTTTAACTGTATCTAGTCGATCCGTTGATGATTTGTTGTTGAAAGTAAATAGGGTCTTAAAGTCATTTTATGTATTTACAAGTTTGAGCCTTTTGTCAGTGAACGTTAAAAAAACTAATTTTATGATTTTTAGGAGAGTTGGTAAGCCTCCAAGGGTTGATAGAGAGATATTTTTTAATGGTAGGCCTTTGTCACAGGTGCATGAAGTGCGTTATTTGGGCTTCCAGCTTGATTGTAATTTATCTTGGAAGAACCATAGTGATCTTGTTGCAGCTAAAGTTGCTAGAGGTCTGGGAATTTTGCGTCGATTAAAGCATGCTTTACCATTATCAGTTCTTTTATTATTGTATCATACTATTGTTGCGCCTTATATTTCTTATGGCTGTGTCCTTTGGTCTAGTAATTTCTACGCAAATTTTAAAAGAGTGCAGATTCTACAAAATAAAACAGTACGTCTTCTTGGTAATTATGTAGAAAATGTGAATGATACCGCGTCATGCTTTAAGAAATTACGAGTGTTTAACATTGGTCAGATTCGTGATTATCAAGCTGCTGTTTTTGCGTATCGATGTTCGAATGATGTATGTCCTGCAGTTTTTACTGAATTTTTCCGCGTTAATCGTTCACTCCACAGGTATGCGACTAGAGAGGCGGATAATTTTATTGTTGAGTACCGAGACACCACACGTGCAGCTTTCGGAATTAGGTATCTAGCTCCGGCTATTTGGAATGATATCCCAGTTGTCATTCGGGAGGCTGAACACATTGGGTCATTTAAAGTAAAACTTAAAAAACATTTATTGGGAGAGGGGAGTTAATTTTCTCTTTTTTTCTTAGATTTTATTTTTTTTTTATTTTTTAGATTTTGGTATTAAAGGTAAATTGAGAGAGAGTGTTTTTGTCTTTTTCTTTTCTTTTTTTTTTTATGAAATTGATATAGGTTGAGAATCAGAGGATTGCAGTCGTCCATCATCAGGCTTTTTGAGCCTTCCCCGGGCGGTTGCGTGTTTTTATAGTTTATTTTGTATTTAGTAGTAAATAAAGTAAGTCAAGTCAAGTCAAGCTGGACGCGGCATGCTACGGAGTGTTCTTCGGCCGCGATACCAGGCCGCGTGACTCGACGCGTTATCCCATGGGGCCACGAAGTGTTCTTTGGCCTCGTGATCAGTCAGGCCTCAATATTTTGAATGCTTCGGATTATGTGCCCTAAGATCGGTAAATGCCGTGATTCTGTCTACTTTTTGTTCGTTTATATGTGTAGCGCTTTATTGATTGTTCTAAAACTGCAAAATAGCTATGCGCTACGATAGTTTTCATTTGAACCAATCTTTATCTCTCTCTGCCTATCTGGATTCGGATTGTAAGTGAATGACCTTTGTATTTTTTTTTTTGCCTCGCTACTTTGCGGAATAAAATCCTTTATTTAATTAAATATTTTTTGTATGTCCCTTTTAGGTCTTTTTGTGTGCATCTCGGGTGGGTGAGGGGGAGGAGGACGATGCATCGAACTCTTTAGCAATTCCTTTTGACTTCACAAACAAGTTTAGAGATTCAGGTCCAAATTTTCTAATTACAAATTAAGCAACAACAAAAACTTCAGAGGTTGACAGAGAAGAGAAATTCGCAGAGAAGACACTCATAAATATAACATCTATAACAAACAGGTAGCTCATACGAGAATAATTCTCTTTACTCCGCTACCACCTTGTGTATTTGACGGGCTACAAATAAAATATATATATATAATAAAAAGAGTACGGTTCTCCCGTAAGAATCCCTCCCCCAAACCACCCGGTAACGCGTCCAGAGAATCCATCAACAAAGACCTTTGGGTCATTTAAAGACTGACCAATTCAATTCGAAATCGTAGTTCCTTCGAAATCGTACTTACTTTAGAATCCATCCCGCCTAGTCCTACCCTCGACTTCTGTCCGAACTGAATGGCGTTCATTCTTCCAGGCGTGTAAGTGGAAATAAGCTTAGCGCCCTCTTCGGACGGAGGACATGTGTAGATACCATTGACATCTGACATCAGAATGAGAAGTTCACTACCAATCTGCGAAGCCAAGCGGGCGGCAAGTGAATCGTTGTCCTTGATGCTAATGATCTAAAAAGAAGATTTTTTTGTATTATCCTGTCTTACCTTATTGTAAACCTAAGCCATATGTTGAACTCGGAGGAGCCCACACAACTTAAAGACATGTCGTAGCCATAATCCCAATTCATCCTATTTTCGTAATCACTCCGTTAATTCTTAAACCAGGAGACAGTTATACGCATTGATCTTCACAATTACCATATTTCGATGTTTTTTATGCGTATCATGCTGCAGAAAACTGTCTGCGAGAAGCTTACTCGTGAGTAACAAGACCAAATGTTCCGATGGGATCCCAAAAATTCAATATCTGATCCAGACAACTGGGTCTTGTCTTAGCCAGATCCAGCCATCGCCAGACTCGTTGAACATTTTTACAATTAAAATTCAGAAACAGATTAAGGCCAAATAGCTAATCATCTGAGAAAACCAAGTTCAAATATGGATTCAGCATGTGTATTTACCCCTATAAGTCATATCAGTTTCGACGAACACTTCCTGCCCCTTCTGCCAATTTCCCGGTTTGGGCCGAACTCCAGAACTACTTGTCCGGCGAGAAAAGAAAGCTCAAAAACGAACTCGGGATATCTTCTTTCCCCAATAATGAACATCTAATCAACTTCAAATAAAAACTTAACATATAACAAATTTTCCGACTACAATCGGATTCCGGTCGAACTATATGTCCGGGTAAAATATGATTGTCACACACGGATTCAGCATCTCTTCTTACCCCTTAATCGGTTATCTAATCAACTAGAAATAAAACCTTAACTTCTAACAATTTTCCGGTTTTGGCCGGATTCCGGGCGAACTACATATTCCGGGTGGAAAATTTTTTCGCATAAGCGTTCAGCATGTCTTCTTGCCCTAAATCGAACATCTAATCAACTCCAAATAAAACTTTTAATTTTAACAAACTTTCCGTCCCCGGGCGAACTACCTGTCCGTCGAGAAAATGGTTTTCACCATCGTCTTCAGCATGTCTTCCTACCCCTAAATCGAACATCTAATCAACTTTAAATAAAATTTAACAAACTTTCCGGTTTTGGCCGGATTCCGGTCGAACTACTTGTCCGATGACAAAATGGTTTTCACCATCACGTTCAACATGTCTTCTTACCCCATAATCGACTGTCACAATAGCTGTTTCAAAATATTTTTTTGATTTATTATTATTCTTGGGATCCCGAAACCAGTTAGCCTGTGTTTAATTCTTACGTGTTTTTGGGATCCCAAAACGTAAGTGGAGGGATACCTATGACATCGCAAAAGTTGTCCGTATGTCCGTCCGTCCGTCTGTAAGCACGGAAACTCTCGAAGGGAATGATATATTTTGATGAAACTTGGTGTGAGGATTCGTTGAGTCGTCGGACCAGTCGAGTTCGTAAATGGGCATTGTATCCCTACATTTAGGGGTGGGGGAGGGGGTTCAAATTAAGGGGCAAACAAAATGTTTTGAAACAGCTAATGTGATAGTCGATTATGGGTAAGAAGACATGCCGAACACAATGGTGAAAACCATTTTGTTATCGGACAAGTAGTTCGCCCGGAATCCGGCCCAAACCGGAAAGTTTGTTAAAATTAAAATTTTTATCTGGAGTTGATTAGATGTTCGATTTAGGGCAAGAAGACATGTTGAACACTTATGTGAAAACAATTTTCGACACGGACATGTAGTTCGCCCGGAATCCGGCCAAAACCGGAAAGTTGTTAGAAGTTAAAGTTTTATTTGTAGTTGATTAGACAACCGATTTAGGGGTAAGCAGAGATGCCGAATCCGTGTGTGACAATCATATTTTACCCGGACATATAGTTCGACCGGAATCCGGCTGGAGTCGGAAAATATGTTATAAGTTAAATGTTTATTTGAAGTTGATTAGATGTTCATTATTGGGGAAAGAAGATACATTGAGTTCGTTTTTGAGCTTTCTTTTTTCGCCGGACAAGTAGTTCTGGAGTTCGGCCGAAACCGGGAAATAGGCAGAAGTGCCAGGAAGTTTTCGTCAAAACAGATATGACTTATAGGGGTAAACACACATGCTGAATCCATATCTGAACTTGGTTTTCTCAGATGATTTGCTAATTGGCCTTAATCTGTTTCTGAATTTTAATAGTAAAAATGTTCAAGGAGTCTGGCGATGACTGGATCTGGCTAAGAAAAGACCCAGTTGTCTGGACCAGATATTGAATTTTTGGGATCCCATCGAAACCTTTGGTCTTGTTTATTAAGATTTCTTATGTTAATTATGTCTTCGTGGCTAATGCAGATTATTACAGGAGGGGGGGGGGAGGAGTACAGATAGTTAATTTTAATAACTTGCCCCGGGGCGACTCTCTCACTATTCGTACGTAGAAAATACTATCGGTTTCAAATTTCTTGGTCGTTCTGAATTCTGAATTTGCATCAATCGGGCAACTCCATTCAAAGACAGGGAAGAACCATGCTATCATTGTTTGTTCCGGCTATGACACTAAATGATTTAAAAACGTCAACAAAAAGTCAGCTTGGATGCTCCTCAGAATGTTATTTTCCCTTGAATAATATCCTAGCTAAGTGTTCCATTTTCAGCAATATTTTATAGGATTTCCAGTCACCTTGGGACGAAAGAGGATTTACAAAGGAAGAATGCAAATCAGTAGAAACTGGAACACAACGAAACCAGCTATTTATCATGGTCACTTCGTGTTCAATTCCAAGAATAACGCGGCAGAGGTTTATCAAACCGGACTTTAAAGGACTTCCGCACTATTTACTACTCAACTTGCAGTACTTTAAATTATTTGAATAATTTAAAAGTAATATAAGCTGGCGACAAAAAATCACCAATGCAGAAATACGCAGAAAAACAGGTCAGCCGTCTGTCATCGAGCTGCTGAAAAGAAGGCGGTGGACATACCTCGGACACGTCCTTCGTATGGATAAGACCCGCCTTCCTCGAACAACCTACGAGTGAAAGCCAGAGGGGAGAACAAAACGAGGCCGCCCCCAAAACGCATTGAGGCGACCATATGACCGATCTGAGGATGGCTGGTACCTCGCTAGTACCTGCATGGGAAGATGTCAGCGCTGCGGCATCAATGCGGGACGAATGGAAAGGCTTTGTCGACGCCCTATGCGCCAGCGATGGCTCTGGAGGAACTAAGGTAAGGTAATTTAAAACTAGAGTGTGCTTTCAACAAATAACGCAACAAATAACCCCACAATAAAGTCTTTTCCGAGCCCCGTTGATTTAAAGCGTAAACATGACAAAATTTACATAACCAGTTTTTCTGATGGAAAAAGTTCTCGCGGACAACCATCAACAGCGTGATACACATTGAAGGTAACAAAACATGGCAAGTAAGAAAATCAGCATGGTTTTGTTATAGGGGTTAGAATGTATCGTGTACAAAATTAGGGTCTCCGGGTTTAGAAATACACGGAATGATTATGGAAGTAGATTGCGTTAGTATTATAGGACATGTCCTATCTGACAGATGTGAGTCGTCATTCAGCATTTGCAAACTCTAGATGTTACGGTAACCGGTATCACTGGAATGTATTGGGGGGGGGGGAGGGGGAGGGTAGGGTATACTTACCCCCGAAAGGTCCTCATCCGCCTGAGGGGGAGAACTGACTGCATCGTTTGTGTTTATAATCGGGACGATGTTCAAGCTGATCAGCTCCTGGATTGTAGTGGTTAGATTCGCTCTTGTTTCTTCATTATAAAAGTCTGGTTTTGTGAGTAGGACTTGTGCAACCTTTACGCCATATTGGTTGAACATTGCTTCGTAAAGGGACATAAGTCCGCTCTGGCCAATTGCAGCAGCTGCTCGGGGTTCGATGATGTTTTTGTTGCCCTAGAAGAGAAGAGATAGGAACTGTATGTCAATCAGTCAATCAAGTTTTTATCCAAATAGCTTAAAGCTAGAAGTGGAATCATGGAAGTGTATGTTTGTATTCTCGTCCGTCATACTTTGACGGAAATAAAAGAAATAACGAATGAACCAACCATGGTTATATATGATAGCAAGTTAGAAAATAGGAAAAAAAAAATGTGCTTTGAGACTTGTGATGTGAATCTTTGTACAGTAGAGATATGCTTCTTTGAACGTTCGTTAACTTTGAACTTTGTTTTGAGCTGGTAAAACGAAGACGGAAAATACCCAGCTACTTTGCTACTTTGGTTGACTGGTACACTGTAAAAAGTTTCCCCGAGTAAGGATTAAAGTTAACTGCAATATTTGCTACTAGGATTAATCTTATCTCTACTGGGATAAGATTACTCCGGATTAGAGATAATTCTAGCTCAATAGAGACAAGATTAATCCGAGTAGCAAATCCTGCAAGATTTTTTTCTAGTCTAGTTGACTTTTGTCAGTGCAAGCAGGTGGCAATGTCTAAAGTTCACTAACGTTCAAAGAAGCACACATCTACTGTGTTTGGTGTTCATAGTTGGAATGACAATGGCGTCACCTGCTGGATTTCCAAAGTTGTTATAGCGATCGCAATTTGTATCCGTCCGTTTGTCTATCGGCCGGTCCGAGTTTTGCTAGTTCGGGCACTTCCACACAGGTTGCCACATCAAAAATATTTAGAGAGTGACTTTTGGCCCAAAACAGAAAGTGAATTAGGAGTGAAATTTATTTTCATGAAATATTCACTTTTGGTCGGAATCACCTCTGCAAAAATGACGCATCTTAATTTTACTTTCACGAAAAAAACTTGAAATATTCACTTATGATCGAATCCCTGCTGCAAAAATTATGCTTTTGGTCATTTTCTGAAATAGAGGGATTTTTATGTAAATAGAGTGACAATTCACACTATCAATCAATCAATCAATCATTTATTAATACCAAAAGGTGCGACGTGTGACATGTGGCAACCCTGCTTTCACATAAGTTAGGACGATGAAACTTGGCAGGCCATGGACCCGAAAAGATTAACTTAGAAACAGACATTTTCCCGATCCGACCATCGTGGGGGAAGTGGATGGACGGGGAATCCGAAGTCTTGAGGTAGGCCATTTAGAACTCTTGAACGGATGATCGGATCTTAATGAAACTTGATATTTCGAAAAACCTATTATCGAACAGGATCCGGAGACTTTAGGGGGAGTTTTTTTTTGGCGGGGAGCCAGAAATCTTGGAAACGCTTAGAATGGAGGGATTGGGATGAAATTTGTTGGGAAGGACAAGCACAAGTCCTAGGCACATCATTAGCATAACCAGACCGGATTCAGGCACTGTGGGGGGAGTTGGGGGAGGGGAATTCTGGTGATCCAGCGAGTTTGGTACTTCCCGATGTACTAGGATGATAAAACTCGGCACGAATATCAGGGATCTGAATATATCAACTTGAGAATAGTCGTTTGGACGATCCGAACATCGTGGGAGGAGTGGAGGGATGGGGAACCTGGAATCTAGTAACATTTATAACTTTATAACGGGCGATCTGATTTAAATGAAACTTGGAAATTGGAAAGAGCTATTGTCTCAGATGTTCCATGTCAAGTCCAGACCGGATCCGATACTGGGGGGGGGGGGTTGGAAGGGCGCAACGGACTTTTTGTGAAACGCTTAGTGTCGAGGGATCGGAATCGAATAACAAGCATAGGCATTCGATTCGTTCTTGATAGAACCAAATCATATCGGGGCTCTTTGGGGGGAGTTAGAGGGTATTTCTCGGAAGTAGGCTGATCGTGAGTTGTTTAGTTCTTAGCCCTTGATGTGCTAAGGACGATAAAACTTGGCAGGCATATTAGTGATCCGACCAAATAGACTTAAGGACCCGACACAATGCCCTAGGAAGACGGAGAGTTGAGGGAGGGGTAAACCGGAAATCACTGACTTCCGTAGGTTGCGAACAAATGGTCCGATTAAAGAGAAACTATGGGTGATAAGAGCAGACGACCTAGATATGCAAAGCATGTGTCCGAATCCCATGCGGCCATGTTTGGGGAGTTGAGGGGGGGGGGTCCGAAAACTTTGTGAACAAAAACAAAACGGATGGGCCGAACGGGATGCAAGTTGGACAGTACCAAGTTTATGCGCCCTAGATTTATCAGCGTCCGAACCGGATCCGACCAAAGTAGGACGAGGATGAAGCGATAACCGGAAATTTGAAGCTATGCTCCAATTCGTGTTAAACTTGACGGACGGGAAGAGGAGATGTAGGAGATGCGAGGTTTAAGTGTCCGAGTCGTATTCGGCCACAGTGGGGGGAGTTGGTGGGGGAGTCCCTGAAATGTTGTGGCTCGCATAGGGGTTAAACGAGTGGAGTGATTTGAATGAAACTCGGAAAGTACAGAAATCGTATGACTTAGATGGCATATTCTAGGGTCCGGATAGGATCCGAGCACGGTGGGGAGGGGTACCAGAATTTCTGGAAAAATCTCAGATTTACTTTCGTTTCTCACACCACCTACTCATAACAAGTGTCATAGGAGCTCGTAGCTCTTGTTTCAGTCTGTAATATATAGCAAAAATAGTATATAGTAGTAATCCGGATAGCTGATGTTGCGAAAGAAAACCATTTCGTCCCCATTCTTCACACTGGGCATGCAGGGGCCAGCAAGAGTGCGGAGGGGCTAGTGACCGCTTTTTGGGAGGAGGTAGGTGAGGAGGTTCTGTGTGCCCTTGGGGTGGAACGCTCTAGAACGGTAATTGCAGGGAGACAGTGGCTGAGCACACGTGGACCAAGGCACACGTGGACCCGCGCATGATGGGTCTCCCTGCGACTGCGCTGAAGAGCCTAAGACATTTCACTCCAAAATAGAGCTAATTGCAGTACTAACAGAACGCAAAGACTGGGTAAAATATCCCATATGCTTATACGCAAGCACGACGCAAGAGCCTTGCTTCCTCAATGTGAACACCCTTAAGTCGACTAGTAATGAAGACTGAGGTGTGCACACTTTCCATAACCTTATCAAAATGACATAGTGGAGTGAGAAACGACTTTAGCCAAAATATTACAGATACAACACTATAACACTACCCAACGTCCTATATCTGGCCCCATAAAGGAAATTATTCGCAGCTACAGAGCAGTCTCCAATCCGGTCGCTCTTGTTTTGATACTTAAAAACTTACAACAAATGTCACCCCGGACACGCAAGAGGTACCTAGTTAGAAGATTCAGCCTTTTCGAACCAACCGATGCTGTAGACAAGTTCTTGGAACGGCCGCGCTCCCTACAAGAGGATCACCCCGCCTTATCTCGCTGGAAGTGCGATTAAAAGTAATAAATTGTGCCCAATGGACTACCAGTGATGAACGTTTTCATTTGTAATCTTCTCTTTATTTTGACACTAATCGCTCGTTGTCTTTTCTCTCTATTATTCTTTACTTTTTCCTTCGTTTACTCCGTTTTTGTTAGGCTTGAATGTAACGGGTTACAAAGAAGATGCATACATACATTAAACACATAAGGAGTAAGGTAATAAATCATAAAACTTACCCTATGCCCAGAGTCCCTAGAGGACAGAGTTTCACGCATACTCATAGACATGATTAGTTCCTGCGCCAGCCGTTGCTTGCCGAACGCCACGGCGCCACTTGTCACCATGATACATTCCCGACCCTCGTTTTGGAGTTCAGCTACCTAGGAGAAAATAGGGGGTGACTACCCGATGTCGCATCAACAAGGAAACCCATAGTAAAAGGAAGTGCATTCATCCATAGTACATTCAACTGTCGGCAAATTTTAAGGTTAACCTAATTAAGGTTCAAAAAGGTTGTGTACCCTTTTTTGAAGAATCACTGTTCTACTATTCTGCTAAGACCTGTCAAGATCAGAAGGCCAAAAAGCCGTCATTTATTGTCATAAATCGTAAGGGATTAATGTGTAAAAATATATACAAATAAATTGGATACTTGAGGCTGCAAGGTCGTCAATTTCATTCTCGTCCGTAAACTGGTCAAGGATCAGAAAGAAAGACACTTGGGCTGTTTCTTTGAAAAAAAAAATTTGGGACCTTCGCATACCCTTTTGGGTACGCGTACCCCCGGTTGGGAACCACTGCTCTATATGACTAAGTCCAAAACACGCCACTGAACCTCCGGAAGAAAGAGTAAATATGTCCGTAACGACTCAAACTCAACGACTCGAATCCTGCGTCAAAAAATTACGGCGATCTTTGGGAGCAGCTGTGATACCGCTTCTTGCTTTCTTCCGAAGGTACCCGGTGATTTGCATCGGCAGGGAGCAGGCCCGTATCCATGAATTTATTTCGGGGGGGGGGGGGTTGCCTGCAGGTCGGACAAAAAAGTACAAAAACACATAGATCAGAGGGAAAAGCCTATAAAAAATGATTATCTTTGTATGTTTCGGGGGCGGTTTCAACCCCCCCCCCTTCCTGGATACGGCCTTGTCAGGGAGAGATAGTCATCGAGAGTACTGCAGCACCTACTCGAGAAAAGTATTCCATATGAGCTCGTAGCTCTTGTTGAAAACATCCATTAATATGACGATGCTGCATGCGACGAATAAAAACTTTAAAGTGGAGGAGATAATTCGCATCCAGCTGAGAAAATCGGACTATGTCTGCACGTACCTTAAAGAAAGGATATACCAAGAAATTAACCTAGAAATGATCTTTTCGCGAAGAAATGGCTCCAAATATCCTTTTCGAAAATACCATTTACTTTCCACGTGAATTAGCGATTCTCTTCTTTACACTTGCCAAGCCTTCCCGCTCTCCGGCGTGGCGGTTAGACGCGAAATATTTGAAAACCGAACGCGCCGCGGTTAAAAAATGGGAAAATCAAACAAAACAAAAGACGCGGTCATAGCCTCAAACTCACTGCAGAAAAACTTCCCGAAGAAACAGCAAACTCTCAATCACTGAACCGATTCAAGAAAGAAATTGATCCAATATTTGTTTCCCCAATGTAAGACCCTAAATGTTTCAAAAGAACTGTGTAAAGGCCTTTGTGGCATTATTGTTTTGCAATATATTATTATTAAAAGAGTTCCAAAACAGAAGACAGACCTGACAAATGAAAAAAAAAACTAATTTTTAAAGCTTCTTCAGGCTTTATACATGAAAGAGTTGTCGGCGGAACCTAGAGTTTTCGGCGAAGTTTGCTTTGCGCGACTGGCGAAACTCTGCTCGGCCGAAAAAGTGCTAAAAGGTCTTCGGTAAAAACGAAACCAATTAAGATTCCATCATGAAGTAGGGACGATATAAAAGGCAAAATAAGCAAGATGGGCCCTTGAAGGACTGTGTCCCAAATGTGTCAGTTCAGCAGCAAAATACGACTGTGTGTTAAAGTACCTTAGGGACTGTGTCACAATGTGGGATCGACTAAAAGGAGGCACGGCACGGTATGGCGGAGGTGGCACGACTAATAAAAATTGATTAGCAAGTAATATAAGTAGACAAGTACAAAAGTGAGAGTTCGTAACTTAAGAGCCTAAAAGAAGGCACGTTAGAACATCGTTCCTGTCCCTCATACCGAAGCCTGAAAGGGCCATTTTAGTTTTCTTGCCTTATTTTACTACTCCTGGCTCCTACACTATGTCGTGCCCTGCCGTGCCTCTTTTTAGTCTATCCCCACAATGTGTGACAGGGGAAGTATGATGATGACTTAATTTGTTTCACGCTCTGAGCTTTCAGTAGCGGAGTAAACACACATGATCAAAATAACATACATTAAAAAACAGAAGGAGCCAGCAGCTGGGTCTAAAAATCAAATGCGGAAAACCGTCAAAGGGATGAAAGTGAAGGTCCTGGGAAATGGACGATAACTTCACAAAAGGTCGGAGGGCAAAAAGTAGAAACGTACCTGTTCTACAATCGAAGCCAAGCGTCCCAGAGCCAGTCCGCACTCATCTTCTCGCGTGATTACAGCGCTTCCAAGCTTGATGACTACGCGCTTGGCATGTTTCAATTCAGAACGTTGCGCGAAAGCCTTTGGTGGTTGGGGGATGTTCTTAACACCTTCGGATACGTGAAAGCTGCGCGGAGACTGGAACTGCTTCCTCTACAGCGAGAATACATCAGAAAAAGGAATAATTTCGCTATCAGTCCAGCAGTTTGAAAATAAGCACGAATCCTGGATTCGAATCCGGATTCGGATTCGTCCATCTCTGTATCCGATACTTGTGGGGTGGGGGTGGAGAGGGACACAGGAAATCTCCTGAAACGCTTAAAGTCGATGGGTTGGGATGGAACTTAGCAGGAAGAACAAGCATTAGCCCTAGATACGTAATTGACAGAACAATTGAAAATCCCTTAAAGGACCCCTCGCACTATTTACTCTTCAACTTACAGTAATTCAAAATATTTGAATACTTGAAAACTAGGCTGTGCTTTCAACAAATATCCCACGGTTTTGGTTGTTTTAAGCGTTTTCTGAGACCCGTTGACTTACAGTGAAAACAGGGAAATAATTTACATAAGGTTTTTCTGACGGAAAAACTTATCGCAGACAACCATCGACAGCGTGATACACATCGAAGGTAGCAAAGCACGACAAGTGAGAAAATCGGTCTGGTTTTGTTAAAGGGGTTAGAATGTACCGTACGAAATTGGGGTCTCTGGGTTTAGAAATATATGGATTGATTATGGAAGTACGTTGCGTTAGTATTATAGGTCCTTTAAGCCGTATTGTCGGTTTTACTGATTGCTGTAGTTTAACGCACACCTCGCACTGTTAACTGTTTTAAAGCTAGGCTCTGCTTTTAAAATTATCCACGGCCTTGCCTGTTTTAAGCCTTTTCACAGGCCCACCGACTTCTAGCAAGGTCTCGGCAAAATTCAAAAAACCGGTTTTACGCACCAATAGCATAATACGCGAACACTCGTCCGGAACATAATGCGCATGGAAACTACTGAATCGCGGCAAGTGGAAAGATTAGTGAGGTGTCGTTAGTGGGTTCAGAATGTAATACAGGAAATTTGAATCTTAGAGTTTTAGAACTACTGAATGATCTCAAGGAAGTAGGTTGTATTGGCATTATACAGGTACGAGAGGTCCTTTAAGAATGCAGATGGATCCCTGAACGACACTATTGCCCCCTGCTCCCAGGTTTCCACGAAATGATGCCCTTGATTACGATAATTTGTACTCTGATTGTGTATGATATGAACTAACTTTGGTAATAATTGAATAACAATAATTTATATCTCTGCATTATTCTGCCTATAGTGTTCACTGTAAAAAGTTTCTTCGTATAAAGATTAAAGTTAACTGCGGTATTTGCTACTCAGATTCATCCTATCTCTATTTGGTATTAATCTTATCTGCGTAGAGATAAGAATAATCCGAGTAGCAACTACTACAGTTAACTTTAATTTTTATACGGAAAAACCTTTTGCAGTGTCATGAGGCACCATTGAGCTGGGAGGCACTAAAGAAAACGATAATAATTGTCTTTGAACCAGAGGTTTTGCTCTGCTTTGGACGGTAAATATAGTTAATGACGAGACAGCGGCGGGGCCATTCAGTGAAGATTGTAAGTGGCCTTGTGTGTCTGCAACTTTAATTGCTTTACTGTTGTTGTAAAACCAGTGCTGACCTACCTATTTGTTATGGTATTTATGCAGTGAAACCTGAACTACAACTTTCCGAGACGTCATACAGAAAGGTAGAAACACGTATTAGTAGCCCAACAGAATATGTGACATTAAATTTATTCATTCTCAGTCTTAAGTAGCGTTTACACCAACAGGAAATCCCGTCCAGTAGAAAGGAATTGCGGTCGGCTCGAACGGACTCCGTTCGTGAATACGACTGGAAAAGAAGTCCAGCGTGACGAGAATCCTTTCATGGTGAAAGGAGTTCCGGTCTACTTGAAAGGAATCTCGTCGGCAGTGCTGGTAAAAAAAAACTAAAAAAAAGTCTATCAACCTTTTAGGAGCAGCAGTGAATTTATTTTAGTCAGATTTACTGGTTTGAAGAATTTTGATTTTTTACCTCTGCATGTAAACATAATCTGGTCACCAAGATGGGGTTCCGTTAAAGTTCCTGTACTTGTAAAAGCTGCATTAACAGTAGAGGTAGGCTTACTTGAACAGATTTCATTGTAAACAGTACAGTTTTAAGGTAGAATGAAAAAAAAGAGATAAAACGAAGATCAAAAATACCTATTCAGGTGTTTTCAGAGGCCCACAATTACCTACTTTGGCCAACTGGTAGTTGGCTGAAGTCACGGCAAGTGCATGAAAATGACAAACTTCGAAGTCAACAAACGTTCAAATAAGCATACCTCCGCTGAAAAGCAAAACCTATACTTAAATTTTATTTATTGTTTTAAGCTATTTGCGGTCGAATAAGTACATTCGTACAGAGTCGCTAAAAGTGTAGGCATACTCTCACCGTGGAAGAAGAATATAGGAAACGAATTAAATAAACTTGTCTCGTGCGCTAAAACTATTTTAACAGAACTTTCAGCTGAAGTTTTTTTTTATGGAAAAGAATGAAGCATTAAGAACATTAAAACTTCAGTTATTTATTTTTATAACCCGCCAACAAGACGGAACATCAGAGGCAAAAGATATTTGCTGCGTGTTAATGTAGATTTGCTTCGCAAGAACGGAACTTTCTGCTTACAACGAAAAGATGGCATTTGCCTTCCGGCCAAGTGCCATATACCGATCACTTTTCCGACGGTCTGTCGGTCTATCTGTCGGTCGGTCGGTAGGTTAGTCCGGTGTCTGTGAATTAGGTTACTTCCAGATGTGCTAGGATGATAAAACTTGGCAGGCATAGTAGGGACCCGACCAAACTAACTAGGAAATAGTCACTTGCCCGACCCGACCATCGTGGGGGAAGCGAGAGGAGCCGGAATCCGGAATTTAGTGACATGCATAGCTTTCGAACGGGTAATCGGAACTTAATGAAACTTGATATTTGGAAAGACGTCATGTCTCTGATAGGGCGATGAAACTTGGCTTGAACATTAGAAACTTGACAAGATTGGCTTATAGATAGGCTCTACCATCCTTAAAAGTACTAAACCTAACCACAAAGTACAAACAATACTTTTAAGGAAAGTATACATTTAACTCAAAATAATTTTTAGAACCCTTAAAGTGCGTTTCTTAACCAAAAAGTAAAAAAAAATACTTTAACCAAACGATATACATTCATGATTCCCAGGGGCCCATGACCATTTTTACCTCAAGGGTTTGCTTACAAGTGAATTTTTTTAAGTATAAACAATAATTTTGAGCAAAGTATACATTTTCATGATTCCAATGAGCTTATCATCCTTTGTGCTTCAAGAGTGTTCATTACAAATGAACCTATAGCGCCCTTAAAGTGCGCATCATCACGGCCAAGTGCACAAATAAAATAGTTTTTACGAACAATACATTCTCCTGATTTCTAAGGACCCATGATCATTCTTATCTCAAGGGTTTTGCTTACAAATGATCACAACAAACCCACGAATTGACGAATTCCTTCCTATATATCCTCTGACCCTGCCTTGCAAGTGCCATATGAGCTTCCAGCTCTTGTTGTTTATTGATTCGCATTCCTGCTAAAATAATGTGTGCTTTTTCATCCTGACCCTCGTCAAGGAATATTATTAGCCAGCTTGGTTACTATATTTGTTACTACAAAAAATAAAATGATATATTCAAATAACCACTGAAGAATGACAGTCAGCTATCGGAGCTGACTATCCGTTTTTAGCCATTGTTTGAATATATTAAGCTTGGGCTCAAGGAGTAATTACTAGAAAGTCTATTAGTGGAAACTATACTGTAAAAAGTTCCTCCGAGTAAGGATTAGAGTTAACTGCAGTATTTGCTACTGCGATTAATCTTATCTCTACTGAGATAAGATTATCCGAATTAAAGACAAGATTATCTTTTTAGAGACAAGATTAATCCCAGTAGAAATACTGAACGAATTTTTTTCGCAGTGTACACTCTGTATAACTATACTCTCCACAACTTTCTATGTGAGATCGGTAAAGTTACGTATAGATAAAGGTGGTTCGGACATGCTCTAAAAAACTCGCAAATCTGGGTGAACTGGGAAAACACCTTTCTAGCACTGAGTCTTCAAACAAAAAGCTCTGGAGACTGAATGCGGCTATCGCCTCAGGCTCCGAAATTATAATGACGAGTCTGGCTTCAAACGGATTTCCCTTCCAAATAGAACAAGACCAAAGCTTTCGGTGGGATCCCAAAAATATTTTATTTGATCAGACAATTGGGTCTTATCTTCGCCAGATCCAGTCTTCGCCAGGCTAATCATTTGAGAAAAACAAGTTCAGATATACCTCTATTAGCCATATCTATTTTGACGATACTGCCCGAAACTTCCTGCTTTACTAGCTCTGCCAAATTTCCGGTTTCGGCCGAATTCCGAGTGAACCACTGTTCCAGCGAAGAAAAATTCAGAAGCGAATTCAGCGTATCTCCTTATCCTCATAAAGAACATCTAATCAACTTCAAATAAATCTGTAAATTATACACATTTTTTCCGGTTTCAGCCGGATTCCGGACGAAAGTTATTGTCATATACAGGCTCAGCGTCTATTCTTACCCCCAAGTCTGTCATCGAATCAACTGCCATTAAAACTTTTGCTTTTAACAAATTTTCCGGTTTTGGCCGGATGTCCGGGTAGAAAATGCTTTTCATTATCGTGTTTCAACATGTCTTCTTACCTCATAATCGACTATTACATTAGCTGTTTAAAAATATGATGTTTAAATTTGAAAATGCTTTCACATAAGTGTTCAGCATGTTTTCTTACCCCTAAATCGAACATCTAATCAACTTCGAATAAAACTTTTACTTTAACAAACTTTTCGGTTTTTGCCGGATTCCGGACGAGCTACTTTTCCGGCGAGAAAATCATGTTCAGCATGTCTTCTTACCTCATAATTGACTATTACATTAGCTGTTTAAAAATATTTTGTTTGCCCCTTAATTTGTGCCCACTCCCCCACCCCTAAATGTAGGACTACAGAGCCCATCTATGAATCTGACCTTACCCTTGACTCAAAGAATCCTCACACCAGGTTTCATCAAAATATCTCATTTTTTTCCAGAGTTATCATGCTGACAGACGGACAACTTTTGCGAAGTCAATCCCTCCACTTACGTTTTTGCTTCCCAAAAAAGAGAATCAACCGGGCGCAAGATCTAAGTGGTTTTCGCCTTTACAACGTCTTGCTAACTTGCCGAGATCACTGTCCACTCACAGAGGTGGATTCTTTGTCAACGTTGCTTTCCAAAACTAGCGGAGCGCAAGAAAACTTCGGAAAGCTGTCGCTAGATCAGCCGGCTCATAAGCTCGCGGAGCTTTCCAGACCGCCAGAGTAGGCTAAGAATATCTTATAATACCGGACAAGAATATATTTAAAAATAAACGTCGAATAGAAAGGAATTCCGGTCGACCTGAGAGAGACTAGAAAAAGTTCGGCCTCACTGGTTAAAAAGACTAAAACAAGTCTAGCTAGTTCAGCAGTCATCAGTACTGTACGACGTCAGAAATTCAATCAGAACATTTTTCTGTTACCTATAGTGAATTTGTTTCCGTCAAATTTTCGGACTTAAAGAAACAGTTTTTCTCTCTGTGTCTTGTCATCAAGACCGGGCTCTGTTGAAGTTTTTCTCTTCTTGTAAATGCTGCATATAACGCAAAAGCGAAGTAAAAATGTAGTTACCTTACTAGGAAAACGTGTTTCCCTGTTCACCGCATTGGATGAAGTAGCGCGAACGGTCTGCATCGCTACGCACGCAGTTCCCTTGCGCGTACATGAGCAGTTTCGCGCCACTGATGCTAATGATGTCGGTAGTTTCATCGCAAAATCTGCAAATACAGAGAATACGTACTTTAGGTTTAAATAGTCTTCTATTAAAGCACAACTCTTACTAGAAATAATCATTTCCCATGAAACGGATCAGAAAAAATGTTTTCAGAAAATACCGTTACTTTCCATCTGAAATTATCGATTTTCTTGTTAGAGCTTGTCGACTCTATCCAGCCCTCCTGCTCACCAACGCGGCGGCTGGGCGCAAAATGTTTGAAAACTGAACCTGCCGTGGTTAAAAAGTTGGAAAACTAAGCCACTAAACAAAGTCAAAAACAGAAGATTCTCATATCCTTATATGTGAAAGAGTCGTCAGCGGACACGGAGGATTGTGGCAAACTTCGCGTTGTGTGACGGGCAAAACTCGGCACATCCGAAAAAACGCTAAAAGTTCGTAGGCACAAAACTAAACAATGGAGAAAGATGGGGATTTTCGAAGCTTGTGATTGTTCATGGGAGCTAGGTATATTATAAAAGGCAGAATAAGTAAGAGGGGTCCTTTAAGCCCAATTAACTTTGTGCGTATACGCGCGAACGAAGTCACCGTCCCCCCTGAATGCATAGATTAAACAAAGTGACGTCACCCACGCGCAGAGCTTCCGCATGAGTGAATAAAGGAACTGTCAATGAGTGAATAAAGGGACTGTCAATGGTCAAAAATTGGTCAATTTTTTTATTAAATTGTTACCAGATACATGTCGGATGCATTCTGATTTTTCGACCCAGTAAATGCCGATTGGGGGTTTAGAGATAACTGAACTGATTGCATACACTTTTGTGTATCATTAGTATGTTTGAAAGTTGCAACAGCATGTTTCCTCACTATATATGTTAAAACTTCATGCCAAATTTTCGGATTCTGCGCTAACTACTTGTCCGGCGTGAAAATAATTTTAATATTCGAATTCAGCTTGTTTCCTTAACCCTAAATAGACTATCTCATTAGCTTATACAAATATTTTGTTGTCGTCCCTTAATCTGAAACCCCTCCCCCACACCAAAATATAGGGCTAAAGAGCCCATCTTCGAACTTGACCTGTACTTTGACCCAAAGAGTCACCGTGCCAAATTGGAACAAAATATCTCAACCCCATCGAGAGTTATCGTGCTAACAGACGGACAGACGGACAACGGTTGCCATGTCATAGGTTTCCGTCCATTTATGTTTTGGGACCAGCTAGGGGCGGTTCGAAGGGCTTGGTCCTGGGTGGGGGGGCGACTTCAAAATATACGACTGGCTAAAAACATAGCACCACCAGCTCAAGAAATATGAAGTTAGTTTTAAAATGTTATGGAAAATGCATAACATTTTCGCATAGGAAGAAAATAATGAGCAAATAAGTGACAGGAAATAGGCGATGCTGTTCATATCAAATTTTGTTTGAGATAGACAAGCATCGGTAGCAGCGTCTGACATGTACTCAAGACAAACTTCGGGGCAAAACTCAGCTACTCCTATACAACTTCTACCTTTTAATGTAGCTTAGACCCCAAATCTCAAGCTTAACACCGCGCATAAATGATGCAGATTCAACTAAATAGAAATAGGGTAGGACTACGAAAGAGCCACAGGCAAAATTTCTTAAATCGGTAAGTATTCGACTTCTTCCCACACATACTCTTGCTTTTAACGTGGCTCAGATCCCAAGCAGCAGCTTTACAGTACGTAGACCCAGGACGAAT
Source organism: Branchinecta lynchi (assembly GCA_023053575.1). NCBI lineage: Eukaryota > Metazoa > Arthropoda > Branchiopoda > Anostraca > Branchinectidae > Branchinecta > Branchinecta lynchi. The sequence goes on along the minus strand of JAKZAP010000009.1, from coordinate 12,573,147 downwards.
TTCAACTGAGCGCCGCAAGCGAATTTTTTGTAATCCGACCTTTTCCTGGCATTTCTAGCTTTAAGTTGGCTAAATCTTAGGCCTACGACCTCACCTAAATTAAGGGCCATTCAATCAGATAGTGAGTAGGCTACCATGAACGACGGCAGAGGTATAACGTTTTCGGAAACATGCCTATGATATCACATATCTGTCCGTGCCACGATAACTCTCAAATGGAGTGGGATATTTTCCCGACATTTGGTAAGTATGGTAGTGCTTCCACTTTGATTACAAAAAAATAGTGCAATCGCCAGGTCCGTCATACAGTGCTTAAAAAGCCTGTTTATGTGCAAACCTTATTCCGCAAGCCATTTAAAAAAAATAAACCTGTTTCTTTTTAAGATAAGGAGGTTGTTGCACAAAACCATATAGGGTAATATTGAATGAATGAATGAATGAATTTATGACGCACTGCCCAAGGGCATACATGCAGTAAAAAAGGATAAAGAAATATAAAATAGTCGCAAAACACACAAACATTTGCCATAAAGGTTCACTAATTTAAAATCACGTTGATGAGGTCGTGGACAGGTAAATTTCCAATCGGAGAACACAAATTAGAGGATTATTGAAACGTCGCAGGCGAAATTTTCGAAAATCAGCCCATTTTCAGCACCAGAGTGAAAATCACGATTTGGTATCCCGATTGAAGTCACTCTGACAAGTTCGAAACTTACGACTGTCATTCTAACAAGCTCAAAACACACGATATCGCATAACGTAAATCTATACATCCATACGACCAGAAACAGTTCATTTGCTGTTGAAATGGCAAGCTCAAAACTTACGACTACCTCTAATATACGACTATAGAATCTCGTCATAAAATAGGACAGGAAACGGGTCATTTTCAGGGAAAATTCAGGGTTGATGTCGTTCTGGCAAGTACAGACATACAACATTGATTCTGACAACCTTAGAACACAAAACTGGGAATCTGGATAAGCTTAAAACATGCTACTAAAAGCTGTATGTAACAATACGACGAGAAAAAGTTCATTTGAAGGCGAAGTTCACGGTTAGCTAACTGCTTTGTCTGTCTTTACCTCTTACGCTCAAAGCTTACGACTGTCTCTAATTTACGACTAGAAAATCCCTGTCTTTTCAGGCGAAATTCGCGGTTGATGTCATTCTGGCAAGCTCAAACATACGATTGTGATTCTGGAAAATTCAGAACACACAATTGTGAATCTGAAAACACTCGACTACAAATTTCTTCGTAGCCATACGACTAAAAAATGAGAACCGCTCCTCTTTGGGATTTCAAAAAACGGGTCCAGTCACGTCACAAGTGCCAAGCTTCTTTCGCACCAATTTGACAAAATCCTAGGCTCTTCTCTTGGTGATGATGAAAATAAGATGACTTTTTCAAATACCACTATCAGTTACGACGGTAACTGCAAAAACTATTTTAGACCGTTGTATTAGATGCCATAGTATCTGGAAAAACAAAACTTAATATATAATCAACCAGACTATATAACGTATTTTGAACTTATTATGTGATGTAACAACAACATGTGGTAGTTGTGAGAAAAAGAACTGAGGCAGGAAGATTACGGTAGGATAGCGGAAGTTTGACTTTTCTTAAGACACTCTTTTTTAGCGGAGGGGTGCCAGTTCAATCAACTGGCCGATATGTTAGATCATGGTAGCGAAATACCGCAAAATGTGAAATAAAAATTACATACCTTGGCTTCTTCAAAGCTCCTCGGTGATATTGAAGTGAACCTCTACCGAAATCAATAACAACTGAATCTCCTTGCTTACAATAAAGGTTGAAACATCACTTTCGCTTATTTAAATGAGACGAAGAGTTGATGTTTCACCTTAGCATCAGATCAGGTTCAACCCTTTTTCCATGAGCAGAAAAGTGTCCAGCGACCAAACGGGCACTGACACTTGTCTTCTACGGAATACGCATCTGGGTTTGCTCCGATACATAGGAGGTCACCTGCAGCGTTCCGGATTCTGCGTTACCGGAAATCGTACGACTATCGACACACCGATACAGTCCAGCTTAATGCTCTATTGTCCCCAAGGGAAGAAGAAGTTTGCCGCATTCCCGATTCTGCGTTACCGGATTCCGGCAAGCTAACCTCTTGTCCGGTCGTGTTGAAAGTCTTCTAGTGTTTTTAAGCACTCAAGTGCAACTTATTTTTTCTTCTGTCCCAAGTGAAGAAGAAACTTGCGATATCAAAGTTGGACGCCCTGTCACGATTTGTACACGCCGTGTCACAAACTTATTCGAGCTCAATCTTAATTAGCACACACTTATCCGAATCCAGAGCTGAAATGCGACGGAACCTACTTGAGTTTGATTTTTGTTTTGTTTTGTGCGACTGGACGTACATTCGGGCACAATCTGCTAAGAGGTACGCTCTCACTATGAAAGAAGAAGAAGAAGCAAACTAGGAACGATCTAAAATCAGCCCAAAAATGTCTCGTAGGAACACAATTCTCAGCACGAAGTCTCATAGATGTCGGAATAGAAGACTATTCCGTTTATAAGCAAAAGTTTGCCTTTTTACAGCATATATGATGTAGCGTCATGCTGTTTCGATGTTATTTTGTCACGCTACAAGCCCCATTTGCTTTTGCATTAAAATTTAGTAACCAGGAAAGATTATAAATGTACACTTTTTTCCATGGATAAACGAACACATGTGAACCCTTTTTATTCAAGTCGGCTCCAAGTGTTACTAGTATTTAACCGTATGTGACCCTCTTGTCGCCGATGAAGAATCGCCGTATTCCAAGCGAAGACCCAGAAATGTAAACACAACAAACGCTGTTGATTGGTTTACGTAGGATTTAAGTCAATTTGAGGATTCGTTTGGGTGATGTTTCTCGCTCTTCAGTAGGATCAACGGCGTGTTTCGTCGCTAGTCATATCTCGGTCACATAGAGTATTCCAAGATCACCAAACCTTAAGGAGCTACTGACATTTTTTCACGGCTGGATGAATTGCATACCGATTTCTGTAAAAAAGTCTCCGTCTGTTGCCGCATCATCGTCTGATTATAATTTTTTTTTCTTGATAGTTTTTTTTCGTTTTCTGTTAATTTTTTTATTTTGTCTGCGAGTCAAAAATATACTTACTTACGTACTTACTATCACAATCCATGCAGTAATTTTTCAGATATATTACAGTATCAGTCTCGGGTACTCCTGGTTTGGAATTTTCTGCCAGGATTTTCTGCACCGTCATCACTTCCACGTGAAAAAGTTGCGAGTTTTCCAAATTTGTGGTGGAATTGCCGAAAACCCGGCAGGGAAAATTTGTCATCCCGTACAATAATCCGGCCAATCGCATATGGGAGTGTATACAATCCAGACGGCAAAATTATATCGTCTGTCCGCATTGTAATCCGGCAGACCGGACAATACCGAATATGTGAGAATTTCTTCAGCTTCATGACGAGAATGTCACCAAGAATAAGTAAGGGAAGAATTGAGAACTCACATAACCACGATGTCAGCATCCCGGATCTCATTTCGTCCGATCTTATGTATCGGGGGTGGAGCCTGGGTGGAGCTTCGCGTGTTGCCTCTTGCAGTATTAAGTGTTACCTCCAGAGCAAAAGTGATGAAGCAGTCAGAAAAGGCAGGAAGTTCAAACAGTGCTGATTCTGACGATTATATGAATGGAAACTACTTTTCGTTCTCGGGTCAGATTTGCAATATTTATGTTTTCACGACCCTTCACAAAGACTGTGAAGCCCAAGGGAATGCAGCATTTGATGACTCAGGGGAGCAATTAAGCAACTTGAACGTTGAAGGGTAGACCTAACTTGCATGCAGTTAGTTCAGATTCAACAGGATCTGTGTGACATTAGTAATTTTATTTTGGTCTTCTCAGGACTGTAAAGAATCGCTTCTAAAAAAGGTATTCAGCTTGGACAATTTAAGGTATTTAGCTGTCGAAATTTACTCAGTGAGTTACTATATTTTGTTTTTTTAAGTTGTACTCTCGTGTAGTTGCGAAAAACAGTAGGCTATAAATTCCTAATTTTAAACTGATGATGCTGAGTGTAATATATCTTTTAAGACTTGTCAATTTGTGATAACAACTTATTATTCTTGGTCAAAAATGTATATCATTATCTCAGATAGTTGCACTTTACATCTGCCTAAATATTCCATTGTCTATGCTATTAACAGTAGGCTACGCCTTTTCGTCATCTTTTTTTTTCATTATCATGTTTTTATATCATTCAAAATCGAATTCGGGCATAGCTGGCATACTGTACTGTTATGTTTTGTTTTAAAGTTGTACTCTGTACACAAAATTCAGTTCATATCATTTCTCGGTTAGTCCTAATTTTACATTTTAATTGATTACTGAAGCTGATAATTGCATGGTATCATTCAAAACGTCTACATTTGAGATACCAACTTATTATTTTTGGTCAAAATGTATATCATTATCTTGGGTAGTTGGCTCAATGTTTCACTATCTATCCTATTAACAGTATTTATTTCATCACTAAGAATCTGCCATAGATATTACATGAATGTTTTTGTGTGAAAAAAAAAAGTAAATCTTTCTTCCCACTTCTCCAGAGACGGATATTCTAACTGACTTTCTAAGCCTATAGTAAAAAGATTTGGAAGCATGTCCCTTCCTTCCTTAAACTTATAGTGTTCGGTCCAGATCGGCCCTTTTCTGCCTTTATTTTCGTTATCCTCGAATGTAGGATTGCACGACTTCTATCATCTCACTGTACTTTGGCCCCTTACCTCGTCTTTTAAACTAATGGTAGCTTCGATTTGTTGGAGGGAGAAGGGCAACATGTCGGCCTCTTTCTGTTTAATTTGAATTCGGCGCACTTTCTTGACGCGAAGAACGGCGATCAGAAGAAATAGCGCCAATAATTTCTCTGTGGTAGGGACAGGCGCCAAATCGGCTCCACCCCCGCTACTTGAGAATCGGAAAAAAAAAACGTCCCATGTCATGGGACTCCCATGATTCAAGTCTTCTCAATTCTTCCTTTATTTATTCCCTTATTCTATTCCGACTTATTTATTCGTCACGAATTCTGACTTCGTGGCGTCGAGGCTAGAACGGATATCATACCATGGGTTAAAGTGCAAACACACGATCAGGATTTCCCGGCCGGATTTCCTGCACTTTCATAATCAAGTTGAACAAATTTCAACTTTTCCATATGGAACTGATGATGGTTCCAAATCCGGGCAGGAATCACAGTCCGGGAGCTCCTTATCCTGATTGTGTGTTAGCACTATTCCGCCTTGAAGACACAATCAGGATTTCCCGGCCGGATTTCCTGCACTTTCATCATCAAGTTGACTTCGTGGCGTCGAGGCTAGAACGGATATCATACCATGGGTTAAAGTGCGAACACACGGTCAGGATTTCTCGGCCGGATTTCCTGCACTTTCATAGTCAAGTTGAAAAAATTTCAACTTTTCCATATGGAAGGGATGGGGGTTCCGAAAATCCGGGCAGGAATCCCAGTCCGGGGAGCTCCTTATCCTGGTCGTGTGTTAGCACTATTCTGCCTTGAAGACATGAGCAGGATTTCCCAGCCGGATTTCCTGCATCCATTTAAACAAATTTCAACTTTTTCATATAGAAGTGATGTTGGTGGTGAAAATCCGGGCAGGAATACGAGTCCAGGAGCTCCCGATCCTGATGGTGTGTTCGCACTTTTAATCCGGCCAATGACGTCACAGGGATTCGTAGTTACCACGCTTAATACGCGGTCGAGCGTGGTAAGCAAGTAGTTACCAACAGCTAATAGTTACCAATAGCTATTAGCAAAAACTATTAGTTACTATTTCAAGAAGGCTGGAACGTTTAGAGTAATAACTTTTCAAACGAGGTTGGAACAAAAATAATAACTAATAGTTACTATTGTTAGAAGGGTGGAACACACTCACGGTCACCACAAAGAATCTTGAAAACTGCTAAACTGTTGGCTGGGCTAGGCAAAACTGTTGAAAACTCGACAAACCCGCAGATAAAGTCTGTTCTTTACAGCAATATGCCCTCAAATTTCCACGATCGTTTAACTGACAGTTCTGTCAATTGAAGAAATCACACAAGACAGTGGTGGGAGGCTACATTTTTTATTTGCTCCTGTAAACCTCCCGTAAACCTCCTATAAACATAAACCCCTTCACCTCGCCAGTAACCAGGCAGATACATTATAAAACATTTGAAGAGACTTTTTTGGATAATCTAAAGGGAGGATCCTCTGAAAGGTTAGGATGGAGCCGGCTGACCTTGGAAATAGCTCGTTGCGAATAGGTGAAACCGTCAAGATGCTTGTACGCTACCTTACCAAAATTCAAAGTGACACGGGAAATGGACCACTGCGACAAGGAAGACTAAAACCTCAGAAAAACAAATAAATTAGGTTAATAGAAATAAAGAAAGTAAGCAAGGCTAGACTCATATAAGTTCCTCTACGTTGTCCTAAAGTTTATCTTTGTTATGAGTACAGGTACATTAAGACCGAGTATGTTTACCCAAGATAACTAAACAAAAATAAGAAATCATAAATGGACACGACAAAACATTCGGCACATGCCAAGACACACTAAACATTAGACGAAATCACATGAAAGAATAAGCAACGAGGAAATATTCCTCGTCCAGAAGTACGTCAATTCGTTTACTCAATTTTTCCGGGAAATCTATCGATTCATTTACGGATTTCAACCATACCGACACCTTATTGGTCTGATTCATTTACGTATTTTTCCGAGAAATCTACCGATTCATTTACGGATTTCAACCATACGGACACCCTATTGGTCCGATTCATTTACGTATTTTTCCGAGAAATCTACCGATTCCATACGGATTTCAACCATACGGACACCCTATTGGTCCGATTCATTTACGTATTTTTCCGAGAAATCTACCGATTCATTTTCGGATTTCAACCATACGGACACCCTATTGGTCCGATTCATTTACGTATTTTTCCGAGAAATCTACCGATTCATTTACGGATTTCAACCATACGGACACCCTATTGGTCCGATTCATTTACGTATTTTTCCGAGAAATCTACCGATTACTTACGAATTTTACCATACGGACACCCTATTGGTCCAATTCATTTACGTATTTTCCGAGAAATCCACCGATTCATTTACGGATTTCAACCATACGGACACCCTATTGGTCCGATTCATTTACGGATTATTCTGGATAACCTACCGATTCATTTACGGGTTTCAGCCACAGACGGACCCTTTTGCTCCGATTCATTTACGGATTATTCCAGGAAATAATTCATTCATCGATTTTAGCCCCACACGGACACCTATTGATCCAATTTATTTGCGGATTTTTCCGGGAAATCGACCAATTCATTTACGGATTTCATCCCCATACCTTCACCCAGTGATGTCGACAACACCAAAGCGTCAAGACGAAGGCCAAGACCAATATTTTAGCCCTGGTATTGAGACCAAGACCAAGATTTTAGCTCTGGTCTCAAGTTCAAGACCAAGAAAGTCTATTTTACTTTACGTTTCTAGCCTAACTAAGGGACATTAACGAAAAGTAAGCTGATTATATTTCTGTCAATAAATAGGCACAGTTTTTTTAAATAATTATATGCCAATATCCATGTTGCATTTTAGATAAACCAATGCTGCCAATAGTTGCGTTTTTGCGGATACCATCCTTTTATTTGGTAGCGAAAAAACAACACTTGAAATGTCATAACGGAAATATTCTATAACGTCAACAAGCATGGTTGTGTATTATCTCATATCTGTTGTAATATTTGCATATTTTGTGAAATGTTATGAAACTTCTGCCAGGGTAGAAAAAAGGTCTTGGATGAAGCAACTCCAGTTTTGCTCAAAATGGACACCTTACACTGTAAAAAGTTTCTCCGAATAAGGATGCAGTATTTGCTACTGGGATTCATCTTGTCCCTGTGGGCATCTGATCCCTGTGGGGATAAGATAATCCCAGTAGCAAATACTGCAAGATTTTTTTTTTTGCAGTGTAACGGCTGGTTCGCTTGGTGCAAGAACTTATGGCCATGCTTCGATACAGTAGGTAAAGCTATGAATTACTTTTCCCGCCGGATTTTAAAATTCGGCCGGATCTAACTGATTTACGGTTTTTTGGTTTCATATTCAAACAACACTACGGTAGCTATAGGCCACTTAATTCTAGAATAACGCCATAACTCGATCCGTTCGGTGAAGCTTGCAACACACGACCGGATTTCGTCACCGGACAATTGTTTCAAACCGATTTTTCTTAATTTTCCAGGAAATCAAGAGAGAAAAGCTATCTTTAGATTGGTGGTATTTTTGTCGATCCAACTTCAGCTCAGCATCTGTTTACTATAAGAACATCTAGCTCTGTGGCTAAGGGTATCACGCGCTTTTACCGTGCTTTTATCCTAGTACGGTATAAACAGACGACACTTACGCACTTTCAGGACGCAGTAAGTTGTTGAACCCTTTTCGGGGCGAATCTTGTTTTTGCCTTCTTATTAGGTTAGGCTCCTTTATTCTAAGAGTAAACAAATAATTATAACCGATTACATAAACGACAATTTATGTTTCTGGTTGCCGAGCGCTCTTTGCATTTTTTTAAGTATAGTAAAACTAACTGTTTAACACATGTTATTAGTGAGCTTGAAAAGTGATTTTTACCCCTGAGCCAGTGACACGTCTTGTGCTTTTGTGTGGCCTTGCGACGTTCCGACGCCATCAAATGTTGGATCTGGCACTGTAATAATATCGACACTCGTATTTATGTTTCTGCTTGTTGATGTACATGAGTATAATTCTTTTTGGTTATACTCCTTTTTTCCTCTTCGAGTATATGATGTGGTGTCATGAAGCAATTATAATTATTATTGATTACCAGTATCGGATTCTTTAAAGTTTAACTGAAAGGCAAACTTATTTTTGTATAATTTAATTGAATACCCTGAATTATTTGGATTCTGCTAAGGTATTTTTTTATTTTCCACTATCTGCTCTATCTCAACACAAACTCGGCTTTTCTGGCGGCAGTGTGTGAGATCGGTCATGAAGACTGCTTAGCGCCTGGACACAAACTTTTCGTAAATCTTTCTGGTCAAGCATACAACATAGTACATGCGCATAGAGATACCACAAATCCGACAGGGAAATTCCACTATTTGAAAATTCGATCATTTTGCGAATGGCGGAGCAACGAAGTAACATATTTTGATCGGGTCTTCAAGCCTATTTAACTGAAGAATTGATGGGTTACTAGATTGCCCTATCTAGTTCTTTCAGTTAAACTTTAAGAACAGAAGGAACCAAAACTTAGAGGAAACAACCCCCAAATAGCGTCACCATAGTAGTGGCAAGTAGTACCAGGTCCCTGGACAGCCAAAAGGTCGTATCTGCCATATTTTCTGAAAAACATTTTAAATTTCTTTATACCCGAAGGACAGACGCGTTTTTTGCCTAATGGTCTTTTCTGTACGACGCATGGTAGTTGAGACACGAGTATGACAAGAAGCCATAGTGTCTGCCAATGCAATGGTCTTAAAATCGCCTTTTTTGCTCTCCTGGACCATTTTGAAAAGTGCAGATCTTTTGGCTGCATCTCCAGGGACGACTATCCCTAATTTTAACACTTTCCAAGCGATGGCTAAGAAATGTGACTTATAAAGGGCGGTACAACACTCTATTTTTTGTCGGTTTTTGGGATCCCAAAACGTAAGTGGAGGGATACCTATGACATCGCAAAAGTTGTCCGTCTGTCCGTCCGTCTGTAAGCACGATAACTCTCGAAGGGAATGAGATATTTTGATGAAACTTGGTAGCCTATGAGTATTGTTTGGGTCAAGGGTAAGGTCGAGTTCGTAGATGGGCTCTGTAGCCTATATTTGGGGGTGGGGGAGGGGGTTCAATTTAAGGGACAAACAAAATATTTTTAAACAGCTAATGTGATAGTCGATTATGGGGTAAGAAGACATGCTGAGCACGATGGTGACAATCATTTTCTCGCCGGACAAGTAGTTCGTCCGGAATCCGGCAAAAAACGGAAAGTTTGTTAAAGTAAAAGTTTAATTTGAAGTTGATTAAACGTTTGAGGGGTAAGAAGACATGCTGAGCACGATGGTGAAAACCATTTTCTCGCTGGACGAGTAGTTCGTCCGGAATCCGGCAAAAACCGGAAAGTTGGTTAAAAGTAAAAGTTTCATTTGAAGTTGATTAAATGTTTGATTTAGGGGTAAGAAGACATGCTGAGCATGATGGTGAAAACCATTTTCTCGCTGGACGAGTAGTTCGTCCGGAATCCGGCCAAAACCGGAAAGTTGGTTAAAAGTAACAGTTTAATTTGAAGTTGATTAAATGTTAGATTTATGGGTAAGAAGACATGCTGAACCCGATGGTGAAAACCATTTTCTCGCCGGACAACTAGTTCGCCTTTATTCCGGCCAAAACGGGAAAATATGTTAAAAGTAAAAGCTTTATCTGAAGTTGATTAGATGATATATGTAGGGGTAAGAAGAGACGCTGAGTCTGTATATAATGATCATTTTTTACCCGGACATATAATTAGTCCGGAATCCGGTTGTACCCGCATTTTTTTTAAGTCAAAATTTTATTTAAAGTTGAGTAGATTTCTTTATAGGGATAAAGAGATACGCCGGCTTCGTTTCTGAATTTTTCTTTTTTTGCTGGACTAGTAGTTCGCTCGGAATTCGGGCGAAACCGCAAGTTTGGCAGTAGTAAAGCAGGAAGTTTCGGTCAATATCGTCAAAATAGATATGGCTTATAGAGGTATAGATAGATAGATATAATATCTGAACTCGGTTTTCTCTGATGATTAGCCTGGCGAAGACAAGACCGAATTGTCTGGATCAAATCTTAGATTTTTGGGATCCCACCGACACCTTTGGTCTTGTTCTTCAAAACAGTCGGCTTTTCGTAAAAATAGTCGATTTTTTCTCATTAACAGTCATTTTTTTTTTAAATCAGTCTATTTTTGGGATCCCAAAACGTAAGTGGAGGGATACCTATGACATCGCAAAAGTTGTCCGTCCGTCTGTTAGCACGATAACTCTCGAAGGGAATGAGATATTTTGATGAAACTTTGTATGAGCATTGTTTGGGTCAAGGGTAAGGTCGAGTTCGTAGATGGGCTCTGTAGCCCTATATTTGGGGGTGGGGGGAGGGGGTTCAATTTAAGGGACGAACAAAATATTTTTAAACAGCTAATGTGATAGTCGATTATTGGGTAAAAAGACATGCTGAGCACGATGGTGACAATCATTTTCTCACCGGACAAGTAGTTCGTCCGGAATCCGGCAAAAACCGGAAAGTTTGTTAAAAGAAAAAGTTTCATTTGAAGAAATGTTTGATTTAGGGGTAAGAAGACATGCTGAGCACGATGGTGAAAACCATTTTCTCGCTGGACGAGTAGTTCGTCCGAAATCCGGCAAAAACCGGAAAGTTGATTAAAAGTAAAAGTTTCATTTGAAGTTGATTAAATGTTTGATTTAGGGGTAAGAAGACATGCTGAGCATGATGGGGAAAATCGTTTTGTCGCCGGACAAGCAGTTCGTCCGGAATCCGGCCAAAACCGGAAAGTTGGTTAAAAGTAACAGTTTCATTTGAAGTTGACTAATTGTTTGATTTATGGGTAAGAAGACATGCAGAACCCGATGGTGAAAACCATTTCTCGCCGGACAACTAGTTCGCCTGTAATCCGGCAAAAACCGGAAAAATATGTTAAAAGTAAAATATGCTTTATCTGAAGTTGATTAGATGATATATTTAGGGGTAAGAAGAGACGCTGACTCTGTATATAATGATCATTTTTTACCCGGACATATAATTAGTCCGGAATCCGGTTGTACCCGCATTTTTTTTAAGTCAAAATTTTATTTAAAGTTGATTAGATTTCTTTATAGGGATAAGGAGATACGCCGGCTTCGTTTCTGAATTTTTCTTTTTTTGCTGGACTAGTAGTTCGCTCGGAATTCTGGCGAAACCGCAAATTTGGCAGTAGTGAAGCAGGAAGTTTCGGTCAATATCGTCAAAATAGATATGGCTTATAGAGGTATAGATAGGTAGATAGAATATCTGAACTCGGTTTTCTCTGATGATTAGCCTGGCGAAGACAAGACCGAATTGTCTGGATCAAATCTTAGATTTTTGGGATCCTATCGACACCCTTTGGTCTTGTTCGTCAAGACAGTAGTTTTTATAGCACTTGAAGCCTCTGGCTCAAGTGCCATATACCGATCGCAATTCCGCCTGTCGATCCGATTTTTTGTCACACTTTATCGAGTTAGGTAGGCTACTTCCAGATGTGCGAGGACGATGAAACTTGGCAGGCTTGGCAGGCTTACTTCTAGGTCAGTTTCCCGGAATTCCGGTGATGAGGGACCCGACCAAACTAACCTGGAAACGCAGGGGCGTCACTAGCCTTTTACCTTTGGGGGGGGGGACGTCCAGTTTGTGCCGACAAAACACGCCGTTGCCGCTTCGCGGCAACGGCGTACATTTCCCGCCAGCACAGAATAGAATCGGGGTAAAACTAACTGTAATGCATCAGTTGAGATTATTCCTTTGATGTAATTTCGTATTTTAAGTTCACATATGTGGCTTTTCATTTTAGCCTTCGCTAAAAAGCGAAGCTTCCAACGACTGTACCAAGAACAAGTTAAATTGAGCGCCGCAGGCGAAATTTTTTAAATCTGCCTTTTTTTCCGGAAAAATTTAACTATACCTACCATACAAGTTCTAGCTTTTAACGTGTTTCAGCGAATTTCAATCCTAAAACGACAAGCTAAATGAAACACTGTTCTTCTCAATAAAGAATACTACGAAATGCACCGCAGGCGAAATTTTGTGTGAATTAACTGTAAAATTGAGGTTATTCCTTTGGTATAATCTCGTATTTTAAAGTTCACATATTCGTCTTTTCATTTGAACTTTCGCTGGAAAGCAAAGTTTCCAACGACTGTACCAAGGCAAGTTAAACCAAGCGCCGCAGGCGAAATTTTTTTAATCTGTTTTTTTGCGGAAAATTCAGCTACAGTACCATACAGTAAGTACCGGCTATTAACGTGTTTCAAACCCCAAGAATTTCTATCCTAAAAGGAAAACTAAATGATAAACCATTCTTCCAAATAGGGAATACTACAAAATGCGCCAGGCGAAATTTTGTGTAAAACTTACTGTAACAGTTGACATTGTTCCTTTGATGTAAATACATATATTTAATTTCACATATTCGGCTTTTCGTTTCAACTTTTGCTAAGAAGCGAAGCTTCCAACGACTGTACCCAGAACAAGTTGAACTAAGCAACGCCGCCGATTTTTTTTTAATCTGTATTTTTCCGGAAAAGTTTGCGACCGGCAAATGTTTGCAGAATTTGATTTCTTACGTATAGAACACTCGGTGTGCGGACAAGAACACCGACGCCCGACAAAAGCATTCAGAATTCGATTTCTTCTGGGTTTTGCCCGACAAGATTGTAAAGAACGTGTAAATAGAAGCCGATGTACCGACGAGACTTGAACTTTCGGCATGGGCCCGATAAAAAGTTACAGAATTTGATTTTTTTTTTTTTTTTTAGAAGAACCCGATGTGACGAGAATACCGACGCCCGACAAAACCATCGAGCATTTGATTTGTTCTGTGTTTTGCTCGACTAGACTGTACAGAACTTGATTCATACGTGTAAAAATAACCCCTTGTGCCAATGAAACTTAAACTTCCTGGGTGCGGCCGACAAAGTTTGCAAAATTTGATTTCTTACGTATAAGTAGAACCCGATATGCCAAAGAGTCGACCGACACCCGACAAAAGCATAAAAAAATATTTCTTCTGGATTTCTTTTCTATAAAAAGAACCCGATGTGCCGACGAACCGAGGCACGACAAAAGCTTGCAGAATTCGATTTCTCCAGTGCTTTGCCTGACAAATGTTTGCAGGATTTCATTTCTTGCGTATAAAAAGAACCCGATGTGCCGACGAGTCGACCGATGCCCGACAAAAACTTAATTTGTTTTTATTTCTTCTGGATTCCTTCTGTATAAAAAGAACCCGATGTGCCGACGAGAATACCGAGGCACGACAAAAGCATGCAGAATTCGATTTCTTCAATGTTTTGCCCAACAAACGTTTGCAGGATTTCATTTCTTGCATATAAAAACACCCGATGTGCCGACGGATCGACCGATGCCTGATAAAAAGCATACAAAATATTATTTTTTCTATGTTTGCCGGCGCTTCGCGCCGACAAACAAGTGAACTTTCGCCGGGCTTCGCCCGACAAAAGTACTTTCTCAGGACCTTTAGGGGGGAGTCCCCCCCTCCCCCATAGTGACGCCCCTGTGGAAACGATCAGTTTCCCGATCCGACGATCTGGGGGTGGGGGGGGGGGTGGAGGGTGGAGGAATCTGGAAAAATGAGTAGTGTGTAGCTTTTTGGAATGAAACTTGAAAACTGAATCGAAGACATTTCTTTGATGTCCCATTTGAAGTCCGGACCGCTATGGGGGAGCAGGGGATGGGGTAGGGGGGGAGATCGGAAATCTCGAAAAACGGTTAGAATGGAGGGATCGGAGTGAGACTTGCTGGGAAGAACAAGCATTTATCCCAGATAAATCATTTACAGAACTGGATTGGATCCGGACCCTTGAGGGGGCGGGGTGGAGGGGAGTTTCCCTGAATTCCGGTCATGTCAGTTTTGGGGATTTTCGCGACGAAACTTAGGAGGTACATCAGGGATCCAACTCAAACTGACTTGTAAATACGAATTTCCTCGATCCGATAGTCGCGGGGGGAGTGGAGGGAGGAGGAATCCGAAATATTGAGTCATGTTTAACTTTGGAACGGGTGATCAGATTTGAGTGAAATTTAATAATTGAACAGAGGAAATATCTCTGGTGATCTTTTCATGGCCGGACCGGATTCGACAACGGTTGGAGGGGGGGAGACCGGTAATTACCTGACCAGCTTATGTTGGAGAGATCGGGATGGAACTTCGTGGGAATAACAAACAGATGCTCTGGATAAATCTTTTTCAGAACTGGATTGGCTCCGGCGACTGTGGGGGGAGTTTGAGCGGGGGGGGGGAATTCCGGTAATCACGAGTTAAGTTACTTCCAGATGCGCTAGGACGATGCAACTTAGCTGGAATATTGGACATTCGACAAGATTGGCTTTGAGATCGCCACTTTCCAAAACCGACTATTGGCTTATAGTACCAATCTGACCGCAAAGTAAGAAGAATACTTTTAAGCGAGGTATATATTTCATGATCCCGTGAGCCCATTACCATTTTTGCCTCAAGTATTTTGCTTACCAATGAAGTTCCAGCTCCGTTAAAGTGCGCATGTTAACTGCAAAGTCGAAAAGTACTTTTTATCAAATGATTCATCTAAACTTACGACAACGGATTCAACAGCTATGGGGAGTTGGGAGGGGGTGATCGGAAACATCAAGAAACGGTTAAAATGGAGGGATCGGAGTTAAGCTTTCTGGGAAGAACAAGCATTTATTCTAGATAAATCGTTTGTACAATTGGACTAGATCTTGACAATTGAGGAGGGAGGGGGTGGATGGGGGGATGGGGGCCTTGTGGAATTCCGGTGATCGCGTTTTTCAAGACGAAACTTGGCAGGCATATCAGGGACCTTCGATCAATCTGACAGAGCCCTTACCTGCTACATACAGTTGCAAGTGTTTTCTTAAAAACGGTATTTTTTTCTGCAAAAACAATCGGTAACAATGACCAGCCAGTCGGTAAATACCATGACCCCCCAAACATTTTGGCTAGTAACGCCTCTGGGTACAAGGGAAAGCAAAGACCACAGATTTGGAATAGAAACTTTTGAAAACCACGATGGGTTAACTACTTCAGCATTTAACCGATACTCAAGAAACCAACCAAAGTGTTGCTCCCGGCAATAGCCATTTCTTAAAGGACCCCTCGCACTATTTACTCTTCAACTTACAGTATTTAAAATATTAGTATACTTTAAAACTAGGCTGTGCTTGCAACAAATAACCCACGGTTTTGTCAGTTTTAAGTGTTTTCCGAGACCCGTTGACTTGTAGGAAAACAGGGAAACAATTTACATAAACGGTTTTTTCTGAAGGAAAAACTTACCGTCGAAAGCGTACCGATAGCCTACACATGGAAGGTATCAAAACACGGCAAGTGAGAGAATCAGCGTGGTTTTGTTAAAGGGGTTAGAAATGTACCGTACGAAGTCGGGGTTAGTATTAGTATTATCGGTAAGACAGGAAGGAAAGTGCGAAGATTGAGTGTTTATCTTTTATTCAATTGATTTTTTATTTTGTGTGTTAGCTTACGCTGCGATATAACTCATTGATCTCGCTTTTGTTCGATATTAAAAAAGAAAGAAAAAAAGACCATAGATTGGAAGAGCCATCAGCCCCTACCTCTGTTGCCTGATCAACTATAAATAATCCAAGATTTGTGACTGGGCAGTCAAAAGTCTCATGTCTCCAGCTTTAAGCGCAATGAGCCATAGAAAGATTTACGAAATGACGTCTGCCTCCGACTGCCTTAGACTTCAGTCCACAATAAATTATTTATAAGATATTTCACAGAGAAGAACCTGCGTTATTTACGACTTCTTATCTTCTCTATTAAGTCCTATAACCCCGAAACAGCGCAAAACAAAGACAGAATCACGTCATAAGCAAGTCTAACATTATTTAGTTACAACTGCCTGTTTGGCATTTGTTTGGCAGTCTATGGAGAATGCAGATGTACATTTGGACCATTTTGATCTGTGCACTTTTCATTCTGCCATCTAACGGGCAGAAAACGTACAAGCATGACAGGGTGAGTGCCATCTATTCCCGACAAGTTTGCTGTTAGAATGTTAGATACAATCTTATTACATAGCTGGGGTCATTTGTTTGCCTTGCTCCTGGTAGCGCAGGTCTAAGGCCAACTTGGAAGAAAACAACACCTAAGGCTTCGATGAATTCCAAAAATCTAATATCTGATCCAGACAGTTGGGTCTTGTCTTCGCCAGATCAAGTCTTAGCCACGCTAGTCATCTCAGAAAACCAAGTTCAGATATACCTCTAAAAGCCATATCTAATTTTGCGATACCGACAGAAACTTCCTGCTTTACTTCTGCCAAATTTCCGGTTTCGGCCGAATTCCGAGCGAACTACTTGTCCAGCAAAAAAATAACAATTCAGAAACGAATTCAGCGTATCTCCTTTATCCCTATAAAGAAATAGAAAACCGTGATTTTCGGGGTTTTTTCTTGATCAGCTAATTATCCCTCTAGGATGATATGCGAGGGATAAATATAAATTCGGATATTTCGGTTGAACTTCTGGCAAACCGTCCTCAGCGAAAAACAAAACAAAACTACATCATAAAATCCACCACAATCACAACAGGAGAACGATGCGGAACCAACAGACAATAAGACGAGATGTAGCTAAAACCAGAAGAAAACGGTGCGGATGCAGATACAAATAAAATAACGAAAGATAAAATGTGCGTGTTAAAAATGTATATGTACAAATCTGTGATTATTTACAATTCTGAGCTCTGTGTGTATATACAATTTACCATCCGTCTGGGAAAGCGCAGAAGCTTTCACCCAGAAAACGGCCCACTCGAAAAATCCATTATACGTTGACCACTTTTGATAAAATCTTCCACAAAACTGAACAAAAAACCCCGAAAATCACGGTTTTCTATTTCTTTCGTAATGAATGGTCAGCTTGGCTTCAAACCTTATATTTTTCCCTATAAAGAACATCTAATAACTTCAAATAAACTTTTAACTTATAAAATTTCCGGTTTCAACCGGATTCCAGACGAATTATATGTCCGGGTAAGACTCAGCATCATTTTCTTAGCCCTAAATCTGTCATCTAGTCAACTTCAAATGAAACTTTCGCTTTTAACAAATTTTCCGGTTTCGCCGGATTCCGGGCGAACTAGTTGTCCGACCGGAAAATGGTTTTCATCATCGTGTTCAGCGTGTCTTCTTACCCCATACTCGACTATTACATTAGCTGTTAACAAATATTTTGTTTGCCTCTTGATTTGAACCCCCTCCCCCACCCCTACATGTAAGACTACAGAGCCCGTGTACGAACTTGACCTTACCCTTGAACCCAAAGAATCCTCACACCAAGTTTCATCAAAATGCCTCATTCCCTTCGAGAGTTATCGTACTGACAGACGGACAGACGGACAACTTTTGCGATGTCATAGGTATCCCTCCACTTACGTTTTGGGATCCCAAAAACAATCTTCATAAAATTCAAACCCAGAGACTATTCTGGTGGACACTCAAACCGATCTTTGTACGACTGTGAAAGAAACAAAAAGGAGATTTTCGTTTCACTTCTGGCAACTGTCTTCAGCGACTCGCAGAAACTAATAGAGATATTCAGGGATAAATATAATGATTCATTGATTGAACTGTAAATCACATATTCCAAAACTAAAACAACATAATGCGGACCGAAGCAACAACTCAAAGACAGGCAAATAAAAGACAGGTCAGTCGTGAGAATGAGTTTGTAGATAGTGGAATGAAAATTCTTGATGGGTGTTACGAACTGGCTCATTTCCAAGTGAAAGCTTTTCTTGGTGTACAACTAGATCTACGTTGCCAGGGCACCGCGAAATATTGCGGCAATCTTTGTTCGGCTTCGCCAATTAAAGCGTTGCGAGAGCAACACTATGGTTTTGTTTCTTTGCTATCGGTTAACTGCTAGACTCTGCTTCTCAAACGCAGAACGCAGTCAGTAATCACATGATCAAAGGCTATTCCTCAGCGCTGAAAAAAGCAACAAGAAAACGAAATCGGAAGAAAGGACTAAATTGACTTTGCAGCCAGCTGAACTTTATCCTTTTCAATCGTAGACATCGTGACGGATGAAAACTTCCACATTATCTTATAACTTTTCTCGAACAGGTATGCAGTGTAAATCATCTTATGACCACGGTCTACGATAACCTTCACACAGAATGTTAGCGGTAGATACGAGAGGATGATATAAAGTCATGTCGGCCTCCGGAAAGGATGATATGAAGTCATATCAACATCCAGAGGTTTTGTGCATGGTTAATTGTTAATGGTTCTGTTCGAAAAAGTTATAACAATTAACACGCCTCCATCGAGGTTTGAACAACAACCTCGATGGCCATTTAAAAATATCAACCTAGCTGTGCTCAATAGATATTTTTCATAACCTAACTCGCCCTCGGCTCGGATAGGTTATTTTAATAACCTGTAACCTATCTTGGAGTTAAAAAAGTTGCTGTGATTTTATTTTGGACACCGCTGCTGTTTTTGCTGCTCAATTTGGTCGTTCGTCGGGTAAAACTAGTGGAAAAAATCATCAAAAGAAGATTGAATATCCATCTGGCCCCCAAAAGAAACACTGGCACTCCTAGTTATGACAAACGAGAAGAAAAGAATGCCCGTGTCTACCTCCCGTACATTCGAGGAGTCAGTGAAAAACTGTCCGGAAACCTAACAAGAGCTACGAGCTCATATGGCACTTGTACGAGTAGGCTGTACAAGAAAGTAGATGAGAACGTCACAAACTACACCCGCCATCCAAAAATGCGGTTCGGAAATAGGAATAGGATATTTAGTTTCACTAATTTCTGAGCAGTTCCGGCATCGTCTCGATTGTCTGTAGCAAATGCACATGACTGTTCAAACTTTCATCCCAATAAATCCATTTGTTTGATCCCTAGACGTGCTACACAATTTCCGGTACTCACTCTATCTCCACCTACCGTGGCCGAATCTCGTTCGGAATAAAAAAAAATCGACCACCTAAAGCATCTTCGTTTATACCATGTATCAAGTTTCACTCGAATCTGAGAATTTTTGGAAAGTTCCGGTACCCCCCCTCCCCCCCCTCCCACCAACGTTGTCAAAGCCGGTTCGGGCCCAATCTCTTAATTCCCTGTTCCTGTCCATCAAGTTTGACTGAAATTGGAGCATAGCCTATCTGCAAGTTTCCAGTACCCCCCCCCCTACCTTGGCCGAATCCGGCCCGGACGCCAAATAACAAATCTAGGCCGCATAAACTCGGCACTGTCGAATTTGCATCTCATTCGGTCCATCCGTTTGGTTTTTGTGCATGTCAAAAGTCCCCCCACCCCCAATTCCCCTAATCGTGGTCGCATATGGTTCGAACACATTTTTTACATGTCGAGGCCATCGATTCGTATCTCCCATGAAGTTTCACTCGAATCAGACCACTCGTTCGCAATTTATAGAAGTCAATTACCATATTTCTCTTCTCTTGCTCCCCAAAAAATGCTCGGATCTAGGAACGGAAGTTTCCGGGTGTATGTTGTGTCAGGTTCTTAAGTCAAGATAATTCGGGTCGCTAATATGCCTGCAAAGTTTCGTTGTCGTTTTACATCTGGAACTATTCTAACTCACGACTACCGGAATTCCAGGAAACCCCCTCCAACTCCCCCACAGAGCCCCGAAACCATCTGGCTCCGTCAATTTCATCTAGGCCTAATGCTTGTTCCATCCATTAAGTTTCGTCCCAATCCCTCTGCTTTAGAGTTTCTTGAGTTTTCCACCACCCACCCCCCATCCCCACAGGTATCGGACCCGACCCGGACGTGACACTGAACGTCCGAAGCGATAGCTCACCAGACAAGTTTCATTCAAATCCGATCACCCGTTCGAAAGTTATGCACGTCACTAGATTCCGGACTCCACATCCACCCACTCCCCCCACGATGGTCGGGTCGGGAAAACGGCTGTTCTCAAGTCAATCTGTTCGGATCCCTGATATACCTGCCAAGTTTCATCGCCCTAGGACATCAGGAAGTATGCCGAATTCGCGAGATCGCTAGAAATCCGGACCCCCACCCCAACTCCCCCACAGTGCCCTGATCCGGTCCGGTTATGTCAATGACGTGTCTAGGACCTGTGCTTGTTTTTCCCACCAAGTTTCATCCCGATCCCTCCACTTTAAGCGTTTCTCAAAATTTCCGGTTCCCTCCTCCAACTCCCCCCAGTGTCATCGGATCCGGCCTGGATTTAAAGTGAGATGTCTGAGACACGAGGTCATCCTAAATATCAATTTTCATCAAGATCCGACCACCCGTTCGCAAGCTCAAAATACCTCAAATTTTGGCTTCACCCTCCCTCCACTCCCCCCTCCCTCCAGATGGTCGAATCGGGGAGTTGACGATTTCCTCTTTAATCTGGTCGGGTCCCAGACATGCCTGTCAATTTCCATCGTCCCAGCACATCAGGAAGCACGGAACTCGCGGGATCACTACAAATTCGGACTTCTCCCCCCCCCCCCCAACTCCCCCAAAGTGAACGGATTCGTTCCGGTTGTATCAGTCACGTATCTAGGACTTTTGCTTGTACTTTTCACCAAGTTTCATCCGGATCCCTCCACTCTAAGTGTTTTCCAAGATTTCCGGTTTCCCCCTCCAACTCCCCCCAGTGTCACCGGATCCGGTCTGGATTTAAAATGGAGGGTCTGAGACCCGAAGTCCTTCCATATATCAAGTTTCATTGAGATCCGATCATCCGTTCGTAAGCTAAAAATATCTCATTTTTCCTATTTTTTCCGGATTCCCCCTCCCTCCACTCCCCTCCAGATGGTCGGATCGAGAAAGCGACAATTTCTTATTTAATCTGGTCCAGTTCCTGATATGCCTGCCAAGTTTCATCGTCCTAGCTTATCTGGAAGTGCCCGAACTAGCAAAACCGGGACCGACAGACTGACGGACAGAAATTACAATCGCTAAATGGCACTTGAGTAAGCTCAAGTGCCATAAAAAAGGATAACATAAAAACTCTGCTGTCCTACCTAAACGCCGGCAAAGCTCCAACGAGGTATTTATTCGATACCCTGCGACTGCGAGACGCACTATGTCGGCAGGACAGAGAGGACTTTCGAAAAGAGGCTCACAGAACATGAACAGGAGATCGACCACGCCCTTTCGAATGGACACCCTCCAAATTACATTTTCAAATCAGCACTGGCAGAAAAGGTTTTCGAAAACCCATCATACGTTGTACATTTTGGAAAAGTCCAGATTCTTGCAACATGCACCGGACTTCATCAAACTATAAGAGAAGCCGTTGAAATTATGAACAAGAGCTGGAAGTTCATATGGCACTTGTAAGAACAGTTAGCATGTTTGTCAGATACGGTTTGCAGTTGTCAAGGCCGCATCTCTCTCCCGATATTCATTTCATCAGCAAATCGACTTGGTCTGCTAAATCTGAAATGGTTTTCCACTCACTGATAACTGTTTCTCCCACAACGATGGTCGGATCGGGGGAGGGACTATTTTTAAGCCAATCTGACAGAGTCCTAACCTGCCTGCCAAGTTTCATTCATCCCGATCTCTCGATCTCCCCCCCCCCCCAGTTATTGGATTCGTTCCGGACTTGAAATTGATCATCTGAGGCACTTGTTCCTGACAATTCTAAAGTTTCATTCACGTCCGATCACCCGTTCTAAAGTTATGCATATCACTAGATGCTGGATTCCCCATCCCTCCACTCCCCCAACATCATCGTATCGGGGAAGGAACTATTTCCAAGTCGACCTACGAAAGTACCTAATATGTGATTATTTCCAAGTTAACCTGGTCGGTTCCCTCAGGTTCCCTCAGTTTTATTGTCCTAGCTTATGTGGAAGCGTTTCAGGAGATTTCATATGCCCCTCTTCAGCCCCCCCCACAGGTATCGAATCTGGTCCGGATTTGAAACTGAATATCCGAAACACTTGCCCTTGACACATGTCAAGTTTCACGCATGTCCGATTACCCTTTCCAAAGTTATGCATGTTAATAGTTTCCTTCCCATCCATCCACTCCCCCCACTATGATCGGATCTGGAAAGTGATTATTTCCAAGTTAATCTGGTCGGTTCCCTGATATTCCTGCCAAGTTTCATTGTCCTAGCTTATGTGGAAGCGTTTCACGAGATTTGTTTAGTTTAACCACTTTCGTTCTGACCACTTGGTATTACTTTAATCTTTAAAACCGTATCTACTCCCGCACTCGCTTTTTCATACATCGAGTCTTGGCCCCGTGTCCGAACTTGAAATTGATCATCTGAGGCATTTGTTCCTGCACTTCTCAAGTTTCAGTCACGTCCAATCACCTGTTCTAAGTTATGCATGTCACTAGATGCTAGATTCCCCATCCCTCCACTCCCCCAACATCACCGTACCGGGGAAGGAACTATTTCCAAGTCGACCAAGGAAAGTACCTAATATGTGATTATTTCCAAGTTAACCTGGTCGGTCCCGTCACATGCCTTCCAAGTGTTATTGTCCTAGCTTATGTGGAAGCGTTTCAGGAGATTTCCTGTGCCACTCTCCCCCCCCCCCCCCCACAGGTATCGAATCTGGTCCGGATTTGAAACTGAATATCCGAAACACTTGTCCTTGACACATGTCAAGTTTCACGCATGTCCGATTACCCTTTCCAAGTTATGCATGTTAATAGTTTCCTGATTTCCCATCCGTCCACTCCCCCCACTATGATCGGATCTGGAAAGTGATTATTTCCAAGTTAATCTGGTCGGTTCCCTGATATTCCTGCCAAGTTTCATTGTCCTAGCTTATGTGGAAGCGTTTCACGAGATTGGTTTAGTTTTACCATTTTCGTTCCGAGCACTCGGTCTTACTTTAATCTTTAAACCGTACCTAGTCCCGCACTCGCTTTTTCAAACTTCAAGCCTTGGCCCCGTGGTAGAGGATATGACTCGCGACACAGAGGTCCGTGGATCGATCCCGCTCTTGGGAATCGCACTTTTTGCTACCTTTTGCTCCCCCTTTTGCTTTATAGTTTCCGGACTCCCGGATCCGGGGAAAGTCAGATTGGGGAATTGATTATTTACCAGATCAACTTACAAATTTTGTAAGTTGATCTGGTCGGGTCCCTGATAATATGCCTGCGAAGTTTCATCGTCCTAGCTTGTGTGGAAGTGCCCAAACTAGCAAAACCTGGACAGACCGACAGAATGACAGACAGACAGACCGACAGAAATTACGATCGCTATATGGCACTTGAGTATGCTCAAGTGCCATAACAAGGATCAACAGAGACACAGGCTAATACTCACTACCAGAAACATGGAAAGGCAATGGCATCATCAGTGAAAGGAAATTCAGACCCCAAGCTCTTCTCTACAACAAAGCGAAAGCCAGCCCAAATGCAGAAAAATCTCTACCCGACCAACGACCCAATCGAGCAGCAAAAACAGCAGCCGTGTCCAAAAAAAATCACAGCAACCTTTTTAACTCCAAGCGAGTCTCACGAAGGAATTTACGAAGTTAAATACTTAACGCTAGGCTAGAATCTTTAGTTTTGTTTCCCACAAGTTCCTTTTTCCAACTTGAGCGGTTTCGAGCCTGAAGAGGACCCTTGCCAAGAAGGGCCGAAATATAGCTCCAATAAAATTCAGCTGACGTATCCGTTTTGCACCATCAAATATGATTCGCAGTCAGCTTGGGCTGAAGGAATATTTATCCTTAACTTGATAATCGTGGGGGGAGTTAAGGGAGGGGGAATCCGGAATATTGAGTCATGTGTAGCTTTGGAACGATTGATTGTACTCGAGTGAAATTTAATAATTGAACAGAAGACATTTCTCTCGTGATCTTTTTAATTTCTGGACCGGATCCGACAACTATTGGGGGGGGGGATACTTGGCCCGCTTAGACTGGAGAGATCGGCATGGAACTACAAACAGAGGCTCTGGATAAATCATTTACATAACCGGATTGACTCCGGGCACTGTGGGTGAAGTTGGAGGGGGGGGGGGTCTGGAATTCCGGTGATCGCGAGTTAAGGTACTTCCGGATGTGCTAGGACGACGAAACTTCGCTGGAATATTAGAGATTCCACAAGATTTGCTTAGAAATCGCTACTTCCAAAATCCGATTATTCCTTAAAGTACCAATCTTGACCGCAAAGTAAGAAAAATACTTTTAAGCAAAATATACATTTTCATGATCCCCATCAGCCCATTCACATTTTTGCCTCAAGAGATTTTGCTTACAAATGAAGTGCTAGCTCCCTTATAGTGCGCATCTTAACCGCAAAGTCGAAACTTACTTTTGATCAAACAATAAATCTTAACTCATGCAAGTGCCATATGAGCTTACAGCTCTTGTTTATTACTTGTAAGCAAAAATCGACTGTTAAAGTGCGAACACACGATCAGGATTTCCCGGCTGGATTTCCTGCACTTTCATCATCAAGTTGACAAAATTTCAACCTTTCCATATGGAAGTGATGATGGTACCGCAAATCCGGGCAGGAATTCCAGTCCAGGAGCTCCCGATCCTGATCGTGTGTTCGCACTATTAGACCTTAATCATCTTCGGCGATGAGGAGCCTGTAATTGTTGCTAGGTCGTGTACCTAATCCTTATATTTGTTTCTGGTGTATTTGAATTGAACAAACTTTGGTACTATGTCTATCACGAGAAGATGGACTTGTAATGTAAGTAGGAATCGGTTGCTAGAAGGGGTTCATGAGGGACCAGAAACTAGTGCAAATAATGCAACTAGTGCTAATGCAACGGATACAAATGATAATGTAAAACAACGATATTGTTTCGCAATAATTAGTAGAGTAGCATCTACGGTATTTTGATGCGAAACAGCTAAAGATAGCTTTATAATACCAACTAGGTTATATAAGATAATGTTCCAAGTTTCCACAAGTCACGACGTCTAAGACTGAAAAGGATAATGTTCAACTGGCTGCAAAGTCAATTTAGTCCCTACCTCCGATATTATGTTACATTTTCCAACGCTGAGAGATAACCATGTGATTAAAGATCGTGTCGTCAGCTAAAACAAAAATTCTTCTTGGATTGGAACGTACCATTTTGAAAATCTCGATGGTTTGAAAAATTCAGCATTAACCCTTAGCGAAGAAACAAAACCAAAGTGTGTTGCGTAGTTTTGTTTTTATTTTTTGGTCGTTGTATGATTCGTCGACTCCGCATCGTTCTTCTGGTTTTAGTTGCATGGGTCCGCATCCCTCTTATTTGGTTTTAGTTTTGGAACATACGAGTTCGTTTGTTAGTCGCTAAAGACGGTTGCCAGACGTCTAACTGACTCCGAAATTAAACCAGAAAGAAATTTGGGAATTCACTTTAGAAGTCTAAGACTCCAAATGAATTCTTCCAGGTTCTAGACGGAGGCCATTTCGTTATGCGATGGACCCCTGACTCGGCCAAAAACATCATCGACTTTGAACTGGAGGTCAAGACAAATGGATGGATAGGTCTCACTTTCTACAGAGCCTCAGAGTTCGGGGGATTTGCCGATACGGTCTTTGCCGGAGTTTATGAGAACCTTACAACACCCTACATTCAGGTGAGTTTACCTGTTTAGCAGCTTGTGTCACTCACTTAGGGATCCGAGTCTAGGCACCCCCCCCCACGCCCCGGCGACCCCTATCCGGCAAGAAAAACTGCCCCTCCCCCCCCCCCCCGCGAATGCAAATATATAAGAAATTAACAAATCTTACTTTTCCCTGGACCAGCGAGTTGAATGTGAACGAGTGACTACGGTTCCCAGTCCATTCGACTCTGTGTATACTTTTCATGAATAAATAAATATATTTTTCTATTTCTTTAGCTTACATTTTTCGCGGGCCTAGACCTGAGTAACATACCTATCCGGAGAAACCGTCCAAGTGGTTTTATCGATCTGCAATTCCTTTCTTTCAATATGTCTAGACAAATCCGGAGTCCGGGGGGGGGGGGGGGGGGGGGGGGGTATGGTATGTTAGTCCGTTCGTTCGCCACATTCAGGGATTGGGTTACAATATTTAGGTGAATTTAGGGTAAATTCTGGTCCTTACTTTTGCCCAATGCGAAGCAATTAGAGATAGGTACAATCCGGTAATGGAATTTTGAGTCATTGGCACAATGCAAGGAGTTGAATGATCTGCGGGAGTACAGTTTGTAGAAATATTGAAAGAAAGAAAATTCAGATTGATAAAACCACTTAGGTTTCTCCGGATAGTTATGTCCCTCAGGGGTCTAGGCGAAACCCCCCTCGTACCCCCCCAAACCTCGAAATCCCATCCGGTACCAGCCCCCACCCCTTGACGAAAAAACCCGGGTACTCCCCCCACCCCAGATGCAAATATATTGGAAGTTGGAAATCTTCTTAAAACTGCAGTTTGGACTGCGGTCATTTGAAGAATTTTCAACAGAGAAAATAGAATGTCTCTCGTTTCTGTGAGGTGTTTATAGTGTTTTCACTTTCTTCTGTGTGTACATTCTTTTTGCGATGGCCTTTTTTTTGCAATAAATCTGTCTATCAATCTATGTTTTCAGCAATGAAGAGGAAGTTCTTACGACCACCAACCTTTAGACTCGCTTCCCGATGAAAAATTTATCTCAAAATAGTAGTATGAAGTTGTACGAAAAAGTAGCATGCAGTACCAACTGATGCTACTACTTGCTTCCACTGCAAGGCTACCGTGTTACTGCATACTACTGCTGCTACAATTAGCAAGACTGGATACTAGCTACTATGGCAAGACAGGATGCTACTGGATACTACTACTTAAGATTGGACCAGTCTTAGGCACATTAAATGACAGTATTCTTTGCTAATACATAGTACTACATGCAACTTTTTCGTACAACTACCATACAACTAGGCAGGCTACAAATTTTTCATCGGGTTGTGACCATTTAATTACATATACATAGTATTACATTACAATACATAGTATTACATGCAACTTTTCGGACAACTACCATACAACTAGGCAGGCAACAAATTTCTCATCGGGTTGTGACCATTTATAACCACTGTCAGAAGTAACCTAAAGCTTTTTTCAGGACCGTTCGACGGACCAGACCATTGGTGAGCCTTTCACTCCTCGACCCTTCGACACACAGAAAGACTGGATCATGAACTACTACAGCCAGGCTGAAGGAAGGACAATCGTCGGTATCTCCCGAGCCATGGACACCAATGACTACCCTGCAGACCAACCCGCTTTCTTGGTGAGTGGCACAACATCACCTGTTACCTGTCACTTCCCACCCCTATAATGCAGAAGTTAGATTTGCTTTCGACATTTTGACAACTTTGGTCAATGACCCTTTCCCCTTGAGAAATTACTAAACTAAGTCAGAGAAAAACAAATCCATCTTTTACCGCTTTACAAAATACTTCGTCTCTCCTCCCTGCTCCCATAGACGACAAACTCAGAAGTTTCTAAACAGTATTAAATCATTCAAACACTAACAACAGGTGGCAAACAAAATAAAAAATTTGGGCAAAGCGTAAGTCACTATCCTTCAAGCTTTAAAATATTTCTTTCTATTGTCTATTTCATAAATTTTATGTTTTCTTCTTTTTTTCTTTATATCTACTCCACACTGACAGAAGTTTCTTAACAAACAACAGAAGGATGCGCGGTTTCAACAGACCATGCGTAACAGACAACACTTCGGATGTTGTCTGTTATGTTTGAAAATGTTATTCATAACAAGCGTTGCCATCAGGAAGAGTCGAAAAATCGCCAAAAAGTATCTGCTGAATTTTCCGACATGACGACAAAGAAAAAAGTCAGTAGATACTTTTTTGGCTCTTCCTGGCAATGCTTGTTCTGGGATGTGTTCCACTTTATGTGTGAATGTGAAGGATTGAGTGATTTAAGGGTCGAATTATTTGGGGTGGGAATTACTAGGGAGGAGTGGCTACTAGAAAAAATTGGAAGTACAAATATGGGGGATATTCGTAAGGTGGCTAGATTCCTCCGCGTTGGTTTGTCCCATAGAGAGCGATTTTTGTAGTTTGTTGTGTTTTTACTTGTTTTGTTGCCATGACCCCAAGGGTTTTTTCACGCAGTAAATTCATTCATTCATTCATTCATAGCATTTCAGGTACAAAGTTTTCCAACACAACAGATAACATCCCAAGTATTGTCTGTTACGTGCGTCCGAAATAAGCCCTTCTAATAATTTTTTATCTTATTGATTAAATAGTTGCGTTTTTGATTGCCGTTTCTGATCTCAGTTCTTCTTATTTCTCGTTTTCGATCACCTTCCAAGTTCGCAGTTTGTTTAATTGTCCTTTTTGCTAAAAGGACACCGTGTCAGTTCTCCGTTCTAGAACACATGCGAATGAAACGGCAAACTGTGACGCAGACGCATTTCCCGGTCCGAGTTCGCCTGTCATGAATAAATTAACCCAACAAAATTCAAAATGCTGGAAAGTCTGTTTGGAAATGGAGGATTACAACTTGTATACATCAACGACAAGAATTGCCTTTTCACTGTCAAATGTAACTATAGTTAGATACATACCCTTTACTGACTTATTTAGTCGATTTTATGAATGATTCACCGGGATGATTATTTTCCGTTTTTATTCACCTGCGTCTTGAAACGGCAAAGGCGTCAGGCGTACTGAATGTAAAAACAGAAATTAAACTTTAACTGAAAAGGTTAATAGGACAATCTAGTTACACATCACTTATTCACTGAAAGAAGCTTGAAAACCCGGCGAAAATGCGTTACTTCGTTGCTCCGCTATTCACGAATAATCGATTTTCAAATAGTGGAATTTCCTTGTCTGATTTGTATGGTATATGCGCTTGTTTCTCTGTTGTATGCTCGACGAACGATTTACGAAAAATAAGTGTTCACGCAGTGAGCTACCTTCCGTAGGCTGATGACTGTACACTAAAACTCCGCGTATGTATTGAGATTCAATTTTTCTGCGATATAGTAGAAATTTGCGTTGTGAGGACGAGTGTAGATATTTTGAACGTCATTCTAGAGCAAATAGTGAACAATAAAAAAAATCCATTAACACAATCCAGAAAATGCAGTGTATTCAGTTAAATGATACAAACACAAGTTGGCTTTTCAGTTAAACTTTAAGCTTCAGCGGCGAACTCACAGGGGAACTTACACAGGCGATCAAAAACGCAACTAATCCTTTTTGTCCTTTTTGTAATTCGAGTGATGAGGGGCTGGGCCATGTTCTCTTGAGGTGTGAGGAGCTTTCTAGTATAAGGGGCACTCTTTTTCAGAATGGGGGGGATGAGCTACTTCTAGGTATCCTTACGTCTACAAATGCTAGGTCTATAGTGTGTTTTGGCAACATGGTAGAAAAAGTTATTAGTTTAGCAGAAAGTCGGTAGGATAAGTTAAGAATGTGAGGTTGTTTGTTAGTTGAGATTGTTGTTTGTTTTGTTTTTCTGTATATGGCTTAATCGCTTTCAAATACAGATATATAATCATATTTATATATATATATATATATGTCCCAGAATGAACCAGGTATAGAACACGAGGGAGAGAAACAGCAGTGTACACTTTTACAAGATTAATCTGTGAACCAACTGCACCAGCACACGCATTACGTATCAGACGCTCAGTTCGGGAAATGAGTAATTTCCGAGTCGTCTTTAGGGATGTACCGAAGGGTAATCAGTACTGTGTGACTGTGTATGATATATTTTTAGGATGAAGAACTCGTAATACGCTGGGCATACGACTTTGAAGACATTACTGCCCAAGGCGATGCCCTCTATCACGGTGGTGACAGGGGGACGATTCGCCTCAACCTCATCAGCCCAGTACCAGAGGCAAAAGCTGGAGCTGGAATAGGATCATCTTGTGGAGTCCTTTTTGTTCTCGGAATTTTTTCGTTTCTGTTTGTGTGACTCAATATATATTATTTCTAATTCTCGTAAAATATAGAAAAACAATGAATTTTTTCTTTTTTATACCTACCGTCCGTCAATAAAATACATAGCTTGAAGGCGAAATGCTCGTCGCTTGTCTGAAGTAGGCCAAATTCTTGACAGTTCAAGACTGTTATAAGTAAACTAAGGACAAAGGGCTCCTCAGGCGGCTTTTGAACCCACGACCTTCTGCTTACAAGGTCACTGCTCTACCATTGAGCTACAGAGGGGCTTGTGAACAGTTGGCAAACCACTGCAATAGTCAGA
Source organism: Branchinecta lynchi (assembly GCA_023053575.1). Classification (NCBI taxonomy): domain Eukaryota; kingdom Metazoa; phylum Arthropoda; class Branchiopoda; order Anostraca; family Branchinectidae; genus Branchinecta; species Branchinecta lynchi. The sequence goes on along the minus strand of JAKZAP010000009.1, from coordinate 12,542,114 downwards.
AGAATCGGTCTCCGGGTATGCGGAACCAAGGTAAACACGTCTAGGCAGTCCACATCCGTTGAAAAAAGCAAACTTTCGCATGGAAATCGGATAAGGTTCCCTTAGCGTAGGTGCCGATCTCATGATACTCCGCCCTCGGGAGTGCGATGCGTGGTTGGGAGAAAATCATTCGATGCCTCCAATGCTTTTCCCTAGATTCTCTTACGGGGTATCGCCACTTACCCTTGCCCTAAACCAAACGTTTGGCACCACCGAGACTCGAACCAGCGACCGCGCGCCAACACATTCGGCCAGGACGGAATCGGAAAATGTTATGTAAAGATGGAATGTTATAAAAGGGACTTTCACCGTGACAAATCTTGCATAAGTGCCCCTGTAAAATTCCCGTAACATTAGTTTAAGGCTAGTGTTTTCACTTTGATGTGCACTTTAAGGGCACTAGAAATTCATCTGTAATAAAAACCCTTAAAGCAAAAATTATTATAGGCTCATCGAGACCGTGAAAATGTACATTTTCGCTCAAAAGTATTGTTGGTACTTTAAGGGATTCACTTGTAGGCAAAACCCTTGAGGCAAAAGTGATCATGGGCCCTTGAAGATCATAAATGTCCATAGTTTAGTAAACAGTACTTTTCGATTAAGATGCGAACTTTAAGGGAGCTAGAAATTAATTTCTATGCAAAACCCTTGAGGCAAAAATGATCAGGGGCTCAAAAAGAATTTTTGTGTACTTTGCGGTAAAGATGATTACTTTAAGGGATGGTGCGATCCAGGAAATGACGATTGCTAAGTCAATCTTGCCAATGTTCAATGTTCAAGCCAATTTTCATCGTCACAGCAAATCTGGAAGTACCTTGACTCGCGATCATCCGAATTCCAGACCCTCCCCCCCCCCCCTCCGACTCCCTCCACAGGACCTGAATTCGGTCAGGTTCTGTCACTGATGTATCTAGGGCTTGCGCTTGTTCTTCCCACCAAGGTTCATCCCGATCGCTCTACTCTAAGCGTCTCACAAGATTCCGCTTCTCCCCTTTACGCCCCCCCCCCCCCCACGTTAATCAGATCCGGGTTGGAATTGAAATGGGACATATGAGACACTAGGTCTTTCCAAATATCAAGTTTCATTAAGATCCGATCGCCGGTTCGAAAGTTACACCATACTTCAAGACCCACGATTCCCCTCCTCTACTCCCCCCACGATGGTCGGATCGGTGAACTGACTACTTTTAAGCTAATCTTGTCAAGTCTCTAAAGTTCAAGCCAAGTTTCCTCGTCCTAGCAAATCTGGAAGTAGGTTAACTTACGATCACCGTAACTCCGGACCCCCCCCCCCCCCCCTCTAACTCCCTTCACAGTGCCCGAACGGTCCGGTTCTGTCACTGATGTAGCTAGGGCTTCTGCTTGTTCTTCTCACCAAGTTTCATCCCAATCGCTCCACTGAAAGCGTGTCACAAGATTTCCGGTTCCCCCCTCCCCCACATTCATCGGATCCGGTCGGAGCCTGAAATAGGGCACACGAGGTCTTTCCAAATATCATGTTTCTTTAAGATCCGATCACCCGTTCCAAAGTTAGGCATACTTCAAGATTCTGGATTCCCCTTCCCTCGACTCCCCCCAAGGTGGTCGGATCGGGAACTGACTATTAGTTAGTTTGGTTGGGTCCCTGTTACGCCTGCCAAGTTTCATAGTCCTAGCTCGATGTTATTCAGAAAATAATACTTTTGATGCAATCAGAAGCACTTATGTGCGCCTTGCCGCTCGGAATTCGGCTAAACGTTGGTTCAACGCACAGCGAAAAGCTGATATGATTTTAGGAAACTAAAATTATCTAACGTCTTTGTACGTTTGTCATCTCCTAAAAGTATTATCAGCCGTGCTTGTTCACAACGTAGCCAAAGAGATCGGCAAGTTATTTGCCTGTTGAAGAAATAGGAGATAAATACTAGGCTCCGCCACTGCTCGCCTGGGCTCCCAAGCGACTTCTCGACAATAATTAGGGTAGAATCATCCGAGTGTCTGGAACGCTCGTTCCTCAAAATACCCGGCGATAGATAAGGGGGCTGACGGATTCATCTGGGAATTTGCAGCTTTACTGTGGACACATTCCCAGGTCTAGAAGGTCGGAACATTGTTCTTCGATGAGGTTAACGTTGCTCCAAACATTGACATTTGTCAAGGAAAAAGAAGAACAAATTCACCTGAATAGGGCTGATCTCTTAAGGAAAAAGAAGCAGAAAATCAGAACAGGGGTCCTGATTTCCCAGAAAAGAGTGACATAGGCGAGAATAATCCCGTACTAACTGAGTACCGTCTAACATAAAATCTCATTCCAGGATGTGGTATAAACGGTTTCGAGCGGTCCATACACGGTGGTCTGGAAAGCTTCTCTGGCTTATCCGCCGTGTGTTGTTAAAACTCGCATCGCTTTCTAATACTGTCCCTGCACTCCGCTAAATTTGGAACGTGAAGCGGAAAGTGAAACTCTGTGCCTAGAATAGTCGAAATCACCTGGAGACTCAGCAAGCCAGCGAACAGTTGTAAAGGTACAAAGACTTTCCGTTTGTTCCAGCGCTCGGCGGGTTCTCGCGTTGCTTTTTAGAAAGCGAATTCTTCAGAACGCCAGAAACGCCCCTAAACGTTTTCGACTTGTGTTTTCCAGTATCGGTTGATTAGTATGGGTATTAGTGTTTTATCCAGCAAACTTTCAAAGTTGGTTGACGTTCAAAGTTACCTCTACTGTACTCAGATCCGCATTCTAAAGAAATCGTTTGACGTCATCTGTTTTTAACCTTAACAAAACACATGTGTATTTATTGAAAGAAGCTGCAGCTTATCCCCTTGTTCGATTAACAAATACAATAAAACCACAATCTATAAAGACTGACGTCAGTATTTAAACTGGGAAAGCCAAACTGTTATGCTAGATTAGGCACATTTCCAGATAGTCGAAGTGAAGAAAAGAGTAGTTCGCAAAAAGACACTGAAGGATGCTGAGTTTTGTTGGAGTTGTTGTTGCGCTTTTTCTGGCGTTACCATCCAGCGGACAAAGAGTGTTCGAGAACGAAAAGGTAAGTGGTGACGCTAGTTTAAAAAATCGATGAAGGATGCTGATATGCGTTGTTGTTTTGATTACACCTTGAGTGAATTTATTAAGTGATTTAAGCCTTACAGCATTTCACAACAAAATTGATTACACCCTCTCTGGCGTAATCTGTAAGGTATAATTTCAACTTCAGGGAAGGAAACAAACCTGTAATAATCATTACAGGTTTATTACAGGTTTGTTTCCTTCATTTTTCGTTGATTATTACAGGTTTGTTTCCTTCCCTGAAGTTGAACAAGAACATTGACAGCCTGACGAGGACCCTTGCCAAGAAGGGCCGAAATATCGCTGATGAAGAATCGTAGCTGACGTAGCCGTTGTAAACATTGTTTGAATAAATAATCACTTCCCCGATCCTGCTATCGCGGGGGGGGGGGGGGGTGGACGGAAGGGGAATCCGTAAACTAGAAACATGCATAACTCTGGAATGGATAATAGGACATGCATAAAACTTGACAATTGTGAAGAACAAGTGTCTCAGATTTTCAGTTTCAAATCTGGACCGAATCCGAAGAGGGGGGATTAGAAGGGGGACCGGAAATGTCGTGAAATGCTTAGGGTCGAGGGATCGGGATGTCAGAGTAGAGGGGTTGGATGGGGTTTTCCCGGATTTCCAGTGATCACGAGTTAGGGTACTTCCACATGTACTAGGACCATGAAACTTGGCAGACATATTAGGTACTCTTCCAGGTCAACTTGAAAATAGTTCTTTTCCCGATCCGATGATCATGGGGGAGATTCTATTGACATGCATAACTTTGGAACAGGTGATCAGACGTGCATGAAACTTGTCAAGTGTCAAGAACAAGTGACTCAGATGATCAATTTCAAGTCTGGAACGGATCCGATAACATCGGGAGGAGCTGGAGGCGGGGGGAGAAATCTCTGTAAACGCTTAGAGTCGAGAGATCGGGATGGGACTTGGAGGGAAGAACAAGTATAAGCCATAGATACATTGTAGAGGCTTAACGGCCTGCCATTCAATTTGCAAATATATTATTATTATTATTATTGACAAAACAGGACCGATCGTGTCACAGTGGGGGGAGTTGGAGGTTTTTTTTCCCTAATTCCAATGATCACGAGTTAGGTTACTTCCAGATGTGCTATGACCGTGAAACTTTGCAGGCATGTTAGGGACTCTGTTCGATTGGCTTGAAAATATAGTCCCACCCCCGATCCGATCATCGTTGGAGATACAGTTGTCAATGAGTGGTATAACCATTTCAGATTTACTGGATCAAGCCCATTTTCTGATGAAAAGAATATCGGGAGAGAGATCCAGCCTTGAAAACTGCAAACCGTATCTGACAAACATGCTAACTGTTCTTACAAGTGCCATATGAGCTTTCAACTCTTGTTTAAAATCAACAACTACCCCCTATTAAAGAAAGGAGGTAACCCAAATGATAGTAAATCTTTCCGTCCAATACCTACTTCTTGTCCCCCCCCCCCAAATGAGTAAACTTTTTGAGCTAACACTCCTCCCATATTTTGGTAGTTCTAATCAAGGTTTGAATCAAATTGGTTTCAGGAAAGGGTTGAGTATTGATGTAGCTCACACTCTTCTGTCTCGTATTTTGAGTTCTTGTAGTTATAGTAATAGAATATATGTATTAGCCTTGCTTCAGCATACGATAGTATCATTCACGCTTGGGCCCTTAGATCTTTGTTGAAGAATGGTGTACCAGTGAGGATAGTATTCTATCCTGCACCTTACTACAACCAGGCAGCTTAATAAGATAGGGTATGTGAACTAACCCTCCGAGAATGTCCCGGTGGGCTATCACGAAAACAAACTGCCCTGCTGTAGTTTAATTTATTCCCTCTTTTTTTTTTCTTTTTTTTTTATATAATGCCCCAAAACCCATTATCCTCCAAATCAAACGGTACGGTACTCTCGCCAAACTTCCTTTCCTCCCAAACCAGAATAGTGAGAAACAACTGGTTTGCACTGCCTGCCTCCGCAAGCGGGAAGGGTTCTTTCACTGATTTTGATGTTGTTCTAAACCGGGGTCTTCGTCAGGGTGGGATTCTTTCTCCAGTGATTTTCAATATAACTATCGCTGCATGTCTTGATGGTGTACAGTCTTCTTTTATTTATGGTAAAGGTATCCTAGCTTCTCTTATAGCGTATGCTGACGACATACTCCTTATTAGCCGTTCTCTATCGGGCCTTCAGAATAATGTAAATTATCTAGTTAAGTCTTTTAATGAATATGGCCTGATTTTTCGACCTGAAAAATGCCAGTTTATGATTTTTGGTCCAAAACCCCTTGAACAAATTTCTCTTTCAGTATCTGTCCGTACAAATAATTCAATCCTAAAACCATGTGAGTCTTTGAGATATATGGGAATCCCTTCTGGCCCGACTTTGTCATTAACGAGGGCTCTAATAGTAAAAGATGTGGAGTCGCGTATTTCTTCTAGTTTCGGGGCGGTGATTTGTCTTAGGGATTTCCTATCTCGACGCAATCTTGCAAAGATTTTTAACACTGTTGCTCTTCCACAGGCTTTGCTTGCATCTTCTTTTTTACCCTTGTTAACGTTGACAAATTTATCGCGTATTAAAACTACTTTTTTTTAACTTTGGGAAATTTTTATGACGTTTTTCGAAATACCAATCCAGTTCTTTTATTAAGGATAATTATGGTTTAAAAAACCCCATTGATATTTTGAAAAAGAAACGGGAAACATTTTTTCGAAAATTTATTCCATAAAGCACACTTTGTCCGATGCGCTGCGTTGGTTGTATTTTGGTTACAGTGTAAGGTAGACTTCATTTAGGATAGTGTAGGCTAATTGTTTTTTAAATGACGTAGAGTTTTTATGAAAGTATATGGTCTAGTTATTAGTATGTAGACCGATTGTGTGAATTTTATTATATTGTTTTCTACTCGCCAGCTTTGGCGGGTACAAATAAATGAATTGAATTGAGTTATATTTTAAAATTGTGAAGCAGTAATGTAATAATTCGTGACTATAAAGCCATAACGCAATAAATATGAACAGCCAAACATAACTGATAAAGCAGAAATTCAATAACAAAATCCATACGCAAATATTCAACGGGAAAATGCTACGTTTAAATATGTCGCAACCAGAAAGCCGAAGCGAAGAAATGCGTATTTGTCATAAGTCACTTAAGCATTGTTCAAATATGCGTAACAAGGTGCATAGCGCTATACGTGAAGTTTACGTCTTAGTACACGCCCTTGTTCAATTTAAAAATAAAAGTGTAGCAATGCAACGTTCAGTGTTGCCACGCTGATACAAGTTCTACAGCTTAAAGATCAGAAAACGGGTCCTCAGTACAACTTGAAGTACACGAGTACTTTTTGATGCCCGTTATATTGTAAATAAGAGCTACGAGTATGGCATGCATTTTGGGTCAAAATTGCTAAAAATGTTGCCGAGAATAATCGAAATGTCGCCGAGAATCCATGAAATGTAGCCGAGAATGCTGTTTTTGTCGCCGAGATTTTTTGTGTGTATCCGAGACTGCAATGTTTGTTGCCGAGAATGACAACTTTGTAGCCGAGATTTTCACTGAAAAACGTGTCGCCGAGAAATACGGATATGCGTTCGAAACCAAAAATCTAGTTCCCGAGATGGAACAAAGTGTCGCCGAGATTGCTAGAAATGTCGCCGAGATTGCTAGAAATGTCGCCGAGATTTCGCGTAATGTCGCCGAGAATGCATGAAATGTCGCCGAGATTTCTTTGAAAATAACATACAAGTGAAAAAAGTGTCGCCGAGAATTGAAAAAAAAAATACAGCTTCGAACAAAAAATCTGATTTTTGAGATGGGAACAAATGTAGCCGACTTGGTGGTTGGTGAGGTCCTCCTTATTGTTCTATTTGTAAGTCCGGAACAAGTGTGATTCTTCGTTGCAGTACATACTCACTACCATTGTAAGTGCTATTTTTGCTATTGCACTCTTGTTGGTATTAGTCTACTCAATAAACAATGTGAAAGTGAACAACAGTTGCTCAAAAGTAAGATCCACAGGAAGTTTCAAAGGAAAGGATATGGCTCAGAAGCAGGGGCGTTGTGAAAGGGGGGGGGTGCAACTTTCGGTAACTTATTCGGTATAATTGCCAGGATTCGGTAGTTACCACGAACATGAAGAGGTCGAGTGAAGAACTGGTCGCAGACTAAAGGACTGATCTATGATTTCATCGATATTCCTTACTTTTATTTAGCTAGGTTTTAAACCAGTTTTAGGGATCGCGATTTTTCGAAACCCTAAAAGCTAGAACCTGCATGGAAATAGCTGAATTTGGCGGGAAAAAACGAACTTAAAAAATCTTGCCTGCGGCGCTCACTTTATGTGATCATGGCTAGTAATGACTAGTCATACAGTAGCTGCTGCTGCCGGGATGTCGCTCTATCTGGTTTCTAGAAATTCTTAGGATCCTGGTGCTTTGGCTCTGCAGCCAACTACAAAAATTCACTTGCGACGCCCCTGCTCACAGGTGCTAAGAAAGCTAGAGTAAGTATAGTCGTTGAAAGAAATATAGAATTGAAACGCATTTATTTTACGGATATATCATCAAAAAATGTGTTACCACCTTAAAATTTTTGAAATAATGACTTTAGCACAAAAACCTGGTTCTGGGGAGCATGACTTTGACATGGACGACTGATTTCCTCTTCCATTTGAGTCATCCACCAATAGCCTTGTATACTGGTTAGGGCTAAGGTTCGAGCATAGCAAGTATGATAGTTTGGTTCTTGCAATAGCCTTGTCACATGGTTATGGTTAAGGTTCAAGTCTCCAAACATCGTTTGTATGGTAGTTTTGGTTCATCTTAAAAGGAAATGTCAGGTAAGCAGCACTTCATAGCATCTCCATGACTGGAAGTGCAAGCCCATCTCAGAACCATGCTTGTTCATGGTTTCACATTCAAATCCAAGATCAGAGCTTCTGAGAACTTAACACGTCAGCAGGGCCAGAAATTGGCTCAAGCTCACTACTTCCGAACTGTAGTTTCAATGACTTATTAGGACTGTGATTGTTCAACTCAACTTCAGAGACAAGAAGTGGTTTATCTGATAGGTGGAAATAAACAGGAAATTTCAGTCCGGTGATGCAGCTTTTCCACCTCGAAATTCCGGCTTCCTCACTACTACAGATCCCCAGAAGCTGAGGAATATATCCTTTGCATACCCGCTCCATGTACTGATTGTCAATTAATATACTTTTTCCAAATTTTGGCTATCACCCCTTGACTTCATATTTCAGTAAGTGCTCAATACTGTTCAAAACTGGAGCTTGAGTACTAGTCAGCTGCTCCTGTTGGCTTTGGGCACGAATGATCACTGCATGGGCTTTGCCTATTCCTTCTTGCGGACCTTTAATAGCCGATTTCCCACACTGACTTCCATTATCGACAACCGCATCTAACAATTCGGAATCCATCTTCGAATTTCCGATCATAATGGCCGAGGCAGTTATGTTTCTTGATCAATGACTGTGCCCTGGAAAGGAGATCAAGTTGGGAACACATAGCACTCATCAGAAGAAACAATGGTATTCTCAACTGTTAGGTTAATTGTGAATGAATTTGTGGTAAAACAATTAAAGATTCTTCCTTAAATATCTGATTTTGTGAATTTCTTCTCTGAAAATCAGATATTTGAGGAAGAATCTTTAATTCTTTTTCCACAAACTCATTTGCCAGCTTGAGAGGCTTGAGCCTGAAAAGGACCCTTGCCAAGAAGGGCTGAAGTATCGCTCTTATGAAAATGTAGCTGACTTATCGGTTTGCACCATACAAGATGATTCGCAGACAGTTTGGGCTGGAGGACTATCTCCAACCTTCTATATACTCTTGATGACTATCTCTCCATGCTGATTCAGAATCTCCGGGTACCTGCAGAAGAAATGAAGAAATGCTGCCAAAGCTGTGCTGATTCAGGATTTCAGTTGTTGAGTTTGAGTCGTTACGGACACGTTTACTCCTTCTTCCTGAGAATCACTGGCGTGTTCTGAACTTAGTCATATAGAGTATTATCCCACAACTAAAAGTTCTCCTGCTTTGGAAAGTGAACTGTTTGCTAATTCAGTCTCAGGCAAGGAGTTTTTAGCAAACTCTTTGCTTCAAAGACAATCTAGATCTGTCATGGAAGAAAAGCAAAAACGGCTCCATAGCCTGGTGCCAGAGAGCCAATGTCTGCAGATACTTACATACAATTCTCAGAAAAAGAGCCATTGACAGTCAAAGTTATTTCAGTCAATTCTGACTCAAACTATACTAAAACATGAGCTACCTGAACCGCTGAAAGAACTTTAGAGAGGCTGCAATGGCCTTGCAGAAGGTAAACACCTCACTAATCTAGCAAATCAAGTTGACACTGAAGGAAGGCCGATGAATAATACAGCACTGCACCCATTTAGACACTCGTACTTCCTGAATCCTGTACCGCCTACTTCTTAGTGTTTTTCTAGATTATTTGTCTGAATGATCTTATGACTCTAGGCAGAGGTCTCGTTTCATGGAAATCTAGAGGACAAAAGTCACTGTACAGGACTGAGGCGCAGGGGCCCTTCCAAGGGTTTCGGCATGTTGAACAAGACCAAAGGTTTCGATGGGATCCCAAAAATTCAATATCTGATCCAGACAACTGCGTCTTGTCTTAGCCAGACTCCTTGAACATTTTTACAATTAAAATTCAGAAACAGATTAAGGCCAGATAGCTACTCATCTGAGAAAACCAAGTTCAGATATGGATTCAGCATGTGTGTTTACCCCTATAAGTCATATCTGTTTTGACGAAAACTTCCTGCCACTTCTGCCAATTTCCTGGTTTCGGCCGAACTCCAGAACTACTTGTGCGGCGAAAAAAGAAAGCTCAAAAACGAACTCAGGGTATCTTCTTTCCCCAATAATGAACATCTAATCAACTTCAAATAAAAATTTAACTTATCACAAATTTTCTTACTCCAGCCGGATTCCGGTCGAACTAAATTTCCGGGTAAAATATGACTGTCAAACACGGATTCAGCATCTCTTCTTACCCTTAAATCGGTTATCTAATCAACTAGAACTAAAACTTAAGCTTCGAACAATTTTCCGGTTTTGGCCGGATTTGGGGGGAACTACATGTCAAGGTAGAAAATTTTTTCACATAAGTGTTCAGCATGTCTTCTTGCCCTAAATCAAACATCTAATCAACTCAAAATAAAACTTTTAATTTTAACAAACTTTCCGGTTTGGGCCAGATTCCGGGCGAACTACTTGTCCGTCGAGAAAATGGTTTTCACCATCGTCCTCAGCATGTCTTCCTACCCCTAAATCGAACGTTTAATCAACTTCAAATAAAATGTTTACTTTTATCAAACTTTCCGGTTTTGGCCGGCTTTCGGGCGAACTACTTGTCCGATGACAAAATGGTTTTCACCATCGTGTTCAGCATGTCTTCTTACCCCATATTCGACTATCAAATTATCTGTTTCGAAATATTTTGTTTGTCCCTTAATTTGAACCCTCTCCCCCACCCCTAAATGTAGGGCTACAAAGCCCATCTACGAACTTGACTGGTCCGACGACACAACGAATCCTCACACCAAGTTTCATTAAAATATCTCATTCCTTCGAGATTTATCGTGCTTACAGATGGACAGACGGACGGACAGACTGACAACTTTTGCGATGTCATAGGTATCCCTCCACTTACGTTTTTGGATCCCAAAAAGTATCTCAAATATAAGACTGGCAGATATTTTGCTAACCTGGAGGATTATACTGGTTAGAAACAATAGACAAGAAACAACAGGGCCAAACAAATGCACAAAACTGTGTGAATTGCAAGAAAAAGTAACAACAATTCTTACAAGTTTAAGGCAAAGGTTTATAGGTCATCCATAATAATAGGAATTTGCTCCGAGTGAAGCCCCCACAAGTTTGTTATAACTGATGACAATTAACAGCTTGAAAATTTTTGACCGCTGCAAATTCAGGCTAAATTTTCTGAATGTTATTCTGTTTTGCCTGGGGTGCTCCAGAACCCCACGAAAGCCAGTGAGCTGATTCCCCCCCCCCCCCCCCCAAATGATGCCTCTGATTCTAGGATACTGAATCTCTGATTCAAGCAACTCTGGGCCTGAGTCTAACAATCCCCTGAGCCTAATCTCTCAGCCTAATAAACTTTGCTGTAGCAGGCACACTGAAAAACAACCACATAGGTTCAGACAGTGGTTGAAGAGAACATAGTTTACCTATCCTGCATTGTAAATGACATCTCGTTTTATCCATGAAATGCAATCCAAGCCTTTGGAAGACCCTCTGACCCCTCAGTGTGCACACCTTTCGTCGATTTTGAATCCTGGCAATACCTGAAACCTGGAGGTACTGAAATTCCTAATGATGGAAGAACAAAGGCTAGCAAAATTCAAGAGAAATCTCAAAAGAAGCCAGAAAAAAATTAATGACATTTTCTTTCTTTATCTCTTCTTAATCTTGACACTAAAAGCATAATCTTCAATGTAAAAGATTATTTTTCTTTTCAATGTTGGTGGTCTAATTATATTGTCAATAGGATGAACACAATCACAAGTCCCAGCAGACGATTCCAATATAAATTTCGCTTGTCTTTAGAAAAAAACTTTTTGGTAGTGGGACTGGTGGGGTCCGGGTAAACTGGGACCCTGGGGTCTACCCGAAAATCCTTCTCCCCCCTGGCAACAAAAATCCATCCGCCCTCCTTGAATGCAAATATATAGGAAACAAAGTATATTCTGACAGCGAGTTAATGTAAATTCTATACAGACACACGATTTAATGTAAATACGTGATGGTGGCCTTCCCTATCTATGAAATACTTTTCATAGAAAGAAATTGGGGGGAGGGTCGGGGTGGTTCGGTACCCGAGTTTTTTTCGCACCGCCGGGGGGGGGGGGGGTTCGCTGGGGCGACTGTCTGTATAGAGTTTACATTAACTCGCTGTCAGAATATATTTAGTTTCCTATATATTTGCATTCAGGGAGGGCGGACGGATTTTTGTTGCCGGGGGGGAGGAGGATTTTCGGGTAGACCCCTGGGGCGGACCCGGACCCCACCAGTCCCACTACCCAATTTAAATAGGAACTTTAAAGTTTTTTCAAAAGACAAGGGAAATTTATATTGGAATCGTCTGCTGGGACTAGTGATTGTGTTCATCCTATTGACAATATAATTAGACCACCGAAAATGAAAAGAAAAATAATCTTCTACATTGAAGATTATGCTTTTAGTGTCAAGAATAAGAAGAGATAAAGAAAGAAAATGTCATTAATTTTTTTCTGACTTCTTTTGAGGTTTCTCCTGGATTTCTCTTGAATTTTGCTAGCCTTTGTTCTTACATCGTTAGGGATTTCAGTACCTCCAGGTTTCAGGTATTGCCAGGATTCAAAATCCACTAAAGGTGTGCGCACTGAGGGGTCTCAGAGTCTTCCTAAGGCTTGAATTGAATTTCATGGATAAAACGAGATGTCATTTACAATGCAGGGTAGGTAACCTATGTTCTCTTGACCCCCTACTGTCTGAACCTATGTTGTTGTTTTTCAGTGTGCCTGCTACAAAGTTTATGAGGCTGAGAGATTACGCTCAGGGATTGTTAGACTGAAGCCCAGAGTTGCTTGAATCAGAGATTCAGAATCCTAGGTATCATTTGGGGGGGGGGGGGGTCAGCCCACTGGGTTGGTGAGGTATTTACGTTTCCCGAAGGAGGACATCATATACCAAAGGAAAGTCAGAAGTTCAAGGCCATTGCAGCCTCTCTAAAGTTCTTTCAGTGGTTCAAGTAGCTCATGTTTTAGTATAGTTTGAGTCAGAATTGACTGAAATACCTTTGACTGTCAATGGCTCTTTTTCTGAGAATTGTATGTGAGTATCTGCAGACATTGGCTCTCTGGCACCAGGCTATGGAGCCGTTTTTGCTTTTCTTCCATGACAGATCTAGATTGTCTTTGAAGCAAAGAGTTTGCTAAAAACTCCTTGCCTGAGACTGAATTAGCAAACAGTTCACTTTCCAAAGCAGGAGAACTTTTAGTTGTGGGATAATACTCTATATGACTAAGTTCAGAACATGCCAGTGATTCTCAGGAAGAAGGAGTAAACGTGTCCGTAACGACTCAAACTCAACAACTGAAATCCTGAGTCAGCACAGCTTTGGCAGCATTTCTTCATTTCTTCTGCAGGTACCCGGAGATTCTGAATCAGCATGGAGAGATAGTCATCAAGAGTATATAGAAGGTTGGAGATAGTCCTCCAGCCCAAACTGTCTGCGAATCATCTTGTATGGTGCAAACCGATAAGTCAGCTACAGTTTCATAAGAGCGATACTTCGGCCCTTCTTTGCAAGGGTCTTTTTCAGGCTCAAGCCTGTCAAGCTGGCAAATGAATTTGTGGAACAAGAGTTAAAGATTCTTCCTTAAAAATCTGATTTTCAAAGAAGAAATTCACAAAATCAGATATTTAAGGAAGAATCTTTAATTGTTTTATCACAAATTCATTCACAGTTAACCTAACACTTGAGAATACCATTGTTTCTTCTGATGAGTGCTATGTGTGCCCAACTTGATCTCCTTTCCAGGGCACAGTCATTGATCAAGAAACATAACTGCCTCGGCCATTATGATCGGAAATTCGAAGATGGATTCCGAAGTATTAGATGCAGTTGTCGATAATGGAAGTCAGTGTGGGAAATCGGCTATTAAAGGTCCGCAAGAAGGAATAGGCAAAGCCCATGCAGTGATCATTCGTGCCCAAAGCCAACAGGAGCAGCTGACTAGTGCTCAAGCTCCAGTTTTGAACAGTATTGAGCACTTCCTGAAATATGAAGTCAAGGGGTTATAGTCAAAATTTGGAAAAAGTATATTAATTGACAATCAGTACATGGAGCGTGTATGCAAAGGATATATTCCTCTGGGGATGTATAGTAGTGAGGAAGCCGGATTTTCGAGGTGGAAAAGCTGCATCACCGGACTGAAATTTCCTGTTTATTTCCACCTATCAGATAAACCACTTCTTGTCTCTGAAGTTGAGTTGAACAATCACAGTCCTAATAAGTCATTAAAACTACAGTTTGGAAGTAGTGAGCTTGAGCCAATTCCTGGCCCTGCTGACGTGTTAAGTTCTCAGAAGCTGTGATCTTGGATTTGAATGTGAAACCATGAACAAGCATGGTTCTGAGATGGGCTTGCACTTCCAGTCATGGAGATGCTATGAAGTGATGCTTCCCTGACATTTCCTTTTAAGATGAACCAAAACTACCATACAAACGATGTTTGGAGACTTGAACCTTAACCATAACCATGTGACAAGGCTATTACAAGAACCAAACTATCATACTTGCTATGCTTAAACCTTAGCCCTAACCAGTATACAAGGCTATTGGTGGATGACTTAAATGGAAGAGAAAATCAGTCGTCATGTCAAAGTCAAGCTCCCCAGAACCAGGTTTTTGTGCTAAAGTCATTATTTCCAAAAATTTTAAGGTGGTAACACATTTTTTGATGACATATCCTTAAAATAAATGCGTTTCAGTTATATATTTCTTTCAACGACTATACTTACTCTAGCTTTCTTAGCACCTGTGAGCAGGGGCGTCGCAAGTGAATTTTTGTTGTTGGCTGCAGAGCCAAAACACCAGGATCCTAAGAATTTCCAGAAACCGGATAGAGCGACATCCCGGCAGAAGCATCTACTGTATGACTAGTCATTACTACCCATGATCACATAAAGTGAGCGCCGCCGGCGAAATTTTTTTAAGTTGGTTTCGTCCTGCCAAATTCAGCTATTTCTATGCAGCTTCTAGCTTTTAGGGTTTCGAAAAATCGCGATCCCTGATATTGGTTTAAAACCTAGCTAAATGACGCACCTTTCCGGAAAATAGTGAATATTATGAAAAGCGCCACAGGCAGAATTTTCGAGACATTTCTGATAAGAGCTTGGTTTTAGGATACAAATAAAAGTAAGGAATATCGATGAAATCATAGATCGGTCCTTTTCTCTGCGACCAGTTCTTCACTCGACCTCTTCATGTTCGTGGTAACTACCGAATCCTGGCAATTATACCGAATAAGTTACCGAATGTTGCACCCCCCCCCCCCTTCGCAACGCCCCTGCCTCTGGGCCATATCCTTTCCTTTGAAACTTCTTTGTGGATCTTACTTTTGAGCAACTGTTGTTCACATTCACATTGTTTATTGAGTAGACTAATACCAACAAGAGTGCGATGGCAAATATAGCACTTACAATGGTAGTGAGCGTGTACTGCAACGAAGAATCACACTTGTTCCGGACTTACAAATAGAACAATAAGGAGGACCTCACCAACCACCAAGTCGGCTACATTTGTTCCCATCTCAAAAATCAGATTTTTCGTTCTAAGCTTATTTTTTTTTTCCAATTCTCGGCGACACTTTTTTGACTTTTATGTTATTTTCAAAGAAATCTCGGCGACATTTCATGCATTCTCGGCGACATTACGCGAAATCTCGGCGACATTTCTAGCAATCTCGGCGACACTTTGTTCCATCTCGGGAACTAGATTTTTGGTTTCGAACACATATCCGTATTTCTCGGCGACACGTTTTTCAGTGAAAATCTCCGCTACAAAGTTGTCATTCTTGGCAACAAACATTGCAGTCTCGGATACACACAAAAAATCTCGGCGACAAAAACAGCATTCTCAGCTACATTTCATGGATTCTCGGCGACATTTCGAGTATTCTCGGCAACATTTTTAACAATTTTGACCCAAAATGCATGCCATACTACGAGCGCTCATACGACACGTGTTGCGCGTAGGTGCTGCAAGAAAGTAGATGAGAACGTCACCACCCTAGGTTCGGACCTAGAAATAGTATATCTAGTTCTGAGCATTTCTGGCATCGCCTCGAATTACCTAGAACAAATTACTTTTTTTACCTTCCAAGTTTAGATCCACTCGTTTGATCCGAGTTCTCGAGCTTCTAAAGATCAGAAAAAGGGTTCTCAGTACAACTTGAAGTACACGAGTACAATTTGATCCCTATTGACGTGCCACGCCGAATCTGGTTCGGACACATAGATGGATCATACACAGAGTATCGTCCCTTACCACCTATCAAGTTTAACTCAAATCTAAGTACTTTTTGGGAAACTCTCGTCACTTCCTTCCCCCCCCCCAAACCGTGCTCGAATCCGGTTCGGAGCCGAAAATATCGTTTAAGTCATATGACCTCTCTACTTTCGAAGTTTCATTCAACTCGTTTGACCACACTGTAAAACAGTTTCTCCGAGTAAGGATTAAAGTTAACTGCAGTATTTGCTACTGGGATTAATCTTATCTCTACTGGGATAAGACTAATCGGAATTAGAGAAAATCTTATCTCTGTAGAGACAAGATTAATCCCAGTGGTAGATACTGCACAACTTTTTTTTACGGTGCACTATGCGAGCTACATAATTTCCCAGGACTCCCGACAACTCCACCCACTGTTTTGGACAAGCGTCGAATCACTTGACATCTTTCATCGTTTCATCGTCCTTAGCAAATCTGGAAGTATCTTAAATCGCAATAACCGGAATACCGGGAAACCACCTCCGACTCCCCCCAAAGAGTCCCGACACGATCTGGTTCTGTCAAGAACATATATCTAGGGCTTCGACTCGTGCTTCGGGTACGTCGTGCATCAGGGATCTGTTCAGGTACCTGACAAGCCTGCCAAGTTTCATCGTCCTAGTACATCTATAAGCGACCAGGAGATACAAAGTTGGCATGGGACAACTGAAACATCTAAGGCTCTAAATTACTACAAATTATTGAAGCAAACTTTTCATAGGGAATTTTATTTTAAGTTAGGTCTACCAGCACAGACTCTGAAACTTTGGTTCCAGCTCCGAACAAACTCATTACCACTCGGTTTTAGAAAAAAGGTGTTTGAGAGAAGGAAAAATAAGGATGGGTTAATAATTGATAATTACAGGTGTCAGATTTGTCTTTTGGGGAGGACACTGTTGCCCACCTCTTAGGGCAGTGCCAGGAGTCTCCTCTACCGGATCAGTTTGGGGGAGGGTTGCTCTTCCCTGGTATATTGACATCGACTAAAGACAACGTTATTAAAACGGTGGTAGATTATGTGAGTGGGAATTTAAATAGAAGGTAGTTTATGTATGTGTCCTAGGAGCATTATGTTTTCAGTGTATTAATATAATCTGTATGCCGTGTGTATAAAATCTGTGTATGGCCCATTGAGGCTAAATAAACACTATTCTATTCTATATCTAGTGCTTCGACTCGTGCTTCGGGTAACGATTTTGGAACCACGATTTCGCCGATTTCAGGAAAATACATGGACGTTATCTTCTAACATTGTAAAAGCAGTAGTGTAATAATTCGTGGCTATACAACCATAATGCAATAAATCTGTATAGCCAGACATAACTGATAAAGCAGAAATGCAATAAGAAAACCTATACGCAAATATTCAAATGTAAACATGAAAATGCTACGTTTAATTATGTCACAACCAGAAAGCCGAAGCGAAGAAATGCGTATTTGTGATAAGTCACCTAATCATTGTTCAAATATGCGTAACAAGGTGCATAGCGCTATACGTGAAGTTTACGTCTTAATCCACGTCCTTGTTCAATTTAAAAGTAAAAGGTAGCAATGCATCGTTCAGTGTTGCCACGCTGATACATGTTCTCGAGCTTCTAAAGATCAGAAAAAGGGTTCTCAGTACAACTTGAAGTACACGAGTACAATTTGATGCCCGTTATACTGTAAACAAGAGCTACGAGCTCATATGGCACTTGTTGCGCGTAGGTGCTGCAAGAAAGTAGATGAGAACGTCACCACCCTAGGTTCGGACCTAGAAATAGTATATCTAGTTTCGCTTGAGCCTGATATTTCTGGCATCGCCTCGAATTATCAGCAAATGACTTTTTTATCTTCTAAGTTTTGATCCACTCCTTTGATCCAAGTTCTCGAGCTTCTAAAGGTCAGAAAAAGAGTTCTCAGTACAACTTGAAGACACGAGTACAATTTGATCCCTAGACGTACCACGCCGAATCTGGTTCGGAGATATAGATGGACCATACACAAAAGTATCGTCCCTTACCACATATCAAGTTTAACTCAAATCTGAGTACTTTTTGGGAAACTCCGGTCACCACCCCCCCCCCCCCCCCCCGCCGTGCTTGGATCCGGTTCGGGGCCTAGAATATATCATCTACGTCCAGGGGCGTCACTAGTCTTTTACCTTTGGGGGGGGGGGGGGACGTGCGGTTTGTGCCGACGGACCCAAAAAATGGGCCGACAAAACGCGCCGTTACCGCATCGTGGGAACGGCGCACATTTCCCGCCAGCAGAGAATAGAACCGGGGTAAAACTAACTATAACGCATCCGTCGAGATTATTCCTTTGATGTAATTTTGTATATCAAAGTTCACATACTTGGCTTTTCATTTTAGCTTTCGCTAAACAGCGAAGCTTCCAACGACTGTACCAAGAACAAGTTAAACTAAGCGCCGCAGTTTTAAATCTGCCTTTTTTCCGGAAGAATTTAGCTATACCTACCATACAAGTTCTAACTTTTAACGTGTTTCTGACCCCCACGCATTTCAATCCTAAACCGCCAATTAAACCGTTCTTCAAATCAAAGAACACTGCAAAATGCGCCGCAGGCGGAATCTTTTGTAAATTAACTGTAATGCATCACTTGAGATTATTGTGGCCCTGGACCGGACGGTTTGTCTGCTTCTCATTTAAAACATGCGATGAGACAGACCTCTAAGTAGTTTTTTTGCCTGCTTTGTTTTAATCCAATGATATCCCACACTATGTTGCCGGATTCGTTGACAAGAGTAGTTCTTGTTCCTGTTCCTAAAGTAAACAAGAGCTACGAGCTCATATGGCACTTGTACGAGTAGGCTATACAAGAAAGTAGACGAGAACGCCACAAAATACACCCGCCATCGAAAAATGCGGTTCGGAAATAGAAAGAGGATATTTAGTTTCACTCATTTCTGAGCAGTTCCGGCATCGTCTCGATTGTCTGTAGCAAATGCACATGACTGTTTAAACTTTCATCCCAATAAATCCATTTGTTTGATCCCTAGACGTGCTACAACGATTTCCGGTACTCACTCTATCTCCACCTACCGCGGCCGAATCTGGTTCGGAATAAAAAAAATCGACCACCTAAAGCATCTTCTTTTATACCATCTATCAAGTTTCACTCGAATCTGAGCATTTTTGGAAAGTTCCGGTACCCCCCCCCCCCCTCCCACCAACGTTGTCGGAGCCGGTTCGGGCCCAATCTCTTAATTCCCTGTTCCTGTCCATCAAGTTTTACTGAAATTGGAGCATAGCCTATCTGCAAGTTTCCAGTACCCTCCCTACCTTGGCCGAATCCGGCCCGGACGCCAAATAACAAATCTAGGCCGCATAAACTCGGCACTGTCGAATTTGCATCTCATTCGGTCCATCCGTTTAGTTTGTATGCATGTCAAAAGTCCCCCACCCCCAATTCCCCTAATCGTGGTCGCATATGGTTCGAGCGCATGTTTTACATGTCGAGGCCATCGATTCGTATCACCCCATGAAGTTTCACTCGAATCAGACCACTCGTTTCCAATTTATAGAAGTCAATTTCCATATTT